>LR538297.1:579246-1027926 GCA_900883565.2 Caenorhabditis panamensis
CAATACAACAACAATACCCATCTTGTTAGGCTTGGGTGGGCTTACTGATCTTATCTAACTTTGATCTAGGTATCTAGGCCATTTTTAGCTCAAAGGCTAAAAATGGGGGTGACTAGGAAAATCCGTTGTTTTTTCTATTCATTTGAAGCTTGTTTTAAAAATTAGAAGCTTCGTAACTTGCAAAAGCCCAAAATCCAAAGTTTGAGGACTCATTTGAAGGGGTTTCCGGTGGTTTTTAGAAGATCCAGATAGTGTTAAAAATAGATCCAAACTTTTTCTATCAATCCTGATAAAAATCTGAAAAATTACAAAAAAAAATTTTTTTTCATAAATTTTTTTTTCAAAGTTGAAAAAATTTGAAAAAAATTTTTTTTCGAAATACTTTAGATTTTTTATCATATTAATAAAAACGTTTAGATCTGTTTTCAACACTATTTGAATTTTCTGGAAACCACCGAGAACCCCTTCAAATGCGCCCTCAAAGTGTCGAAAAGGCCCAAAGTCCAAAGTTTGAAGGATCATTTGAAGGGGTTCCCGGTGGGTTTTAGAAGATCCAGATAGTTTCTAAAATAGATCTAAACTTTCTCTATCAATCCTAATAAAAATCAAAAAAATTAGAGAAAAAAATTTTTTTCATAATTTTTTTTTTCAAAATTTGAAAAAAAAATTTTTCTCGAAAATTCTAAAGATTCTTATCAGGTTTTATAGAAGAAATCTAGATCTTTTTAAAACACTATTTGGATCTTCTGAAAACCACCGGGAACCCCTTCAAATGTGCCCTCAAACATTGGATTTTGGGCAATTTCAAGCCTTTTTTGAAGCGATTTTACCAATTCGAACCGTTCCAAACCCCAAACTTCAATGAAAATTGGATTACCACAAAGTCCAGTCCAAATCCCCCTTCCCTTTATCGGCTTACCAGCCTTTTTTTCCAATGGCAAAGCCCCCAACCCTTCTACCGGATACAGGTATATCCAATTACTCCTTCGCCTTTTGGTGTCATCCTGACGTCAGGATCAAAGGTCCGGCCGGTCTTCACCCGACACTGTTGCGCAATCCCCGCGCATCCCGCCAGGCGGGCCCGCTAGCCTCGAAGATCCCGCAAGAGACTGACAGGGGATTAGCCAGATATCAAGAGGAGAGGTCCATTGTTTGTTTTTCTAGTGTGGTGTGGTGTAATCGAGAGAACAGATGGTCCCAGGTCTCCTCTCTTGATTTATTGGTTTTTTACGTACAAATTGGAACGGTTTTTAGTACTGTTTTAGTGGTCCCTCACATTCCCATTTGTACCTTCTCTATTGCTCTTTTTCTCTTTCTCGTTTTTCCCCACAATGTGGAAGACACAGAGCACATTTGTTCGTAAGTAGCTCTCTCAGGTCATCATACGACCATCAATCCGTCAATCATTCACCTCATTACAATGGTTTTCTGCGTTTGCAAGAAATGATGAGGATTGGAAGACAGGAAAAAAAT
The DNA here is from genome assembly GCA_900883565.2 of Caenorhabditis panamensis. Classification (NCBI taxonomy): domain Eukaryota; kingdom Metazoa; phylum Nematoda; class Chromadorea; order Rhabditida; family Rhabditidae; genus Caenorhabditis; species Caenorhabditis panamensis. The sequence continues at coordinate 580,720 of LR538297.1, forward strand.
AAAATGAGTGAAAAGTTCAGGGTCCTGTTACTAGGGGAGTTCGGTTTTTTACCTAGCCTTTTTGCATTTTTTAATGTCAATAGATGAATTTGAGCACGCTGATTACAAATTTGTACTTCTTTTCTGCAAAAACAGAAAAAAAAATGCTAAAAAATTTCGGGCGCGCAAAGTCTCGAAAAAGCTCAAAATCCCAAGTTTCAGGACCCATTTGTAGGGGTTCCCGGTGGTTTCCAGTAAATCCAAACAGTGCAATAAGTAGATCTGAACGTGTGCTATCAACTCTACACATAATCTTTAAGTTTTCAGAAAATTTTATATTTTCCAAAAAAAAATTTCGAAAAAAATTTCGAAATTTTTTTTTTCTCAAAACTTTTTTCTGGTGAAAATTTTCAGATTCTGTTTAGTACATTGTAGTGGTAAAAATTAGTCTGATTTTTATTATTTTTTTGAATCCTGATGAAATTCAAAAAATTCTGAAAAAAAAATGTTTTTTCAAAAAAAATTTTTTTTTTCAAAATTGAAAAAATGTGAAAAAAAAATTTTTTTTTTGGAATTTTTAGATTCTTATCAGGATTGATAGAAAAAATTTAGATCTACTTTTTGCACTATTTGGATCTTCTAGAAACCACCGGGACCCCCTTCAAAAAGATCCTCAAACATCGGATTTCAGGCGTTTTCGAGACTTTGAGGGCTCAAAATTTTTTTCAGTTAGGAAGCTTTTTCTGCATAAATGAAACACAGATTCGTAATCAGCGTGTTCATTCCTATCTAGTAAAATTAGAAAAAAGCAGAAATGCAAAAACCGGACTTTCATAATGGTCAGGATTGTCAAGAACCCCAAAAAAGCCCCAAAAAGTTCCAAAATCCCCCAAAATTCTTTTTTCTTCAATTTTTCCTCTTATTTTTTCCCAGAAAACATTCCTTCCATCATCATCAGCATGCTGCTGATCATTTTGTGTACACACTTTGTCTCGTAGAAACTCTCTGGACCACTTGGCCAAAGTGTCAGTTGTTTCTTCTCTTCTCCTTCGTTTTCTTCTCGACAAACAGCCAGAGCCCCAACAAACTGCCGAGAGAGCTTGATTAGTGTTTTTCTTGGCTTCCGTTTTCTTTTGGCGGCCGTTTTGATCTTCTTTATCTTTTTTTGAGTTCAATTTTGAAGATTTTTCAGGAAAAGGGTCTCGCCACGAATCAGTTTTTCGTTGTTTTCTCGATTTTGACCTAATTTTTTTAAATTTTCCCAATGAATTCAGTTAGAATAGAGAATTTGAAACCAATTGATAGTCAGTTCAACCAAAACTGTTCAGTTTTTCAGCGAAAATTTTCAGATTTCGTGTTTTTGGCTGTTTTTCCAAAAATTACAAAATTGAGTGATTCGCAATGAAAAACTCAAGAATTCTCTTCAAATAAACTATTTCTAGGTTTCAAATTTTGTTTTCTATCCGTTTTCATCAGAAAAAATTTGAAAAAGTGGGTCCAAACACGAGAAAACAGCAAAAAACCGATTTCGTGGCGAGACCCATCTTGTCATCTCTTGTTTTCCTTTTTCCTCTAACAATTCGTAGTCGGCTAGTTGTATCTAAAGCAGAAATAGCCAAAATAACCCATTTTCTCGTTATTTACCTCTTTCCATTGGCTTTTTCGAAGAGTCCCACGGTGAATTGAAAATGGTCTCGGACATCAAAAGCGGTCTCTCACACACCTACTTATGGTCATTTTTCATCTCTCTTTTTGAGCGAATTCGTCATTTTCAAGGCTCCCCCTTCTTGACCTTATAACTGACATATCCAATCTCCAAATCCTTCCAAGAATTTACCAATTATCCCATCCGCCTTCAGTCAGTTTTTACGTTTTTACCGCGCCTACTTGTAAATGAGAACGGAAAATGCCCTTGTTTCGATTCGAATCGGCGAAGGCCATCTTTTTGAAGAACGCTGGAATGAGAGGCGCTGGGAGATTTTTGGATAATCTAAAAATGTTGTTTTAGTGAGGAAAACATTTTTTGATATGAAAAAATGGTCGTCTAAAATTTTTGGACCCAAAAAATTAGGGTCCTTGGAGCATCGGATTTTTTCTATTTTTTTCAATGCGTTATTGCAGTTTTTTGGTGTCGGTAGATAAAGAACTGTTTGCTGATTGTTACCTTTAGTTTCGTTTTTGCGAAAAAACGCTATCTTAAAAAAAATTTTGAGCTTTCAAAATCTCGAAAAGTCCCAAAATTTGAACTTTGAGGACCTTTTTGAAGGGGTTCCCGGTGGTTTTCAGAAGATTCAAATAGTGCAAAAAGTAAACCTAAACGCATATCATCAATTTCAAACAAAATCTAAAAATTTTCAACTGAAAAAAATTTTTCAAAAAAAAAATTTTTTTCGAAAATTTTTGTTGAAATTTTTTTTGAAAAAAATAAAATTTTTGCGAAACTTCCAAATTCTTATCAGGATTGATAAAAGAAATTTAGATCTACTTATTCCACTATTTATATCTTCTGGAAATCACCGGAAACCCTTTCAAATTGGCTCTCAAACATCGGATTTTGAGCTTTTTTGAGACTTTGAGGACTTTTTTGAAGAGGTAAAATTTTTTGAAAATTTCTAAATTTTTATCAGAATTTTTAGAAGAAATTTAGATCTACTTATTCCACTATTTAGATCTTCTGGAAACCACCGAAAACACCTTCAAATGAGCCCTCAAACATTGGATTTTGGGCTTTTTTGAGACTTTCAGCGCGAACTCCAAAAAACAGGATCCTCAAAGTCCCGGACCTTTTCCATGCCTCCTGACGTGTTCTTATCCCATTTCCGGTTTCTCTCAGTTTCCCATAACTCTCTTTCTCCTTCTCCGGCCACTCAATTTCCCCGTTTCCTCCGCTCCAGAAAAGATAATTATGTGGTCCCCCCATTGCCTTCAGGTTTGGGTCTTGATTTACATTAGTTTCCATTAAGTGTGTGTGTTCACCTTCTTGCATATGAAATTTAGCATAACATGAACTCTAGCAAGCATAAATTCATTAATAAAACATGGTAAAGTTCCATTTCCTCACTTCTAACCAAGCCTTCCATAAATCAGTAGGAGAAGAGGCTAAAGGAAAAAGGGAGAGAACAAGTTTGCGGTCAGAGACAGACTGTTGTATATCTGTTGTACATTTGTACCAATCCGTTTTGTTCTTTTTCTTTCTCCTATAATCATTGTAATGCGGCATTTGCCAGCATTTTACTAGTTTTTGATCAGTTATTCTATTCCAAATCTCGCCTGTTTTGCTGATCTGTCTGGGTCCACCTGTTCTCGCAAAAGTCCATTAGCTCCTTGTTCCTTTCTCTGCGTGACCCATAACATTTGTACCCTGTTATTAGAGTATGTTGACACCTTATGTCTAGCGGGTTTTGGGTCTAGAGGGTTTTGGGGCTTAGGGTTTGCTTTGGATCTAAAAGAGAAGACTAAAATGAGCTGAAGTTTACTTAGCTATAACTCAAGATCCAGCAGAGATATGAAAAAGTTGTCAACTACAAAAATGATCCTCATTTTTCTGTCTATAACTTTGTAGTTGACAATTTTTTGTTATCTCTTATTACTACAAAGATACAAACAGTTTTACAAACCTTCTACTTTGACCCAGGCGTTTTCCACTTTTCTAAAAACAGACGATCTTTCCAATGCTATAACTTTTGAACCATCAAAGATATCAAAAAATTGTTAACTACAAAAATGATCCTTATTTCTTTTTCTATAATTTTGTAGTTGACAACTTTTTGTTATCTCTTATCAATGCAAAGATATGAGCAGTTTAACGCACCTTCACCAAAAGTGGCACTCAGCGGGTCTCGCCACGAAATCAGTTTTTTGCTGTTTTCTCAAATTTTGACCGATTTTTTAAAATTTTTTCAATGAATTCGGATAGAATAAAAAATTTGAAACCAATTGATAGTCAGTTCAACCAAAACTTTTCAGTTTTCATGGAAAATTTTCAGATTTCGTGTTTTTGGCTGTTTTTCAAAAAATTACAAAAATGAGTAAATCGCAATGAAAAACTCAAAAATTCTGGTCGAATGAACTATTTCTAGGTTTCAAATTCTTTTCTCTATCCGTTTTCATCAGAAAAAGTCAAAAAAGTTGAACCTGAAATGAGAAAACAGCAAAAAACCGATTTCGTCGCGAGACCCACCGAGGGTAGCAGAAGATCTCCCCAAATTTCTCGCATTCTTCTTCCAATTCTTTTTCTGCATGTTCCACAAAGATGTTCATCAACGATAAACCTTCCCCAAGGTACCTCCCAGACCCTATACACCCTAAATACCCAGAAAACCAGAGAAACGCAGAGAAAATTGATGAGGCTTGGGCGTGAGAATGAGGCGATACTGACCAGAACACCTTTAGTTCGCATCTCATTTCATTTGCACACAAATCAACCCAAACAAAGTGGATTTTACACACACACACGCAACCAGGGGGACGATAAAATGGCCATCATCACCTTTCGCCTTCTTCCTCCGTCCGCACCGAACTTTTATGGGGGGCGCTAGTTTCGTTGGCTTTTTGTACGCAGTTGAACATGTTTGTGTTTGATGATACCCTTCCACCTTCCGGTGTTTTTCTTGTTTATTTTAGGTTTTCTACAATGGTTAGAATCTTGTTAACTAGAATAGTTCTTTTTTTCTTTTTTTTCCATGTTTTTTGCACTTTCCAATTTTGGACCCTCAAAGTCTCGAAAAAGCCCAGAATCCGATGTTTGAGGGTTCATTTGAAGGGGTTTCCGGGAGTTTCTAGAATATTTAAATAATGTTAAAAATAGGTCCAAACTTCTTCTATCAACCCTGATAAAAATTTTGAAAAATTGAGAAAAAAATTTTTTACGAAAAAAATTTTTTTTTCAAAAAGTTGAAAAAAATCGAAAAAATTTTTTTTCCGGAATCTTTTAAAATTTTATCAGGTTTGATAGAGTAAGTTTGAATCTATTATTAACACTACTTGGATCTTCTAAAAACCACCGGGAACTCCTTCAAATGGGTCCTCAAAGTCCAGATTTTGGACTTTTTCGAGACTTTGAAAGCCCAAAATTTTTAAAGGAATTTTTTTTTCAGAAACAACATTCATATTTGTAATCAGCGTGTCAAAATCTATCTATAAACATCAAAAAACCTACAAATAAGCTAGATTTGAAAAAAACGGACTCCCCTAGCAAGAACAGTCCCGCGGCTCTTTTGCTCTGTTCAGTCATCCGAAAGATCCGAGCCGTTCTAACCTATAATTTTCCTTTACCACCCGACAAACACACTTACCATATTAGTAGGTGACACTTCGGACCCTTCCCAAGAGAAAAGAAGCCCGGTCTATAATTAAAAGGACCCCCCCTCTTTGAGGGGTCCCTATTGAATTAGGTGTAAGGAGGTGTTACAAGAAGATTTCTGGGGGTATTGGGCTTTTTTGCAAAGTTCCAAGGTCATTTCACATTAATCCAATATGTTTTGATTGTTGTCACAACAAAAATGTCTCGAAATTTCGCTTCCAAAAATTTGAAAAAAATCAACATAAAAATTTTTCATTTTTAGGAGATTCGAACTTCCCAACTTTCACAAGGTCTCTTTCCCTTATTCGCGTATATCTAATCCCTCTGTTTATTTATTTATACCCTCCATATAAGGTGTCTGCTCCCTGACAGCCCCCCGTCTTACTCATTCTTAAGCCACCCCCCACTCTCCTTCTCGTTTCTCAACTTACTAATAGTACTATCCTATTCTTTTGAAAAACTTGAAAAATTCCTTCGAAAAACGGCTAATAAACACTTTGAACTGGAGCCCTGATGCTTTGGGTGCTTCGGGAGAGTGCACAAAGTGTTTAATAATAATTTCTCTCCGTCATCCCGCAGTTTCGTTTTCGTTTCTCGGGGGCCAGCCAACCGGGCAATAATGATGGGAATGAGATCGAGGAGAAAGTGGTCAAAAACCTAAAATTCTTGGTTTTTTCAAGGGTTTTTGGGTATTTTTGATTAGTTTAAGACTTTTTCTATCTATTAACACTTGTTTGACACTGTTTTGACACTTTTTTCATCATTTTTCACGGCTTTGAAAAAAGTGAAAAAAAAATTTTGGCAAATTTTTTTGACTCATTTTTTTCTGAAATTTTTGAAACTTTCTCCAAGTGTTCATAACTTTTTTATAACTACATTTTCCCCTCTTTCAATCCTCCCTTAAATTAGCCCAATCCCTCCCCTCTCTGCGTCTCTTTTCCTCTTCTCCCTCTCACCCCCAATAAGCCCCGCCCCCTTCGGCCCCCGTTTCCCACCACCAGAAAAAGTGTTCCCGGCCGTTTTCCGTTGAGAACCGGAACCTCTTTGCATGTTTCTTCTTATTTTTTGGAATGTTAGGTGTATGTGTATGTCAAAAAGAAGAAAAAAAAGAAGAAAAGAAGAAAAGTTGGAATTCTCAAGTTTTATGAGTTTTATGATATGGGCCAAGTGGGCTCTCTAGCTGGGGAAAACACGACGGGGTAAATGCTTTTTTACTCTAGAATGTCAGGAAATATATGTTTTTATATTTTTTTTTGAGTTGGGATTTTTGAAAAAAAAATTTCAAAAAAAAATTTTCAAAAAAAAAAAATTTTTTTTTCAAAATTTCAAATTTTCCTAAAACTCAGGATAATCTTTTGTTATCAATTTCTTATTGTCTTTTTTATCAATTTCGTTCATTTTTCTTCTCAATTACCCCCTCTTTTCCACCCCAAAACCCCTCATCTTTCCAGCCCACCATGGAAGAAGAGCTCAAGTGCACAATCTGTCTCCGATTTTTCGATGACCCCATTATCTTAACCTGTGGTCACAGTTTATGTCGGATGTGTGCTATCAAGGCTCATCAACCCTCAACTTCCACCTGTATTCCTCAAATTTCCTCTCCAAGACCATCGACGCCAGGAATTTTGTCACAGATTTTGAGTTCCTCGCCGATTTCTCCGCAAAGTGCTAGTTCTGGTGAGTTTTTGTTGTGATTTTTGAAATGAACATAAAAAATTGACCTGAAAACATGTAAAACTTTGAAAATTGCTCCAGAATAAAAGTTTTGCAGTAAGAAACAAAAATTTTGAAAAAAAATTAATTCATTTTTTTTTCAAATTTTCAAAATTTTTCATTTTTTAGCAGAAATTATGTTTTCTAGGTCAAATTTTCTGCTCTTTTAGATTATAAATGTTATTTTTCATTTCAGGCTCTTCCGACACCGTTTCCCTGTGTGTTTCCGATGGTGGTGACCATGAAAGTGACAAACTGTCAGTGGTTTCCGAGACCGATTCTGGAGTTGTGGGTTGTGGAAGAAGTGAGTTTTTTGTTGTTTTTATATGGTTTAAGAGTCAAAGAACTTAAAAAATTAGCTTAAAACCTTTGAAAATCAAGAAAAATGGTCGAAAATTGTCAAAAAACAGAATGTTGATTTTTGCGTTTTTCGAGTTTTTTGAAACTTTTCAAAATCGGTCAAAATAGACCAAATCACTTCAAATTTAGCATTAATCTTCTCCAAATCTCTTTTCCAATCCAAAAACAATTATTATTTTAGCCTCCCGCCCCTCCAGCATCATCGGTCCCCCTCTTTCTCGACTCCACAACATCCTAACCCCATCCACCAGTGGCGTCCAGCTCCTTTGCAATTCCTGCCAAAAGCCCTCGTATTTTTCCGATGAAAACGCAATCGTCAATGCTCCAACTAACCTGGCAATGCAAAATGTGATCGTTAGATATCTTACAAGTCATCCACACTTGAAGCCAACGTCGTCGAGTTCCGGATCAGAAGATCCAGGAAGATCGGAGGAAGCATCGGCATCCGGGCCGGAATGTCAACTTTGTGAAGTCAATAAGAAGAATCAAGCAGATGTATATTGCGAGCAATGTGATGCTTATTACTGTACTTCATGTCAAGAAAATCTACACCCGGCTAGGGGACCTTTGGCGAAACATCCATTGGTTTCTGCGAAGGGGAATGGGAACTCGAAAACCTCGACTCCATCTCTTCAAACCCAAGTGAAAAACCATTTGCGCTGCTCTACCCATCAATCCGAGTCCCTTACAATGTACTGTCAAGCTTGCAAAGTCGCAGTTTGCTCCCGATGCCTTCAAGATCTTCGGCACGCCAATCATGATGTTCAGACACTTTCGATTGCTTGTAAAGGACATAGAGTAAGTTGTTTTTTCCAGGTTTTTGCCATAAATAGATGCTAGGTACATCCTAGATAAAGTAAAGACCTCCCTCATCTCAAAAATCTGGTCCTTTAGCCCTTCCATTTTGCCCATTATAATCCTCCCTTATAAATGGTCTAGTCCGCATAATGACCTTTAGAAAGGCATTGGAACGGAATGCAAAGCGAATTCGGAAATCATTACAAAGTTTTGACAAAGCTGAATACATGTTTATACAGTAATGACCTTGGTTCAGGGATTTGGAACCCAGAGAACCCAGGAACCCCGGGAAACGGGGAAACCCGACCCATCTGATCCCCGAGCCATTACATCACCCTGAATCCCCCATTAGCCCTCTCTCCGCGAACATTGTTCTCAAATTTCATACACATTATTAACAGCTCATCATTCTCAAATTCCTCTTCAATGTATCCAAAGGTCTTGTAGCCCGGGGGTCCCTAAAGTGCTTTTCCACCCATCAATCTTGTGACATGCTAGACTAGTACTTTTTGTGTGTTTGTTGTTGTTGCTTTCCCGCAAAAGGCTTGACGAAGATGTGCACAATTAGGCGGAATAAGAAGAAGGGGGAATCGTAAAGTTTTAGAGCCTCAGGCTATGTATATTTGGAAGTTTCTAGAGCCCAGGAAACTAGTCTGCTTGTCGGCTCTCACTCTTCAATGACACATAAAAAAGCACCCAGGTGATAGGACCTCTTGGACCAGACCATTGATACTAGTTACACATTGTAAACTTGTACACCCCGAGGCGGCTCTTTTGTGTGGGGACCGCTGGGTCAAATGACACTTTTATTGCCGAGACGAGACGAGAGGAAAGAACGGAAAGGTGTTTAATGAGACGATGTTAACATGTTAGCGCGGACAAATTGGTTTGACTAGGCTAGGGAGGCTTGGGACCTCAAAATCGAAAGGGTCGAAAAGGCCCGAAATCCAATGTTTGAGGGGGAAATTGAAGGGGTTTTCGGTGGTTTTTAGAAGATTCTAATAGTGCTAAATTTGAATTCAAACTTCTTCTGTCAATTCTGATAAAATTCTGAACGATTTTGAACATTTTTTTTTTCTGAAATTGTCCAAATTTGTTTTAGGATTGATAGAAAAAGTTTAGATCTGTTTTTTGCACTATTTGTTTTTTTCTGGAAACTATCGGAAAACCCTTTCAAATGGGTCCTCAAAGTCTCAAAAAGGCCCAAAATGCAATGTTTGAGGGTTCATTTGAAGGGGTTCCCGGTGGTTTTTAAAAGATTCAAATAGTGTTAAGAATAGATTCAAACGTTTTCTATCAATTCTAATAAAAATCCAAACGATTCCGGAAAAAAAAAATTTCAATTTTTTTCCAACATGAAAATTTTTCCAAAAAAAATTTTTTTTTTGAAAAAATTTTTTTTGACCAGAATTTTTTAAAATCTTACTGGAACAACAGAAAAAGTTTAGATCTACTTCTAATATTATTTGAATATTTTAAAAACCACCAGAAACCCCTTCAAATAGGCCCTCAAACATCGGATTTTGGGGTTTTTGAGTTAGGTAGCGTTTTTTTCTAGGTCAATTTTAGGTCATTTTTCATCTCTTTACCTCCTCAGATCCAAGTAATTTAGCCTAGAACCCAACCAAAAAGTAGCCATAAATCATATCTGTGTAATTAGGCCTCCAGAAGGCCTCCCAAACCTCAGGAAACACCGTAGGATTTATGAGTTTGCGGGAGAAGAAACCTTCGAAACCTCTCGTTCTCGTCGAGCTCGACCTTTGCAAGAGATTTATGAGTTCTCTGAAGAACGGGAACTTTTCCAAACGTGTTCTGGGACCTTCTAAAAGTTAGGGGGTCCTTGTTTACCCTCTCTATTGTCCGTACTTCTCTATATCAAATAGCAACAAATTGGTCGGGGGTAGAAGACATTGATACCCCGGGGCCTAGGGATAGGGATAGGGACCTAATATGTTATGTATGTACACATCACCGAGGGCTCCGATTACTTTTCAATGAGTGTGTGTGTAATAGGAACATTTGTTTTCTTGTTTTCTCCACCAAATCACAAGGGATGGGAAGATGGGAGCAGGATCTCTGGATCCAAGAGATATCAGAGCAAAAGGTTCCTGGAGTAGTTGTCAACATGTATACACACGGCTGTCCGCAATTACATGAAGAGTCAGAAACCCTGGAAACTTTAGGGACCGGGTCCCGCCACGAAATCGGTTTTTTGCTGTTTTCTCGTTTCTGCACCAACTTTTTTGAATTTTTTTTGATGAAAACGGATAGAAAAAATAATTTGAAACTTAGTAATAGTTCATTTGACCAGAATTGATGAGTTTTTCATTGCGATTTACTCATTTTTGTAATTTTTGGAAAAACAGCTAAAACATGAAATCTGAAAATTTTTGCTGAAAAACTGAAAAGTTTTGGTTGAACTGATTATGAATCGGTTTCAAATTTTCTGTTCTATCCGAATTCATCAAAAAAATTTCAAAAAATCGGTTCAAAATCGATAAAACAGCAAAAAACTGATTTCGTGGCGAGACCCGCTGGATAACACTCGTCAATCATTACGCAACAGCTGACCCATTCAAGACACCACTTATATAATATCTCAATTTATCATAAGGTGTCGGTCTCGGGCGATTGACTGACTTCATGAGCATTTTCCACAGGAAGTCGTCTAATCGCTCAAGGTCCCCCCAGCCTGGCTTGACAATTTGATGGGATGATGGATGAATGAGGGGAAAGTTGTCAAGTTTGGGGGAAGATTGGAGGGGACTTTTGATTTTGAGGGGATTTTTGAAAATTTTCAAAATTACAAAAAAAAATTTTTTTTTGGAAATTTTTTTTCTAGGCCAAAATTTTTTTGGAAAAAATTTTTTTTTTCTTCAAATTTTTTGAAACTAATTGGAATTGATAGAGTTAGTTTGGAACTGTAGATTTCATGTTTTGAACTTGAGAAAAAACTCCAGGAACTCGTTCAGAAAAGTCTCAAAAGACCGGATTTTAGCCGTTTTCTGAACTTTGAAGGCCTAAAAGTTACCTTAGGAAGCAGTTTTAGCAAAAACAAAAAATGACAACGTAATCAGCGCATTGAGAACTAGCAGTTCCATATAAAAATCAACAAATCCAGAAAAAAAATTTTGAAAAATTTTTTCCAATTTTTCAAAATTGAAAAAAATTCGAAAAAAAAATTTTCGAAATTTTTTAAAATTTTTATCAGGATTGATAGAAGAAGTTCAGATCTATTTTTAACACTATTTAGATCTTCTAAAAACCACCAAAACCCCCTTCAAATGAAGCCACAAACATCGGATTTTGGGCTTTTTCGAGAGGACCCCAAATCCATTTCCCCAGATCCTTCCCACCCCAAAAAAACCATGTCCCCCCTCGTTTTCTCGAACCTCACACACCACACACACACATCTTCTCCGCATCCATCAATCACTGACTCCTCGTCGTCGTGTGTTGCGCAAAATGTACACTATTCGGGGACACGTAATTTATGCACGGAAGACGAGGAGAAGCAGAATGACACTATGGATTAGGGGATTTGGATGGGAGAAAAAAGGACATTGTTTTATGGTCTGGGGGATGAAAAAAGATCTGTGTGGGCTAGGGGATCTTTGGAAGGTTTGGGGGTCCCAGAACTGTAAGCCCAAAAGTTCTAACTACATGTTCCCGCATTCTCTGCTTTTGGTTATCCGGAAGTACTAGACACCCTCCTCATTCAATTCCTTTCCCTTGCCTCACACAAATCCGATCCTAATTCAATTTGTGTCGGTCGGCTGAAGGAAAGGCGCGAACTCGTCCTTCCTGTTGCTTCATCAGCACCTAAATTAGGCTAATTTGGGATGGAATAGGGATGATTGCGAAACTTGGGGAATAGACTATGAAGTCTGTAGCATGGACAGAAGGTTCAGGGACCAAAACACCCAAAAAGACCCAAAACTCTTGTGTCATGAAGACCATCTGGACCTCATCTACACTTCATGAAGAAGTGAAATATGAGGATTGATGGGTTGAAGAGAACATGTGCGGTATAATTAACCAATTCATCTATTAGTGAGTGCAAAGTGACAGTGAACAATTGAAAAATGAGTCTTACACTTTCTCCTGTATCTAACTCGAAAACCGTCATAGTAGGAAAGGAATTGTCAACTGAAAAGTTGTAGCAAATTTTACAAGGATCCATTACTGTTTTAGTTTTCCATTTTCCCATCAAATTTCGAGTAACATGAAAGAGTTATTTTGGGTAGCGAGACTTGAGAGATAAAGGGAGATAATGATAGTGATAATGCACATTGATAAAGCTGTCATTTTGAAAGGAAAGGAACCGCTGAATAAGGGAAACAATGTCAAAATCTTTCAAAATTAGGGACGACGGGCAGGAAAGGCCTGTGTGGACTGTGATAGAGGAATTGCCATTGACAGAGAAAGCTGGGTAGTAGAGGCCGCGGGGCATATTTCTGAAGGTTTTATGATAAGGATAAGGATCTCAAAGTGTTCAGGAACTCACGTAATAGCCAAAGTATCACCGTTGTACACTCTTTTTCGATCGTTGATTGTGTATTCCATGACTCCTCGGTCTAGCTTGACACCAATGACGGTACCTGGAAAATGAGGCATAACTCAAGAGGGAAAAAAGATGGAAGAAAGTTGTCAATTGCAAAAATGTTCTTCATAAAATGGGCGATGTTTTTGTAGTTGACAACTTTTTTCTATCTTCGCTGGATCTTGAGATAATCGCTGATAACCCTTTGCAACCAAGTCTATTTCCAGGCCGAGCTCAACACCACCCTCCAACAACTCTCTGAGAAGTTCAAATCAGCTACTGAAGATATCGCACGCCTCAAAGGGATGCATGACATTATCAGAAACAATTGCAATGATTTCAAATCATCTGTTTGCATTCAAATCGACCAATTGATTGAACAGTTGCAAATGAGGAAGGAAAAGTTGATGCATCATGTGGAGGAGCAGGCGGAGCATAAGGTTTGTAGCCTAGAAGCTCTGAAATTTATTTCATGTTCATGTTCAGAGAAGAGTTCTAAAGTCTCAAATTGTCCGCTGTAGTGGAAAACTCACAAAAACCGCTGCTTTGATGCAGTTTTGTGGGGAGGCGTTGAAGGAACCGGATCCGACTGTTTATATGCAGGTGAGGTTTCAACCTTTATAAGTCGAAAAGTACTAGAGATATCAAAAAATTGTTAACTACAAAGTTATAGCTCTTGAAATTTGCTACAAAATTGCAGTTGACACTTTCTTCATATCTCTGATACTTTTCAAGTTATGATCAGTACAAAAAAGGTAATTTCAGATCTCTAACACCTTGCTTCATCGCTCTACAAGTCTCGAGTTTCTCTGGCACAAAGAAATGCGTACCAAGCCTGAAGTTGACCCGGATTTTGTTTTGAACTTGGATACCAAGCATTTGCAGTACACGATTCAGACTTTGGATTTTGCGCAGTTGAAAGGTAGGTCTGAAAATTTCCGGTTTCCAAATTGGTCCTGAAACCTCCAAAAAAAAGCGCTAAACCTTTTTCATTTCCCAATTTTAGCAGGCCATAGAGGCTCGCGAGTCAAAGGAGACGCTTCGAGAGGTAGTTTTGCTTATTGTGATGGTTCTGTGATAGATACACTTGCACCTCTTGTTAAAGACACCTTTTCAGTTATTGAACATGAGAACATCTAGTTTACATTTTCTTTGTTTCCTCATTAGTTATCAAGTTCTTTTTCAGTTCCTTCTGCTCCAATCATTGAAACATCGGAGTGCTCTGCGGAAAACAACTCGGTTACCGTGGTCTGGAGGCCCAGGAATGATGGAAGTGCTGTGGATGGATTTGCATTGGAAATTGATACAGGGAGAGATGATGGAAACTTCAAAGAAGTCTACTCGGGCCCCGACACAATATGCACCATCGATGGCCTCCATTTCAACACCGTCTACGCAGCTCGCGTCAAGTCTTATAACTCTGCTGGAGAATCAGAATACAGTGATCAAATCTGCCTCCAAACTGCCCATGTAGCTTGGTTCCAACTTACAAAATCCCCCTCTCAAAGAGACATGGTACTTTCCAATGACTGCGCGACATTGAGTGGAAACACATTGGAGTATAGAACTGTTCTAGGCAGTATTGCGTTTTCAAAGGTAACCCTACCCTAACGATTAGAAACACCCCTCTAACCTGAGCTGAAAATTTCAGGGAATCCACTACTGGGAAGTCACCATAGATCGTCATGATGGAAACGCGGATATTGTTATCGGAGTAGCCCAGCCTGCTGTGAATAGGAATGTCATGTTGGGAAAAGATCTTCATGGATGGTCAATGTACGTGGATGGAGAGAGATCTTGGTATCTACACAATGAAACACATCATAACAGGGTTATGGGTGGTGTTTCTAGAGGTAAGAGTGATTTCTGAGAGTTTTATCTCAAGATCCTGCAAAGATAGCAAAAAGTTGTCAACTACAAAAAAATAACCCTTTTTATGAAGTACATTTTCACAATTGACAACTTTTTACCATCTTCATTCTCTCTCGAGTTATGCCTCAATTTCCAGGTACCGTAATCGGTGTCAAGCTAGACTGCGACCGGGGAGTCATGGAATACACTATCAATGATCGGAAAAGAGTGTACAACGGAGATACCTTGGCTTTTACGTGAGTTCCTTCACATTTTGGGGGCCTTATCCTCATCATAAAACCTTTAGAAACATGCCCCGCGGCCTCTACTACCCCGCTTTCTCCGTCAATGGCAACTCGTCCATCACAGTTCACACAGGCCTTTCCTGCCCGTCGTCTCCTAACTCTGAATGATTTTGGCATTCAATTCACCGCTCTATTCACCGGTCCCTTTTCTTCAAAATGACAGCTTTATCAATGTGCATTATCACTATCATTATCTCTCTTTATATCTCAAGTCTCGCTACCCAAAATGACTCTTTCTTGTTACTCGAAACTTAATGGAAATATGGAAAACTATTTGCCGGTATTCTTTTTGAATAAATGATTATGAAAACTGCCTGACTTGAATGGAATAAAAAAGCGTTTATTTATTCTCTTTCGAGCTGGATAAAGTTATCAATACTTCTGCGCTATCACCGTCTCCAATGGCTCAACATTCAGCGAATCAGCAACTCTGTATCGTCTTCGACACTTGAAATTCGCCAAGACAGTATCCACATTCGCTTTGTTACAGAAAATATAGGTCAATTGGACCATTGTGAACGTTGACACTGTGCTTATGAGTAGGGTATACATGTAGATCTGGAAAAATCACTTATCAATGAGGGAAGAGGAATGATTTCAAATTTCAAACTTCAGTTTCTGTAAAATATGGGCCAAATGCCAATCCACCAAAAACCACTGTTATCAGAAGCAATCTGTTAACCAGCATGATGATTATCTGGTACATAATATACTTTGCTGGTTTCGATTTATGAAAACTCAAGAGGTTTTTGGATTTCTGGACTTTCCAATACATGAAAAAGTAAGGGATTGAGCATGGGATAAGGGAGAATTCCAAAACCATTCGGAATCTCCAACAAATCACTGAAAATCCTTTATTAGCGTATTCAAACGTGCAATTTGCGTGGTAATCTGTCAAGTTTTCATTCCGTTGAAACATCCCAATCGGTATCGCGATACAGGAAGCAGTATCCATCACATAGAGAATGAATGGAAGAAAAGCCGCGGGACATACTAACATGTAAAAGATGATGAAGGTTCTTCTAGAAACAATGAGTTACCACTTATTACTGCGGTCACGCGGAATGTCACTTGGCGGGTCTCGCCACGAAATCGGCTTTTTGCTGTTTTCTCGTTTTGTACCAACTTATTTGAGTCTTTTTAGATGAAAATGGATAGAGCAGAAGATTTGAAGCCTAGAAATAGTTAATCTGACCTGAAACATTGAATTTTTCATAGCAAAATTTAAGATTTTGTGTTTTTGCGGAAAAGTTACAAAAACGGGTAGTTCGCAATGAAAATCTAACTGAATTTGGTCAAATTGGCTATTTCTAGGTTTCAAATCCTATTTTCTATCCGTTTTTATTTTAAAAAACTTAAGAAAATTGGACCGAAAACGGGAAAACAGCAAACAACTGATTTCCAGACGAGACCCGCCGAGTGCCACGAAATCGGTTTTTTGCTGTTTTCTCGTTTTTGGACCAATTTTTTTGAGTTGTTTTAAATAAAAATGGATAGAGCAGAAAATTTGGAGCCTAGAAATAGGTAATCTGACCTAAAATATTACATTTTTCATTGAAAAATTTGAGATTTTCTGTTTTTGTCTGTTTTTTCGAAAAAGTTACAAAAACGGGTAGTTCGCAATGAAAACCTAACTGAATTCGGTCAAATTGGCTATTTCTAAGTTCCAAATCCTATTTTCTATCCGTTTTTGTACAGAAAATACAAGAAAATCAGACGAGAAACGAGAAAACAGCAAAAAACGGATTTCGTGGCGAGACCCGCCGAGTGCCACTTCCTGTGACCGCAGTATAATTACGAACCTTTTCGGTATCATAAACTCGCCAATTTCCGTGATAGTGAAGAGAAAAAATCTCTGAATTGCGGTGTAACTGATAAGGAAGATAGTTGCAGGGGTGACAAGGAAATGCGCTATCATTGCGGCGAGTATTGAGAGTCCTGTGATAGTTGTGACTGCATCAACGACACTTTTGTTGCTTATCAGTGATGAGTTCACAAATGTGAAGTAGATAAGACCATTGAAAAAGCAAGTGTACCCAATGAAATGAGTGATTTTGATAATGGTAAAGAGATGATTGGTTATAGGGAAAATTGAGGTCTTTGAATCTTTAGCATAGTTCTTTTTGTTTACATAGTAGTAAAATGGGAATATGAGATAGCTTGCCAAAGCTACAGAAACGAATAAGAACAGTAATCCAAAAGTTTCGAGTTGCATTTTATGACGCTTTCTGATCAGAATCTTTGTTATTAAACAAAAACAAATGATTTTGCAAGGGGATTGTTTTCAATATCACCTGTTTTTAGGGCACTGCTTGTGAAATTGAATACACACGATTTTGACTTGTTCTCCTACAAAATGGCAATCTTGAAGTTAACCAAGGAACCGAAAGCTTGGAAATAATGTACACTACTTGGATAACCGGTAGATACACAATAAGAGGAACAGCATGAATGACAGCATGAATCTAGAAACAACGGAACATCAGGCTTTTCAGATAACAGACTAACGTATATCTCTTTAGCAAAACTGTTTCCAAGCAATAGAAACATGGTTATTAGCGCAAAGGGTGTCACTATTACCAAAACATTGGACAACTGATATATGACCAGAGATTTGAAACAGAGTCGGTATTTCAGAAGAGTGAACAAGTGGAAACACAGTTGAAAAAGTTGGATAAATGCTCGGAATCTCAAAATCATGTTAAACCAAATAGCCTGGTTTTCAGAGACATAGGGTTCCACCTTTGGATGGGCCAAGAAAACCAAAGAAACCAAACCAATTGTTGTGTAAACAATGGAAAAGACTTTTAGCTTTCTAAACAAATTGAAAATTTTGTTGGATTTTTAAAAGTTTTACAAACTTTCCAAATTCCAAACGTTTTCCATAACGCTCTAACAACTTTTGAAAAACCATTAGGAAAGTTAAAAGACTGCAGAAGTCCACGGAAAAAAAAATGTAGCCGACAAAACAACACCCGGGAATTGACACAACATATGCTAGATTCTCCAACTTTCTGAAAACTGAAATTTGAGAGAAAAAAGGTTTCAATATAGCTCAAACTTTTTCGCCCAGTCAATCTTGACATTGTACAGGAACAATAAAGATGGAAAGTGGGCAAAATTGATTTTATGAAAGACACTAATACTTTTGTGAAGTGATTGTAGAGCCGGATTTTTCTGAAGAATTTTTTAAAACTTTCAGGGATTTTTTACTACTGCGGCCACGGGAAGAAATCGATTTTTCGGCGTTTTCTCGATTCTGGTCCGATTTTCTCAAATTTTCTCAATAAAAACGAATAGAAAATAGGATTTAGAACCGAGAAATAGCCAATTTCACTAAATTTAGTTAAATTTTCATTGCGAACTACCTGTTTTTGTAACTTTTCCGAAAAAACAGACAAAAACACAAAATCTTAAAATTTTCCATGAAAAATGTAATATTTCGGGTCAGATTAACAATTTCTGGGTTTCAAATCTTCTGCTCTATCCATTTTCATTTGAAAAAACTCAAAAAAGTTAGTTCAAAAACGAGAAAACAGCGAAAAACCGATTTCGATAGACCCTCCTAGTGCCACTTCGCGTGACCGCAGTAATAGACTTTTCGAATCACTCTTACCTTCAACTCAGGATCCTCATCATTCCGATAAGCATAATAGTAGACTGGGAAAAGAAGAAAATTCACAATTATCATAGTGAATTCAGCGCCACTAGTGCTGTATGTGTAGGTGGTGTTGGGCGGCATGAACTCACTGGGGAGTGTTTTCTTTCAACCCTATTTGCATTTTATTTTTGAAGGAGTTTCCGGTGGTCTACAGAAGATTTAAATAGTGCTATAAACAGATCTAAATTTGTACTATCAATTCTGAACAGAATCTGAAAATTTCCGGGAAAAAATTTTTTTGAAATTTTTTTTTGTCTGAAATTTTTTTAAAGGAAATTATCAGATTTTGTTTAGAATTGATAATATACGTTCAGATCTATTCATTGCACTATTTGAACCCTCTGGGGAATACCGGAAACCCCTCCTAATTTGTCCTCAAAATCCCAATTTAGGGACTTTTTGAGACTTTGGGCGCTCAAAAGTACCCTTTTGAAGGTTTGGTAGCAAAAATTGAGCATGAGTTGATGATCAGCATTACAATTTCTATCAACCGATATTAAAAAAACTGCAAACAGGCTTGGAAAGAAAAAAACACTTGCCTAGTGAGATTCGAAAAGTTTTTTTTTCTTCAAAACTAAATTTGGGAAAGTTCTCGATCTATTTACAAACAGGTGAAATGTTCTAGTTTCTACTCAAACTAACAACATCACTTTTTATTCGTCAATTTTTCCTTCCAAGAATAATGCAAGAACTAACAGGGTTAGAACTGATAATCTTCCACACTTTTTTCTTCTCAAACTTTTGGATTTTCCCGTTCTACTACCTCGTTTATTGTAAAGTAAAAGTGACGAGACGTTCAAACCAGATAATTTCCAACTATTTTCACAATGTCGTTTTGATTTTGAATGGAGTTGGTTGGCCGTTGTATTCAATATGGTTGATTACTGGAATCTGGAAACGCGATATTGACAAATAGTAAGTGGTTTGAAATGTCATAACCTAATATAATTTTTTGCAGCTTCTACGTAGCATTTTCCATCAACACGCTTATCGACCTTTTAACGCTGATTCTTGAAGTCATCTTCAGCCTCTCTTCTCCAATTTGCTCCATTCTCATGTCTTTCTTGGCAACCCAACGCTGTATACAGTTTTGGCGTCCTGATTTTGGAAAGGATTTGGTGCGATTCAGCAAAAAGATTATAGTCTGGATGCATATCGTGTTTCTACCGATCGTCCTTGCTCCAAGAGTCACAGCTCAAACTGATGTTTTATCTGTATGTTATGCTGCTTGCCATTTTTCTTTTGTAAGTCAAGTAGTCACCACAAAGTCGGTTTTTTGCTGTTATCTCGTTTCTGGTGCGATTTTTTAAAATTTTCTTAAAGAAAACGGATCGAAAATAGAAATTGGAACCTAGAAATGGTTAATTTGACCCGAAATGTCGAGTTTGACCTGAAATGTTGGGGCACTCAGCGGGTCTCGCCACGAAATCAGTTTTTTGCAGTTTTCTCATTTCTGGTCCAATTTTTTCAGATTTTCTTTATAAATACGAAAAGAAAATAGAATTTGAAACCTAGAAATAGTCAATTTGAACAGAATTGTCAAGTTTTTAATAGCAAATTTTCAGAATTTTGGTTTTTGGCTGAAAAATCACAAAAACGGGTAGTTCGCAATGAAAAACTAATGAATTTTGATCAAATCAAGTATATTTATGTTCCAAATCTTTGTCTCTATCTGATTCTGAAACAAAAAACCAAGAAAATCGGAAAATAAACAACTACGTACAATAAAACAAGAATATTTTCAGCTCTTCCAACTCACAATTGTCTTGATTTCTTGGATAACTATTATCCCATGTTTTGTGATCATTTGGAAGGTTCGAATGGCTAGATCGCACTCTTCTATGCCTGATTTGCGAATTGGGAATCCAGAGTTTCCAATTCTTTCTCAAATTCTTTCAATCATTTTTACGGCAACAGTATGTCTTACAGCCACGAGAGTCAATCAATGGGAGTCCCAGAATTTTCTGGATGTTATACGCCTCAAGTTTCTTCCCGAAACATTTTCCTTTACAGATAATATTTCGAATCAATCTAATCTCAAGGTTCCACATTTTTCCTATAGTCCAGACAATTTCAATCGTTTCTAACTTGCCTAGTCTTCACATTTTGGACACTATAAGGAATGGATTCAGGAACTGTGGAGTAGTACTAAGAGATCGGACAACTGTACGACCTATGCAGCATCCTAATCAGATTGTGATCCCGGCTATCAGTAATTATGTAACTTGAATAAATTTGGTTATCATTTATAAAAGAAAGCTTTCTGATGCTCGAGTTTCGAAAAACCCCCAAAAAGAGGATGTACCCTGAAAAACACATACTTTCAAAGACCAAAAATCTTACAAACATTCTTCTCGGTCTAGACGGATCTTTCTCAACTCTCAAGTCCAACTTTGACGCACTCCTAGTGCAAAATCTCACGTATGTAATCGCCTCAAAACTTCAAATCAACATAAACCAAAAATTAGCTTCTTTCTGATTTCTGTGAAAGTCTGCAATCTTTTCCAGCTTCTTTCCTAGTCGACGCGTGTTATGATAAATACCTAGAACAAAACCTGAAAAGTTACTTGAAAAATATTTTCCTCGTTCTCTTATTTTTCCTATATATAAAGAGACTGAAAACGTGCTGATAATGTGCGGTCAAGGTGGGCCGCTAATCAGATTTTTGATTGATAACATAACTTAACTCGATAAGGGTGTCTGTGATTAGGCAGGTCAAAAGTTGACCGGCGTTTTGTGTAGTTTGCCTTCGTACTTGACCTTATTTCCATTTCAGAAATGCCTATGCCAACTTTCATGCGAATTTGCCAATACTCTGGTTTCTTTCTAACAGAACTTTGCCACTTTGTCCTTTTGTACCTTATAAAAACGCGATCTTCTAAACAATTTGGGTCTTATAAAGTTCTCATGGCTAGTTTCTCCATTTTTTCTATTTTTTATGCAATTGTGGAAATTTTTACACAGCCGGTAGGTCGGCGGGTCTCGCCACGAAATCGGTTTTTTGATGTTTTCTCGTTTTTGGACCAACTTTTTAAAGGTTTTTCTGATGAAAACGGATAGAAAAAAGAATTTGAAACCTAGAAATAGTTCATTCGACCAGAATTGATGAGTTTTTCATTGCGACTCACTCATTTTTGTAATTTTTTGAAAAACAGCCAAAAACACGAAATCTGAAAATTTTAGCTGAAAAACTGAACAGTTTTGGTTGAACCGACTATCAACTGGTTTCAAATCTTTTTTTCTATCCGAATTCATTGAAAAAATTTGAAAAAATCAGTTCAAAATTGAGAAAACAGCGAACAACTGAGATTTCGTGGCGAGACCCGCTGTGGTATGTTACATTTCAGATAATGCACATTTCTGGTACTGGATTAATGCTCTATGTTGATAATGATTTTGTTGAAATTGACAAAGATATTGGGAACTTTTTGGCGGGTAATTTAAATTTTTTTTCTTTTTTTGAATTTTTTAAAAAAATTATTTTTTTTTAATTCAGCACTGTACTGCTCAACATTCGGAATTTGCGTTCTATTTTTATCTTCTCATTTCTTTTATCGATTTTCTGCGGTTTGTAGGTGAAACAAGAACAATTTTGAGTAATTCTAATCAAAAATAATGTAATTTTCAGCCCTAGGCTTCTGAAAAAGATTAGTGGGCTCCGGGTCTTTCGGTTGTTTTTTCCAATTTTTCTTCTTGGCACTATAATGTTTTTCAATATTCGATGGTTTGCCGAACCATCGGAATTTAAAGCGCAGTATTTCAAGTGGGTTTAACTCAAAAATTTTCAAAAAATTATAAGGTATCAGTTTTCAGTGAAAGTTTGCGGTTATTGTACGACGATGATAGTTCAAGTGTTGGTGGCATTTTTGCAGTGTTTTATGTGAGTCATAACTCGGAAATTATCAAAGATAATTAAAAGTGTTTAACTGATGAAATAATCCTTATTTTATAAGCTATAAGTTTGTAGTTGACAACTTTTTTCTATCTTTGATGAATCTAGAGATAAAACGTGATTTGTAACATGTTGCATTTTGTTGCTGATAGCTAAAGTAGCTAAACTTCAAACCTTCATATCTCAATAGGTTTTGAAGATATCAAAACGTTGTTAACTGTTGAAATAATCCTTATTTTATAAGCTACAAGTTTGTAGTTGACAACTTTTAGCCATCTACCTTCCAAAACCCAAAAACCAGCTTCTAACTTCAGATCTTCGACTCCACCTCCACCCTAATCATCTTCTGGACTGAATGCCTCGGAATCCTCATCGTAATGCTAATCATTGCTTTTTCCGTCTCCACAATACTTTATTTTGGCCTAAGGACCTTCAGAAAAGTCAAAAAGTCCTCTAAAATCAGCAAAAAATCTCAAGACCTCCACCGTCAACTATTCCACACCCTGGTCCTCCAATCCATTGTCCCCATGGCAATTTTGTTTGCGCCCACTGGTTTTCTATTGATTTTACCGTTTTTCAACATCAAGGAAGTTGGAAAAATAGCAAATTTGCCGGGATTTGGAGCAAGTTTTTATCCTGCGATTGATGCAATGATAGCTATGATCATGATAAGAGATTTTCGAGAAACTTTGTTGTGTAGGCGTCAGAAAAAAGTTAAGATTACTTCAATTCATGATACTGTGTTTTCCGATCATCATTACCATCACTAAAACAGAATGCAATAAATGGTTTGTATACTCTAAAAGCGTCCAAAACAAAGTTCATCGATAAAACAAAGTTCTCTTCCAAATGCGTCAAACTTTAATTGAAAATACCACTACATACCTCATTCATTTCCACCTGTTTTTTCTGTCTTGAAATCAGAAGCTTCAAATTCTTTTTTCTATCCGTTTTCATCAGAAAAAAAATCAAAAAAGTAGGTCCGAAAACGAGAAAACAGCAAAACACCGATTTCGTGGCGAGACCCGCAGTAATACTAACTTCTGCTTTTCAGACCTTCTTCATTCTCATTGCATTGTTAATCCCTTCTACAGTCCTCCTTGGTGTAACATACTTACAATATCACAATCAAGTCATCAATAACTGTGGAGTTCTCTTGTTATAACTACATGGCCTCGGATCAACTATTGTGATGCTTTTGGTTCATAAACCCTATCGAGAATTTACGTTATCCATCTTCAAATGTTCAAGATCCCTGGTTACAGGGCATGTGGGGAATTCTGTGGTTCAGCATAGCAGTATATAAACATTTTTTATTCTTTCGCGTCAAGTAATATAGTCATTCTGATTGTGTCCTCCTAACGGTCCTGGAGCCACCACTGAACTTCGAAAAACGTTGCTAAGACCTTCACAAAACGCGAATTTCTTCCAGTTTGCAACTATATAGGTAATTTGAATCACTGGATACACAGAGGCGATTTGATAGCCTTGGATTACCAGATGGGCCTGAAAAATGAATGGAAAAGGTGTGGTGTCAAAAATTATCAAAACCTTACCTCATTCTCACTAAACTCCTTATCAGTGATAAGCCTCAATCCCGCCCAAATCGGTCCAATTGTCGTTATGATAAGAGTCGTTATCTGGTAGATGATGTAGTTCTCCACATCGATAACTCTATCAGTTATGTCTAATTTTCTAATCTTTCTAATCATCCAAAAATAAGGAAAAGTGGAGAATAGGATCACACAATTGGTCACAGAGCTTATTCTCTGAAATTCTGGATTTCAGCCCCAAAAACAGGCCTAAAAACCCACCAATGCTATCTGAGCTTCCCAAGCCTTAGGGCAAGGCATTTTTTCCATGCAACCAACTGCTAAAAAATTGTGAAATATGACTTCAAAGACAAGGAAAATTGAGCAGAAGATGTAGAGGGTTTTGAGTTGGGCGGTGCTTTTCAATTGGAACCATTTGGGCCATTCCGGATAAAGCAGATTTGCACATTGTTGAAAAGCTAGATAAGAAATCAATACAGCGCATACTGGCCCCGAAATGAACAGTCGAAATAGAAAAACAACAAGTGGAATAACGCCCAAAACAATGAGAAAAACGGCGAATTTGGGTCTAAAATAGAAATTTTTCGGTGAAATTTGAAGGTAACTTACAATTCATTGAACGTCATATTTTCTTTCAGAAAATAGAAACCCAAAATCGCCATCCCAATCGTTATCCAGATAATGGAAAAGTGACAAAAAGTCACAGTATTATGAAAATGAGTTGTCAAAATTTCTCCAGGAGTCTGATTCTGATTCTTTGGATCCTTTTTGACAAATGTGCTTTTGAAGATGCAATAATAGAATGGGAATAAAACCATTGATAAGGATCCCATGAAAATTAGAAAGTACATGTCGAAGCTTTTGATTGGTGGTGAAGGGTGGGGGAGGGTAGTATTGAAAGGCATGGTTTGTGATAAGAAATTTGCCCTGATATGGGTGAAAATGAGGTAAGGCAGGTGAAAAGTTATCAGTGTTGATATCAGCTGCTTTTGTAAAGAAGGAGCCAAAGATTCAGACTCCTGGAGAAATCCTATCAACTCATTTTCATAACACTGACTTTTTGTCACTTTTCATTGATCTGGATATAGATTGGGATAGTGATTTTGGGTGTCTTCTTTGTGAAGGAAAACATGCCGTTCAATGAACGTCTAACGTCTAATTTCACCTGAAAATTTCTATTTTAGACCCAAATTTGTCATTTTTCTCATTGTTTTGGGCGTTATCCCTACCATTGTTTTCGGCTTTCGACTGTTCATTTCAAGGCCAGTATGCTCTGTATATTGATTTCCTATCTAGCTTTTCAACAATGCTCTATGCTGCTTTATCCTGAAAGAGGAAAATGGTTCCAAAAGCACCGCCCAACTCAGAACCCTCTACATTTTCTGCTCAATTTTCATTATCTTCGAAGCCATATTTCACAATTTTTTAGGCAGTTGATTGCATGGAAAAAAGGTCTTGCCCTATAGCTTGAAAAGCTCAGTTGGCATTGATGGGTTTTTAGGCCTATTTCTGTAAGTAAAAGTCTGAATTTTCAGAGAATCAGGAGAATCACCTCTGTCACCAATTGTGTGATCATATTCTTCACTTTTCCCTAGTTTTGGATGACAAGGAAGATTAGGAATTTGGAAATTAGTATCACTGATAGGGTTATCGATGCGGAAAACTACATCATCTACCAAATAACGACTCTTATCATAAAACATGATCTTCATAAGACTCGAGCAACGCGTGCCTTAGGGGTTATTTTGAATTTAAAATTGAAAAGTACATCTTTGGTAACCCCTATGCACATTTTGGGGCCCGGAGCCATCACCCCCGAATTATGGTAACGCCCCCAAGGGGTCCCATTTCGAAAAAAAAAATTTTACCGAAAAATTCCGAAAAAATTAGAGCATGTTTCTGGTTGAAAAGTTAGTATATTCACCAAGTTTTAGATTTTTTAAAAATATTTCTTCCAAGTTATGGTCAAAAAACTCAAAAAAACTCAAAAAATGGTACAATTTTTGAGTTTGTGATTTTTTTTCGGTCCTTAGCAAGAATTGCTCACACCTATGACTATGTTCATTTTGTAGCTTATACTTATAGCTTTCATCAAAAAAAAATTCGAGCTTCTAAGTATCTCTACAGGGGTCGAAAACATTTTTTGTTCATTTATCATTTTTTTGTAATTTTTTTGTAGATTTGTATTTCAAGGCGTTTTTCAGCTTCAAACAAACGTCTTTTCCATTTTTAAGTCTATCAAATGTGTAGAGAATTGTTTTGTGATCATTTTCACAGTTAATCACTTGTCAATATCTGTTAACCTGGACTTGCTAGAAGTCAAAACGTGTGAACGACTTCTCAACTATTACCACATGTGAGGCACTATTTTAAAGTTTGTGATTTTTTTTCGGTTCTTAGCAAGAATTGCTCACACCTATGACTATGTGTATTTTGTAGTTTATACTTATAGCTTTCTTCAAAAAAAAATGCAAGCTTCTAAGTATCTCTACAGGGGTCGAAAATATTTTTTGTTCCCTTACCATTTTTTTTGCAACTTTTTTGTAAATTCGTATTTTAAGGCGTTTTTCAATTTCAAACAAACGTCTTTTCATTTTTGAGTTCATCGAATGTGTAGAGAATTGTTTTGTGATCATTTTGACAGTTAATTCTTATTGATATCTGTTATCCTGAACTCGCTAGAAGCCAAAACGTGTGAACGACTTCTCGACCATCACCACATTTGCACCTGTTGCAGCAGAGCCTCGTTATCAATTCGAATATAGCCGCGCTGCATTGGAACAAGTTATAAATTTATCCAAATCTATTTATCCATGTTCCAAGCGTATTTTAGTCATGTCAGATCTCGAAATTCAGCCGGTACCCGAAGTTAAAATTCGCAAAAGTAATATGATTTCTGGTGAGTTTTCTTGATATTTCAGCTTTATTATTTTATTTAATATCGTTTTAATTATTGCAATTCAAATATTTCAATCTTACTTTTCTCAATTGCTGTCATAATATTATCAAAATCACTGCCCTCTTCACCATTATTATCAAAAACATCTTCTGCGTCGTCAAACTCTTGCAATTCCAGTTCCTCAATAACAGCATCAATGACAACAGAGTTCTCAATAGCAGCATCAACTTGTGTAGAGTCTGCCCTCTTTGGACGTCGACTTCTCCCACTCTTTGAAGACGCAGGCGGTGGTGTAGTAGCAGAAATAGTGTGAGTGTTGGCGGAGGCAGACTTCCCCATCGATTGCTTCTTCTGACCACTCTTGCCTTCTTTCTTCTTGGCCTCTAGCTCTCTTCTCTTCCTTCCAAACGTTTGATACAAATTGAGCACTTGCTTGTAATTCAACCACGATTCTTGAGAAAACATAGAACTTCCATCTGGCTTTTTCTTTTCACGAACTTCTTGAGCGAGAACCTTGGGATATACCTTCTGCTTGTTTTTCGCTGCTTCTTCAAACTTCGACATCAGATACTGAACAACTTCTTTATCGTATCGTTTGTTGGTTTTCTTCGATGGCTGAGCCCATCCTTTACTGTTCACAAACAACACGCTACCATCTGGCATATCCACGAAAGCTTCTTTTAGCGTTGTTGAAATTGAGCCTTCTTTTACTCCTTCGATATTGTCCGCGTATCGATCAATTGCTACATCCAGAAGGGTCTCTCGCTCCGGGTGTTTCTTGTGCTTTCCGTAAGCTATGTGTCTCTCCAAATTCCCGAATTTAGAAAAAGTGGCATCACATTCGTCTTCGGGGCACGAGAATACAGCACTCTCCATGGGCTTTGGTATTGGCTCGGACACTTCAACATCTTCCTCGGTGAAAGTGGGAGAATCCTCTGGGACCTCATCGTCATCTTTGCTACAAGACCCTTTGCACTTCGATCCCTTCCAAAAAGTGGAGGCGTCAGATGTGAGATAACCTCCACTTTTTTCAACAGTCATGACCCCTTTAGAAGCAACAAATTTTGTCGTGTCCTTGACGTCTCCACTTCCGATTCCTCCAAATTTTCTGATGGTCAGTTCTGTGTTGTTAAAGCGAAAGTCGTAGCTGTTTTGGATTCCTGGGATTGCTGTTGTACCCTCCGAAATACTTGAACGATCAATGGAACACAAATACGTAGACATGGCTGTCGGAACACGCCCTTCTGTCAGAGCAGCAAAGATTTCATCGGGGGTCCCAGCGTTCTTCCCGGATCCAAGCCAAGATCTCAGTTTTCTTTTCAACTCGCTGGCTGCTCTGTCTGCGGGTCCTATAATTGTTTTCGTTAAACAAATAGAGTAACTTGATACACAAACCTTTTCCTCCTTGAGCCTCGCTAAACGTATAGCTCAGTACTTCCACGCCAGTTTTCTTCGAGAGTTCCGGCAACGATGTGATTGTTTTTGCCGAGTGGTAGCATCCTAAGAAATTAGTACTTAATTAAATTGATTTACTTCTGAATAGTCTTACCTGCGTTGTCACTCCTCAGATGTACACGCAGGATGCCAACCTTCTTCAACTCAGACAGAACATTTTCCAAAATCAACAGCACAGTGATGGAGTCCTGAACAGAGATTTCAGCTCTAAATTCTTGACGAAGGATTACTTGAGTTTCGTGCCTTGTGATGTGCACGAAATTGTGCTGGCGCACGTCACCATTTGCATCGATGCTCAAGACGTGTGTGCAGTGGACACTTATGCCACTTTTTCCGAAGTAATCCGACTGGGACTCTCTAGCTTGTTGTGGCAGTACTTTTTGTGACCAATCCAATGTCAGAAACGCTTCTTCATTCTTCAAGTTTTCAACAATTTCTTGTCTGATATTGTTGCTGTGCTTGTTCCGAATCTGTTACAACTTTGTTTTTTTCTCAGGAAAGCTCAGTAGTTACTTACGAGGTGTTTCTTCAGTTCGAGTACATTCTTGTCGGCCGTTGTGATGTCGTTCAAAATAATTGTTAGATCTCCCACTGCCTTCACATTGTCCTCCTTTGAGCTTCGTAGAGTGTTCGCCTGAGCTGAGGTGATTAGTTCTTTCACTGTTTCCGTCAAGTCGTCAAAAATGTCCCGAATTGCTTGGCATTTCTCGCACATGTTCTTCTGATGATCATGAGCACTTCCTCCTTCAGTACAATTTGATTCAAACTTTCTGTCACTTGGATCAGACAATGCGTATTTGATGCAATGATCGGAAATCTTCAAAAATCACAGTCTCAATTAGGATTGATTCTTCTACTTACTTTTGATTCGAACTTGACATGGAGTTTAAAATCCGTTTGGAGATAGAGCTTTGAGTTACGCAATCTTTTGTCGAGATCCTTTGAAGTGTCATCATCAATGTACCCATTTACCTTCATTGACTTCAGAATATCGAACAGTTTATCGAAAGACTGCAACTAATTGATGGATTATGCAACTTCCTTGAACCTACCTCTAGTGCGTCTGAGATAAAGTAATCGACGCAGACCAAAGCTTCCCGCTTGGTTGCCTTACATACATCCAAGATCTTGTACATGGTGGCCCTACTCATCAAGTGTGACTTCTCACCGTTTTCCGTCTTCAATTTCACGAACATCTCGATGATCTAAAAATTCAAATTTTCAGGCTCATAGATTGATATCACTGACTTCAATGGCTCGAATATTCCGGAGGCTATCTGCTACTTCCAGTTTAGACCCGTCAGTCTTCTTCAGAGTTCTTCTTCCGTAGGGCAAGTCGGAATGAATCAGCGGACTGAAAGATGTGCATAGATCTCCAACATATTGAACACAAAACAAACCTTGTTACAAAATCGACAAACTCGATGACGAACTCCTTCGTGTACTTCTCCCGTTTACTGGATGTGTAAGGGGTGCGGTTCAGAAGCGCTCCATGCCTTCGTGATTTTGAGAATTCATAACGGGTTATGCCCGGAAAGAACTTCAATACCGTAGAATACGGCAAAATGGATGTCACGAGAGACAGAAGGCCACGACGTTCTCTTCTGGTTGACTGCTTGTGATACTCCTCAACGATATTGGCCATCAGGTCCTCAAACAGCTGTGCTCGTACACTTGCCCATTGATCGGATTCATGTTCAAAAGCCAAAGCTTTCAAATCATCAGCGTGTCCGGGAGCCAATAGGTCTAATGCAATGTTCATCATCTCTCTAGCAGCCATGGCTTTTCTTCTTTTTGATCGCTGTGTCAAGGAAGCGTATGGTTTCCTGCCACTGAGGAACTTCAACTTGAGTGAATCCACCCATTCATAGAATTTGGACTTGCAGACACCATTTGAAGACGATACATCTCCGCTTGCATTCTGATCACCATTTGGGGAATTTGGCTGACTGTCATCGCTACAAGTTTCGGAGTCGGTGCTCGAAGACAATTTTGATCGCAATCGGTATTTGATAGAATCATCGAGGTGAGCAGTTGTTTCAAATTTATCAGTGCATTGAGCAACGGACACAGCAGTTTTATGCTCCCGGCACAATGCTGAAAATAGATTTCAAAAGTAGAAAAAAACGATATGACCAACGTGTTCCCACGTGCACATGAACTCGAGCATCATTCAACAGCTGCTTTGCTTCTTCTCGTGTTACATAGCTCCCTCCTCCAGGAGTTCGTGGAATGTTTGAACTGTGCTTACTGACTGAAGGAGGCATTCCACATCTGTAAGACTTCGTGGGATGCAGAGTGCCCGACTCTTTGCGAACGTGATTGTTAGTATTCCAAGACAGAATAAGTTCTTTCAAATGACTGGCACAAATAGTTCTCCCTCCAACTTCCGCGTAAGTTGCTTCATCACTGAAGTTAGGGTACTCGGCAGCTCCTCTAGCTGCTAGCAGATCCATTTCGTTGTAAGCGCCATGAAAATCTCCTGTGAACATGCCGACAATTTCCTTCCATCTGAAACTACGAGCTAGAGCCAACTTCGGAATGAAAACTTACTTTTTAAGTTCGCCTCCACATTTAGTTGTCACTTTTGTGTAGCCATCTCGAGGAAACATTTCTTCAATTGAAGTTCGTTCACGAGCAAAATAACATTTCCCATTTTCGTTTGAAACTTTTTCTAAATCTCTAATAAAGTTTGAATCATTTACAGCGATGCTAACCTTTTTCTCCAATGTTCAGATCTTTGTTTCCATTGCTCGTATCAGTAGGGTTGACTTCAGTTTTCGCTTTCTTGTTGGCCGGAGCATCTTCATCGGACGGCAGGGGTCGACAAGATGTTAGATTGGTATCGAAAAGCAACAGTAAGACAAGGAGAAGTTGTTTCATCGTGTTACAAGACAACAATGTGCAGTTGTTTACAGCAAAGGCCTATTTATACTGGTCCTGTTGTTGTAAACATTCTAAGGATGTACCAGGAGGTGCCAGAAAACAAGTGAGGAAGACTTCCTGAAAACATTCGTACCACAAGGAAAAATAACTTGATGATCTTTGGAACTGCTTTTGAAAACGGGAAACTGGATGAAAACAAATGAAAAATAAACAAACGTTGAACTTGCCTTCAATTGTTCAACTTTGGGTACCGGCTGAATTTCGAGATCTGACATGACTAAAATACGTTTGAAACATGGATAAATACATTTTGATTAATTCATTACTTGTTCCAATGCAGCGCGGCTATATTTGGATATATAATGAGGCGCTGCTGTAAAAACTACAAATGTGGTAATAGTCGAGAAGTCGTTCTCACGTTTTGGTTTCTAGCGAGTTCAGGTTAACAGATATCGATAAGGATTGACTGTGAAAATGATCACAAAACAATTCTCTACACATTTGATAAACTTAAAAATAAAAAGGCGTTTGTTTGGAGCTGGAAAACGCCTTGAAATAAGAATTTGCAAAAAAGTTACAAAAAAATGGTAAGTGAACAAAAAATGTTTTCGACCCCTGTAGAGATACTTAGAAGCTCGAATTTTTTTTTGAAAAAAGCCGTGAATATAAGCTACAAAATACACATAATCATAAATGTGAGCAATTTTTGCTAAGGGCCGAAAAAAAATCACAAACTCTAAAAATGTGCTTGAAATGTGGTAATTGTCGAGAAGTCGTTCACACGTTTTGGTTTCTAGCGAGTTCAGGTTAACAGATATCGACAAGTGATCAACTGTGAAAATGATCACAAAACAATTCTCTACACATTTGATAAACTTAAAAATAAAAAGGCGTTTGTTTGGAGCTGGAAAACGCCTTGAAATAAAAATTTGCAAAAAAGTTACAAAAAAATGGTAAGTGAACAAAAAATGTTTTCGACCCCTGTAGAGATACTTAGAAGCTCGAATTTTTTTTTGAAGAATGCTATAAGTATAGGCTACAAAATACACATAGTCATAGGTGTGAGCAATTCTTGCTAAGAACCGAAAAAAATTCATAAACTCTAAAATTGTGCCTTTTTTTGAGTTTTTTTGAGTTTTTCGACCATAACTTGGAAGAAATATTTTTAAAAAATCTGAAAATTGGTGAATATATTAATTCTTCAACCAGAAACATGCTGTAATTTTTTCGGAATTTTTCGGTAAAATTTTTTTTTTCGAAATGGGACCCCTTGGGGGTGTTACCATAATTCGGGGGTGATGGTTCCGGACCCCAAAATGTGCATAGGGGTTATCAATGACCCGCAGTACACACCTGTAAAAATTCTAAGCTCTAGCTTTATTTTGAACCCCTAAGGCACGCACCACTATGGCCATGCTCCACCCTTACAGAGAACATGTTATAACGACTATTGGGCCGATTTGAGCGGGGTTGAGGCTTATCAGTGATAAGAAGTTTGGTGAGAATGAGCAAAGGTTTTGACTACTTTTTGACACTTTTTTTCATTTTTCAGGCCCATTTGGTAATCCAAGGCTATCGAATTGCCTCTGTGTATCCAGTGATCCAAATTACCTATAGAGTTGCATTGCAAGCAAACTGGAAGAAATTCGCGTTCTGTAGAGGGTATTTTGTAGCTGATACATATTTCTGTTTTTTTCACCTGTTTCCCCTTCATAAACTCTCCATTTTCCTCAACTCTTATTAGTACTTGAAAGCCATGATCTCTCTGGTTACCTATGATTTTACTGGCCCTGAGTTTTATTTTGTGTTGTTTATGACATTTGCATCGTTTTCCCTATTCCCGTTTTACTGTTTCATTCATTGGACTCTTCACATAGAGGAAAGTGTGAGTAGTTGCGGAAATCCTTGAATATCTCAAGAACCGTTAGAGCTATCAAAAAGTTGTCAACTGATAAAATGATTCCTGATCTTTTTTCTATAAGATTTCCAGATCAAAACACCAATTAAACTCCTCCAAAACCACTTCCACAATCTTCTAAAGACCTGTCACATTATGGCGTACAGTTCAGGAATCGCTACAGTGATTTTTATGCTCGTCTACTCAAAATCGTTATCTGAACTGTAAATTGGCACTGATTTTGAGTTTTAGACAAGTTTTTTAGAACTTACGAGCGGGTCACTGTATTCATAGCCTGTCAAATCCCTCTCCGGCTCGGATGGGCTGCAATGGTGATTTGTGCTCCAACTTGTATGATGCTGTTTTTGTATGTGGGACTTCAACAGTGTATCCTGGTTTTTAATGAAAAGATTGGGAAGTTTCTAGCGTTTGAAAAGTAGGTTAACAACTGCCAGAACTCCTCGAAACTACAGTTCCGCATTCAGCGCGTTTACATTGAAAATTGTGTATGCAATCTGTTCAATCGTCATTTTCCTAAAATCAGGAATCGCTACTTATCTATCCCAATGTAAAAAACTAGGGGTAGAATGTTACTTTCAAGATGAGAAAACGCCAATGGTACTAAGTTACTATTAACTGATAATTTTCGACTGATAACGGATCGTTTTAGCGGATCAACACTGCCTATTACATCCTGGTGTTACTCTTGGTTTTAGCGTGTTTTCTAATGAACTGGAAGATCAAAAAACTAAGAAACGCTCCAGAAAACCTTATCAGCTATCAAATCACCACTCTTTTCACTCTTATCATTGGTTTTCTTTGGGCTGCTATTAGATTCCTTATCTTGAATTCGGACGAAGAACAAGCCCACATTTTTATTCAAATTTCCGCTCTTTTTTGCATATTCCCTTGTTATCAGTTAGTGTTTATCATTATCAATTGCAAAGAGCTGACTAGATGTCCAAAGATACCTAGGAACTTATGGAAAAAGTTCAAAACTTCTAGGAACTCTGTGGCACCGAAATAAACACTTCATTCATTATCAGTTCACTCAAAGATCGGTATCTCCTGGACAGCCTCCACCGAGTCCTGAGAGGTCCACAAGGAAGTCCACTTTTCTACTGTAAAAGAAAAAGTTATCTATCACAAAAACAAAAAAAAACAAGGAAAAACTAACTCATCCCAAGTCGGAACGTGTTTGACTTCGGATTGCCAGCAAATGTAGTAGCTAATCGCGCAGGTGTGCACGATACGGAGGAAGAACTCGTAGAACTGGAAAATAGGGCTCAAAAAGGCTCAGAAATTGATGAATTTATACTTACAAAAGACCAATCACCATAAGGGAATTTCCGAAGAATCAGCGTCTTGCTATGCACTTTACTTCCAGGTGGGGCCACTGATTGAACCAGTTCGTAGTGGAGAACATCGTTGGAACTTTCAAAGCTAAAAAACCGAATTGCTGGGCTCGCAGAAACTGCAGAAAAACTCACAAATCCTCTTCGACAAGCTTGACTTTTGCGTAGAATGGCGCGTTGCAAAGCATTGTGATGTTAAAAGTGACGAGGTTAGCGGAGGTGGGTGAGGGGAGAGTGGCGAGGAAGAGAAGGAGTAGGAGAAACATGGTTTACCTGAAAAAGTATCCCTGATTTCAAACAGCTATATATCGGCTTAAAGTTGTCCGTTTGGGCTCATTTTTTGATATGTTGTAGCCCGAATTTTCTTATTTTGGGTACTTGATTTCAAAAACAGATGTCTCATTTTTAACATATCAAAAAATGAGCTCAAACGGACAACTGTGAGCCGAGATACTACTGCGGTCAAAGTGGCCCTCGGTGGGTCTCGCCACGAAATCGGTTTTTTGCTGTTTTCTCGTTTTTGGACCTATTTTTTAAAATTTTTTCTGATGAAAACGGATAGAAAAAAAAGAATTTGAAACCTAGAAATAGTTCATTCGACCAGAATTATTGAGTTTTTCATTGCGATTTACTCATTTTTGTAATTTTTTGAAAAACAGCCAAAACACAAAATCTGAAAATTTTAGCTGAAAAACTGAAGAGTTTTGGTTGAACTGATTATCAACCGGTTTCAAATTCTCTATTCTATTCGAATTCATTAGAAAAACTCGAAAAAATAGGTTCAAAATCGAGAAAACAGCAAAAAACTGATTTCGTGGCGAGACCCGCTGAGTGCTACTTTGAATGACCGCAGTGATAACTCGGCTCACAGTTGTCCGTTTGAGCTCATCTTTTGATATGTTGAAGCTCAAGTTCTCAACTATATGTAACTGATATGAAACAACAAATATCTAACCTTCAACATATCAAAAACTGAGCTCAAATGGACAACTGCGAACCAAGATACAGCTGTTTGAAAAAGGGGTACAAACATTGCATCCTCAACTGTATTTGACCCGTATTTAAAGAACACGGGCTAATCGAATAACCCTGCACTGGTTTTATTACCCGCCTACAGTACCGGGTACTGTATGCGGGTGGGTGGGCGATAAAACCATCGAGAAAACCAGCGTCCCATCATTCGATTTGCCCGCGCCCTTTATATACCGGAAAATTTGCGTTTTTTCCATCATTCTCGCAAGTATGATTCTTCGCCTTCTCCTCTTCCTCACTGGCCTCTTCTCTCTAATCTCCAGTGATCCAATCCACGTGAAAGTCGACCTTTACTGCCATAAGAAGTACTATGCTAGAATCACTTTGATCGAGGTGGATTTGACGTAAGATCAAAAGCAATTGGATTCGAAGAATAAGGAATAAGGAAATGGTTTTCAGCAGAGCCACTGATGACAGAATGTACTATAGGATCATCCCAGAGGAGCACTCGCAAACCAACATGACAGTCACCTTTGACAACTTGTTTCCTGGATTCGATTGGACTCTAGACGATGAGTTTACTGTGGAAGTGGAGCATAACTGTTTGCACGAAAAAAGTCACTTTATGGTGTGCTATAGAGCCCCCGAAAAGAGTGTTTTTGCGGTTTGGAAGGAAGCACATGTCCAGTTTTCACTGAACCTGACGGATCTTGACGGAGGATGCAAGTTCAAAATCAGAGAGTTTGCTAATTTGAAAGGATTGGGATCTGGAGAATATGTTGAATAAACTGATAACTTTATTGAAATCAAATCAAATCGGTTCCGGCGAATACACACCCTTATCCGTTAGATCAAAGTTTGCCTTTACGTGGAAGAATCTGAACTCTTTCATTCTTATCAGTACACTTATCAGCCTTATCACTAACCCAGGCTTCACTTTCCAATCTCCCAAATCATAGGAAACCTTCAAATTATGATTGCTGTTCTGGCCACGGGTATTACAGTTGTGACGGAATTCGGTGAAGATTTCAAAATTGGGCTGGAATTGAGGTGATAAGACGCTTATTTCTTATCACTAACAGTTCCCGAATCCGAATGAAGAGTCACTGTGACATTGTAGACGTGTGCACGGGCGCCGGTGACCACTTCGCCATCGTAAACAAGCTCGTTCCAACCCCAACTTAACCAGAAAAAGCTCATCAGTATTAAGAAAATGAAAACTTACGGCGAATCACTCTCAAAAACTTTCTGACGGTATTGGAAGGGACCTCCCAATCGGCAATAGATTGTTCCAGAGATGATCAAAGTGGTCCATGGTGTTACTGGGTCCAGGAAGAGGAAGAGGAGAACTGAGAACCTTATGGAAGAATGCATTGGGTTACAAGTGGTCTAGAGAGGAGAGGGAATCTAGGGGATAGCGTGGTTTGGCAAATCGAATCATGGGAGCCAATCTACAGTATCCTTGAGAGTCCAAACAACAAAAAACAATCATAAAAAGACGTCTAGATATTAGAAAATCTATAACTAGATTGATTCACAAAGATTAGGCAGATTAGTGAGAGTCAATCTAGCAATCGGCTCCTTTTTGACTACTTTTTGACGCCTCTACACCCTCCAAATTTTGTCATAGAGCAACGTATGAAATCCTGAGATCACAAGGATCACAAATATCCTACTCATTCCTGGTTTCCTTGAACTTTCAGGTCAACTCCAAATTCTCATTGCTAAAAACACACACCCTTCCGCCCCACCAATCCCGGGCGGCGCGCCAAAACACCGCGCACATCTTCGCCCTCCACGCAGTCGTTTCCAACTGCCCGTGTGGCCTAGTGGGTTACACGCCCGCCTTCCAATTTTGACCTCGTGGGTTCGGATCCCCACTAGACCAATTTCTTAGCTTTGGACTCGTTTGAGCTTCTGCCACGTCATAAAAAGCTCCGGAGCTCTGCGGACCCGTGGGAATCTGGGGAAGGAGGATAGGAAAAGTAGAATACGGTAGATTTCCGTGAAACTGACAAAGTATGAGCTCGATTGGAGCACTTTGAAGCTCAGGGCTTCAAATTATAGATTTTCTAATATTTCGGAGCCTAAGGACCTCAACTTTGTGTTTCTAATGTCTAGGGTATCTCCTTATGACATTCTTTCACTAATTAGGCCTCTAGAATCCCGGAAATATTAGAAAATCTGTAATTTAGAGCCGTGAGCTTCAAAGTGCTCCAATCGGGCTCTTACTTTGTCAGTTTCACGGAAATCTACCGTATTCTACTTTTCCTATCCTCCTTCCCCCGATTCTCACGGCTCCGCAGAGCTCCGGAGCTTTTTATGACGTAGCAGAAGCTCAAAGGAGCCCAAACCAAAGAAGATTCCACTAGCGGGGTTCGAACCCACGAGGTCAAAATTGGAAGGCGGGCGTGTAACCCACTCGGCCACACGGGCAGTTGGAAACGACTGCGCGGAGGGCGAAGATCTCGTCGGTGTTTTGGCGCGCCGCCCGGATTTTGGTGGGGGCGGAAGGGTGTGTGTTGGAACATTGGAACTTTTTAAAAATTCTTATATAACGCTAAATGTTCACAAGATTCATCTCGTCAAAAAATACAATGATTACTGTTAAGAGAACTCTTTGTTCCAATCTCCGCTGATCTTTTCCTTGAGCGCTCCGGGCCACCACGATCCCTTGTCGGTGAGGTCCATGTTGTAGGAGATGTGATGGGTCCTAAAAAGATGAATGTTAGTGTTGAAATGCAGCAAAATCACTCTGTATTTACCCGTGTGTGATTGACCAGCTTCCCAAGTCAAATCTGACTCTGCGGTGGTAGTTAGGGCCTTGTCCGAACAAGTTGCAAGTGTGGTGCACTTCCATGAGGAGCTCGTATTCACCCTAAACACAGAAATGATAAACATTGACAATAAGGTGCTAAAAAGACTTACATTGAACGGTCCATCATCAGTAGCCTGTGTGGTGATGTTGTAGAAGTGTGAGGATCCTTGAGTTCTAGTCCCTGGGCCAGTGTACAGGTATTCATCGTGTCCCAATGGAAGATCGCTCTCGATGATCAGTTGACGGTACTTGAAGGGTAGGGGGAGTCGGCAGGTGATGTAGCCGGAGATGATCAGAAGAGTGGCAGGAGCCACAGAGCTCACAAGAGCTAGAAGAAGGAGAACTTTCCAGGAAGACATCAGAATTCCGAATGATCATTTCGGTGCAAAGGGCTGGTATTTAAAGGGCGCGGGCTAATCGAATAAGGGGACGCTGGTTTCATTGCCCATCCACCCGCATACAGTTCCCGTTACTGTATGCGGGTAATAAAACCAGATGCACATTTCCGAGGGGTTCAAATACCGTCCTATTGTACTGAACTGATCATTCGGAGTTCTGATGTCTTCCTGGAAACTCCTTCTTCTTCTTCTAGCTCTCGTGAGCTCTGTGGTTCCGGACACCGTCGTTAACATAAGTGGCTACATCACCTGCCGACTCCCCGGACCCTTCAAGTACCGTCAACTGATCGTCGAGGATCCTGATTTTGGACAAGTACAGTACCTGTACATCGGCTCAAAGATCAGAGCTAAAAGATCCCCACATTTCTACAACGTCACCATCCCCGCTACTACTGATATCTTGCTGGTAAGTAATCGATAATAGATAGCTGTTAACCTAAAATTTCAGAATGACATAGAAGATACAATCATGGTGATACAGCACAACTGCAACAGTGGCCGTCAAGAAGAAGCAGCGAGATACGAGTTGGGAGAGTTTTATGAGAGAAATCCGTAATGCCACGGTGTGGAATCTGATAGAATATGTGTTGTTCCAGGGCGCAGCATATCACCTGCAACATTGACATCACCAACAGAAAGGGGCGTTGATAAATGTTGATTTTTGAATGAATAAATGTTGAAATCATCTAGTTTTTTGCTTTGATTTCGATTCTCCTGCCCAAGTGATACTGTAGGCGAAAAGAACAAAAACAACGTTTATTTTCTTTCAAAAAACCATTCTTATCAAATATCACTTCTATTGGTGATGTCCACGTTGTAGGTGACGTATTGCACTCTGCAACAAAACATAATCCATTAAATTTAACACCGTCGCATTACGAAGTTCTTTCATAAAACGTTCCCAACTCAAATCTCGCTGCGGCTTCTCGTCTGCGACTGTTGCAGGTGTGCTGGATCGTCATGAGTAAATCAACTTCATCCTGAAAATTCAGGTTGTTGGCTATCTTTTCTCGATTACTTACTGTCATGACATTCGTCTCAGCGGTAGTGGTGATGTTGTAGAAGATTGGGGATCTTTTAGTTTCGAGATCTGGGCCAGAGTACAAGTACTTTAAGAATGGGCTATCGTAGATTAGTTGACGGTACTTGAAGGGTCCGGGGAATCGGCAGGTGATGTAGCCACTTATGTTAACGACGGCGTCTGGAACCACAGAATTCACAAGAGCTAGAAGAAGAAGGAGTTTCCAGGAAGACATCAGTATTCCGAATGACCATTTCTCTGCAAATGGTCGGTATTTAAAGGGCTCGAAATGTGCAGCTGGTTTTATTACCCGCATACAGTAACGGGAACTGTATGCGGGTGGGTGGGCAATGAAACCGGCCTTTTCCACCAAAATGATCATTCGGAACTCTGATGTCTTCCTGGACACCAATACTTCTCCTCCTTCTGGTCCTTGTGATCCCAGTGGTTCCACTTGGAATTTGGTTCTTCTCTGGCTACATCTACTGTCAACTGGACAAACCATTCATCTACCGTGTCAAAGCTCTAGAACAAGGCTTGTAGGTTGCAAATGCCAAATTGCAGCTGGAAACATCTAAAATTGACTTGTTTTGAATAACAGGGAGAGTAAGCATGTTCGGTCGCCACATTTCAAGAGTGCTGCAACGTCTCCAGACTTTTACAATGTCACTTACATAAGCAACTATCACAATTGGCCGGTTAGTGTCTACTTCTGACTCCAACCAAAACATCGCTCAGCTTGTAACATCATTCTCCCTGGAAGTGACGCACAACTGCAACAGTCATGGCTACATGTTTCCTACGAAATTTGACCTGGGAAACTTCAATGTCACCGCCACGTAATGCCGACGAGTTAGAAGCAATTAGAAAACGTTTCTTGCAGACCGCAATTTGTCTCCTATAATATGGACATCACCAACAGGAAAGGGCGTTCCCTCTACAGATAAATGTTGATTTTTAAATGATACATAAATGTTGGCATATTCTTGTTTTCTGCGTTGTTTTCTTTTTCATTTGACTGCCAGTGGAGGAATACTGTAGGCAAAAAGCTTTCAACATTTATTCATTCAAAAGTCAAAATTGATCAACGTCCCTTTCTATTGGTGATGTCCAATGTGTAGGAGACGTATTGCGGTCTGCAAGAAACATGTTCTAATTCACTCCAAACTCTTCCAGTACGTGTGACTGCCATTGAACTTTCCCAAGTCGTATTTTGCAGTAAATAGGTGGCCATAGCTGTTGCAGTTGTGTGTGACTTCCAGGGAGAATGATGTTTCACGCTGTGGGATGTTTCGGTTCGAGTCATGAGCCTAAGTGAGACACTAACCGGATAGTAAGGAAGCTTGCTAATGTACGTGAGATTGTAGAAGTCTGGAGACATCAGAGCAGTCTCAAAATATGGTAACGGAATCTGCGTACTCCCCCTATTAAAAAAAATTTGATTTGGATGTTTCTAGCAGCAATTTGGCAACCCACGAGCCTTGTTCTAGAGCTTTGACGCGGTAGATGAATGGTTTGTCCAGTTGACAGTAGATGTAGCCAGAGAAGATCCAAATTCCTCTTGGAACCACTGGGGCAACAAGGACCAGAAGGAGGAGAAGTATTGGTGTCCATGAAGACATCAGAGTTCCGAATGATCATTTCAGTGCAAAGGGCCGATGTTTGAACGGCTCGAAATGTGCAGCTTGTTTCATTGCTCACCCACCCGCATACAGTTCCCGGTACTGTATGCGGGCAATAAAACCAGCTGCGCATTTCGAGCCCTTCAAATACCAGCATTTTGCACCGAAATGATCATTCGGGATTCTGATGTCTTCCTGGAAACTCCTTCTTCTTCTAGCTCTCGTGAGCTCTGTGGCTCCTGCCACTCTTCTGATCATCTCCGGCTATATCACCTGCCGACTTCCCGGACCCTTCTTGTACCGTCAACTGATAATCGAGGATGACTATCCATTTGGAGACGATGAGTACCTGTACACTGGCCCAGTGATCAAGACAGAAGGACCCCGTCATTTCTACAACATCACCACGCAGGCAACTACTGATGGATGGACTGTGAGTAATCGATAGAAGCAAAATTTGTACATACATAATACCCTGAAAGTTCAGGGTTACTACGAGCTTGTCTCGGAAATGCACCACAACTGCAACTCGCTCGGACAAGGTCCTGACCGCTACCTCAGTTACAGATTTGACTTGGGAAGCTGGCCGATCACACACGGGTAAGCTACGGAGGGATTTTGGTTCTTTTCAACACTAACAGACATCTTTCTAGGACGCATCACATCTCCTACAACATGGACCTAACCGACTTGGGTGCATGGCCAAGACCGCTCAAGAGAATCAGCGGAGAAGGGAGCGAAGAGTTTTATCTTGAATAACTTGGAAAGCATTTCAATAAACTTGTGAACATTTAAAAAAATGTTATTAGTCTAATTGAGACCTTCTTGAAGGATTCCTTGTGCTTTCTTGAAGAACCAACTCTTTGAATACTTTTACTGACAAATACATGAATTTGTGATGAATTCCGGCTTCTCATATCTTTTCAGGATACTCTTATAGACTATAAGATATTAAGAAAAAATGAAGGGACTTCAGAGTCATTGTAACAGAACAAACATATCTTTATTCATCAATAGTTTTCAGTGTTATCTTACAAATCTGCTGATCCAATTAACAGAGGCTTCTTCATTTTTGCTTGGCAAAAAATCCATCTGAAAAATTCCTCTTGCCTTCAAGGCCGCGAAAACAGTAAGAGGTAAATGAGAGAATTTTTGATGAGCCTGAACGTCTTTTCTTTTTTCTGGATTTTTCTCAAGAAGATTGGAGCAGGCGGACTGAAAGTAATCGATAAGAAAACTCTAAATTTCATAAACTTACCAGGAGATACGGTAGATCGTACTTTCCAGCATAGTCTAGCTTGTCGATAATTTCAATGCTGTCATTGAGAACTAGATACTCTTCACACTTATCCATGAGTCGAGGAATAGAGAATTGATGGGCCAAGCGCAATAAGGAGATTAGGTTTGCACTGGTAACCGGCCGAGTTGGATGGTAGATATGGGTCAGTAGTTTCTCAAATTCGAGTGGTGAAACATCGAAGATAGAAATCTTCGGAGTATCTTCAGAATACGGTCCATAGAAGCGCTTCATAAAGTAAACAGAAGAATTTGCCAGGATCTGTTTGTTAGCAAAAAAAGTGTACCAATTGACTTTCATCTCTACATCTGTCAGGTTTGTTTTCACCTCAAAGTCAGTGCTGAACTGATAATGGCTTCGTTCGATATCCTCGGTTCTCGATTCCTGAAAGCCTTATCAGTTGGAAATCGAAGTACCTGGCGAAATACCTCTGGAATCAACTTCCACTCCAGAATCGCAACTTTCATATCAGCACTGAGAAATTTGTATCTAGGAGAATGGGTAATGGACTTGA
This sequence comes from Caenorhabditis panamensis, assembly GCA_900883565.2. Lineage (NCBI taxonomy): Eukaryota > Metazoa > Nematoda > Chromadorea > Rhabditida > Rhabditidae > Caenorhabditis > Caenorhabditis panamensis. Next base: position 623,811 of record LR538297.1, read on the forward strand.
GAAGCTCTTTATCTTTCAACTTTAACAGGAATTTTCTCTTCAGCTCAGGGAGAGGATACTTGTCGACCAACTCCAATACTTTCATAGCATCCTTCCATTCCTGTTTCCTTAGAATCATGTCCAATCTCTCAAAGCATTCTGAAGCTTTGAATCTCTCAATAAGCTTGAGAACTCCCTCAGCATTTTCCTCACAAACATCCGTGTCAACGTTGTGGATTAGTTCCAGGAATCTACCAAATGCTGTTAGTTCCACATTTTCAATTTCAAAATATTCCCCTTCGGGGTTAGATGAGAAAAAGTCTTCGAAATACGGAGACTGTTGCACAAGTATCTGAAACTTTGCATGTTTATTCATTGGATTGTCGAGCTTACGTTCTGAGAAACATTGAATGTCTTCCCATCCACAATGAGTACTGTGTCTGTCATTTTCCTCATAGGTTTGTCGATTCCCCTTCTTGTATTTTTATCAAAACCATACGCTTCCAAAATTTGAACCATCACTTGGATTTTGAACTTTCCATTTTTGACAAAACCATTGGAAGAGTATAAAAGATCTTCCCATTTCATAACCGACAGCCGACCCCATTTGCTAGCAGTTTTAGAGTACAAATGCGTGAATGCATTTCCTTCTGTCTTTGTTGGATCATCTTGGCCCAGAACTCTAATCCCAACTGCCGTTTTACACCTCCACCATTCGCTTTTATCTTCCCAGTTCAAATAGAAGTACACGGAAAGATAATCTTCCTTTTCATTTTCCAACTTTTTGATGTAAAGCTTCCTGCAATATTCCAAATGATCAAAAAGACGATGTTCGTAAGAGATACGTTCGTAATCCAAATATCGTCACAGGGGTAGTGAAATAATCTGATTCTGTTATCCGGGTGACATCGATTTCTTCTTCAAACTTCTCTACCCTTGGAAATATCTGAACATGATTGGTACATCGACTCAATACAGTGAAAACCCACCTTCTTTTTCAAAATCGTCTCTAAATCTTGTTCATTCGGCCGTTCTCCTTTGAAATCAATGCTTCTTCTCTTGACACCACCCTCCGTTTTCACAGTGATATCACACTCCACAACAATTGTATCATCCTTCACAAAACCATCTGATAACAGTTCTGACCACTTCACGAACGTGTGGCATCCAGTTGATTGTCCATTCTTATTGTAAACTGTAGTCCATTTGTGTTCTTCGTTTCTGCTGGTGTCTTTTTGGTTTATCAAACGATAAGTGCCTCCAATTTCCACTGGTTTTTCTTCAACGGGAGTCGACAAACATGTCAAGTAAACGCCTAAATGTTTCTCTTTTCCTGTTCGCTCCGAACATTCTAAAATGACTTCGAGGCGCCTGGAAATGTGATTTCAACAACTCAATGGGAGGTCAATGTTACAAACCATTCCGTCGCTCCAATTCGCACTTCATCACTAGAACGGTTACTTGAAAGACTGCAAACATCATCTACTTCGAATCGAATAGATCCTCTCAATGGGTAGATCAAAGAGTTGAATAAAGTAGACATTCTGAAACGCGAAAATGCAACCCAAGACAAGCGCAAAAGTCGGAAAAAACTGAAAATAGAAGGAAGAGAAGTGTACGTTGGCAGTTTTTATCAGCACAACGGGGAGAAAGGAAGACACTGATAAGCGCAACACAGTTTCACAAACAATGTATCGAGTCATTTGGAAATAAGAGTTAGCAAGAAACATCAAAGCTCGCCATACTGTTCTGCAGGTCTTTTCTACAGATTCCCGTTGACTTGAATTGACATGGATCACAAGAAAACACACTGACCCAGAGCATTGAAGAGAAATACATATCAGCTAAGAATGTGGCGGAAAGTTCTATTTCGAGTAGTCATTGATTTCTAAAAACAAAGAATTTCCAGGTGACTTATTCATTTCGCACAATGCTGGATTACGGAAAAAGAGAGTTATACAGATTTGTGACCAATCGGATTCGGTTGAATTTTACAAGAAATACATGTTGTTAGTGAATTACGGGTGATAGGGTGGGAAGGGGAAGGAGTGATGAGAGCATCAAAGATTTGTGTACAGGCTAAACAAGTTTTCTCCTTGCAAACTCTGAGTGAACTTTTGGTGACAAATGTGCAAACTTGCAGTGTGTTTTGACCTTATTCATCTTTTCAAGCGACTTCTCGAGGGTGTTACAGCAAGCAGACTGAAAAATAGGAGTTCGTTTTTCATACTTTCAAAGTGCTTACCAAGAGATACGGTAGATCGTACTTCCCAGCGTACTCCAGCTTGTCGACCATTTCAATTCTGTCATTGAGGACTAGATACTCTTCACATTTATCCATGAGTCGAGGAACGGAGAATTGATTTGCCAAGCGCAATAGAGAGGGTAGATTGGCACTGGTAACCGGGCGAGTTGGATGGTAGATATGGGTCAGGAGTTTCTCGAATTCCCTTGGCAACACATCGAATATAGAAATCTTCGGAGTATCTTCGGAATACGGTCCATAGAACCGTTTCATAAAGTAAACAGAAGAATTTGCCAGAATCTGTTTTCTAGCGTAATAGGTGTACCCATTGACTTCAATTTCTACATCAGTTCGGCTTGTTTTTTCTTCAAAGTCAGTACTGAACTGATAGTCGGGTCGTTCCACTTTCTCTGTACGAGACTCCTGCAAGTATTATCAGTTTGAGATCAAACATCGCCAGTTTCATAGAGTTACTCAACGTTTTGTATCTAGGAGAGTGGGTGATGGACTTGAGAAGCTCTTCATCTTTCAGTTTTAACAAGAACTTTCTCCTCAGCTCCGGAAGTGGATACTTGTCCACCAGTTCCAAGACTTTCATGGCATCCTTCCATTCCTGTTTCTTCAAAATCATGTCTATTCTCTCGAAGCATTCTGGAGCTTTGTATTTCTCAATAAGTTTGAGAACATCATCAGCGTTCTCCTCACAGACATCCGTGTCAACATTGTGGATTAGTTCCAGGAATCTAACAAGATCTTCTAGCTTCACACTGCCGATTTCAAATGTTTTCTTCCCGGGGTTAGATGAGAAAAGGTTTTTGAACAACGATGACTGCTGAGACAGAATCTAAAAGCTTTCACGTTCAAACAAAAAACCGTCTAACTCACATTCTGGGAGACATGCAATTCTTTTCCGTCCACCTTGAGCACAGTATCCGTCATTTTCTTCAACGGTTTGTCAATTCCTCTTCTCGTGTTTTCATCAAAACCATATGCTTCCAAAATTTTAACCATCACCTCGATCTTGATTTTACCATAGTTGACATATCCCTTTGCAGAGTTCATAAGGTCTTCCCACTTCATGAACGCTCCCAAACCGAAATCGCTTTTAGTTTTAGAGTACAAATGCACCCATGCAATTCCTTTTGTCTTTGTAGGATCATCTCGGCTTAGAACTCTCATCTCAAACGCCGTTTTGCACCTCCACCATTCGCTTGTGTCTTCCCAGTTCAAATATAAATACATGGCAAGATTATCTTCCTTTTTATTTTTCAACTTTTTGACACAAAGCTTCCTGCAATGTTTTGATTGGTAAAGAAAGACGAGGTTTATAAGACATACGTTCGTAACCCAAATATCGTCACAGGGGTAGTGAAATGATCTGATTCTGTTATCCGGGATACATCGAATTCTTCTTCAAATTTATCTATACTCGGAAATGTCTGAAAGCTATCTGTTCATCAATTCAATACAGTAAAAACGCACCTTCGCTTTCAAAATACTCTTCAAATCTTGCTCATTTGGCCGTTCTTCTTCGAAATCAATGCTTCTCCTCTTGACACCACCCTCCGTTTTTACAGTGATATCGCACTCCACAATGATCTTATCATCCTTCACAAAACCACCTGATAGCAGCTCAGACCATTTTACGAAAATACAGTGCCCTTCAGATTGTTCACACTGTTCGTAAATTTTAGTACTTTTGCGTTCTTTGTTTTTGGTTGTGTCGTTCTGGTTCATCAAACGAAATGCTCTTTCAGTTTCTATTGGCTTTTCTTTAACGGGAATCGACAAACATTTCAAGTAAACGCCTAGATATTTCACGTTTCCAGTTCTCTCAGAACATTCGGTTTTGACATGGAGACGCCTGCAAATGTAATTGTAATAACTCAAGCTAGTATGTGACTCCACAAACCATTCCGTCGCTCCAATTTTCACACTTTTACTATAACGTGTTTCTGGAAGGTTGTGGATATCATCGACTTCAAATCGGATGAAGCCTTTCAACGGATAGACCGAGGAGTTGAATAAAGCGAACATTCTGGAAAATTGAAATATAGCAGCAGAGAAAAGGGAAGTGAGCGCTGGCACATTTTATCAACCAAACGGAAAGAAACGGAAAGAAATGGAACAAGTGATGTGTTTAAAAACCGGCTGATAAGAGGAATTTCGTTTCGAAAAGAGTTCAAAAAACAATTCCTCAACTAAGAGGTAGCAAGACTGCTTTTATCTAGCGAGCACTTCTACTTGTAGAGTTAGAAAACTTTTTCAGAAAGCTCTTATACCCTTTATTCGGGAGTTCCCTTCTCCGCTTGTCGTTCTCTCTGGCGTTCCAGGACAGTATGATTCCCAAATCGAACGTTGATGTGGTATTTGCGAATCTGTTTGTGGCTTTTTAATCCATTTCCATGATCAGCTGATAAGCTCGTTTAGGAATGTAGAACAAACGTGTTCTTTCGATGGGATATTGATGTTACTTGCTAACTCTTATTTCCAAATGATTCGATGCATTGTTTGTGAAACTGTGTTTCGCTTATCAGTGTCTTCCTGAGCGCAATTCCCCGTGTACTGATAAAATGTGCCAACGTACACTTCCCTTCCTTCTTTTTTTTCCAGTTTCTTTCAATTTGTGCTCTTCTTTTCGCTACATCTCTTTACTTTTTCAGAATGGTTTCTTCTTTCAACTCCTTGGTTCAACTCAACTCCTATCCGTTGAGAGGATCTATTCGATTTGAAGTTGATGACATCCGGAATCTTTTGAAGGAACGTTATAGTGATATAGTGCGAACTGGAGCGACGGAATGGTTTGTAAAGCTGATCGTTCATATAGTTGTTGCAATCACATTCTCAGGCGCCTCGATGTCCAGTCAGAATGTTCAGAGCGAACCGGAAAGGAGAAATATTTGGGCGCTTACTTGACATGTTTGTCGACTCCCATTAAAGAAAAGCCAATAGAAGTTGGAAGAACATTTCGTTTGATAAACCAGAATGACATGAAAAAAAACAAAGAAAGCAAAACTAACTCAGTTTACAAAGAGAATGAACAATCTATTGGATCCAGCAAGTTCATGAAGTGGTCGGAACTGTTATCAGATGGTTTTGTGGAGGATGATAAGATTATTGTGGAGTGTGATATCACTGTGGAGTCAGAGAGTGGTGTCAAGAAAAGAATTGTTGATTTCGAAGCCGAACGACTGAATGAGCAAGATTTGAAGAGTATTTTGGAAGTGAAGGTAAGTTTTCAATGTGCTGAATCGATGGAAAGATATTGTTCAGGCATTTCCAAAGATAGAGAAGTTTGAAGAGGAAGTCGATGTGTCCCAATTAACAGAATTAAATCATTTCACTACCCCCGTCACGATATTTGGATTACCAGCGTATTTTTCCTCGCTTTTCCATAACAATTTGATCTTTACAGTAAGCTATCTGTCATAAAGATGAACAGAAAGAAGGAAGATTGGTTTTCCGTGTACTTCTATTTGAACTGGGAAGATAAAAGCGAATGGTGGAGGTCCAAAACTGCAGTTGGGATAAAAGTTCTGAACCAAGACGATGTGAAAAAGTCGAAAGCATACAGTTTGAAGATAACATTCTCAAAAATCAGGAGCAGCAGGGGTTGGCCAGAGTTCATGAAGTGGGAAGATCTTGTATACTCTACGAATGGCTTCGTCAAAGATGGGAAAATCAAGATCGAAGTGACAGTTCAAGTTTTGGAAGCGTATGGTTTTGATGAAAACACGAGACGAGGAATTGACAGACCAATGAGGAAAATGACAGATGCTGTGCTTGAGGTGGACGGGAAAACATTGCATGTCTCCAAGAACGTAAGCTTGACAATCCAATGAAAACACGCGCAAAGTTACAGATTCTTGCGCAACAGTCTTCCGACTTCAACGACCTTTTCTCATCTAATCCCGAGAAGAAAAAGTTTGAAATTGACTATGTGGAACTGCAAGATTTTATTAGATTCCTGGAACTAGTCTACAATGCTGACACGGATGTGTGCGAGGAGAATGTTGAAGAAGTACTGAGACTCATTAGGAGATACAGTGCCCGAGAATGTTATGAAAGACTAGACATGATTTTAAAGAAACAGGAGTGGAAGGATGCTATGAAGGTTTTGGAGCTAGTAGACGATTATCCACTCCCGGAGTTGAGAAGAAAGTTTCTGTTGAAATTGAAAGATGAAGAGCTTCTGGAGTCCATTACACATTCTCCTAGATACAAAACGTTGAGCGCCGACATGAAAGTTGCGATTCTCGAGTGGAAGTTGATTCCAGAGGTATGCAAGCTTTGTATTCGAGCTTCCATTGATAAGGCTTACAGGAATCAAGAACCGAAGATTTCGAACTGAGCTATTATGAGTTTAGTACAGACTTTGAAGAAAAAACAAACCTGACAGATGTAGAGATAGAAGTGAATGGATACACTTACTATGCCAGCAAACAAATTCTGGCAAATGCTTCTGTCTATTTTATGAAGCGGTTCTATGGACCGTATTCTGCAGATACTCCGAAGATTTCTATCTACGATGTGTCCCCAAGGGAATTCGAGAAACTGCTGACCCACATTTACCATCCAACTCGGCCGATTACCAGTGCAAACCTCAGCTCTCTGTTGCAATTGGCTCATGAGTTCTCTGTTCCCCGGTTGATGAACAAATGTGAAGAGTATCTGATCTTCAATGATAACATTGAAATTATCGATAAGCTGGAGTACGCAGGGAAGTACGACCTATCGTATCTTTTGGTAGAAAAATGTGCAGATTTATGTTAGAAAAACTGTCGTTTTCCAGTCCGCATGCTTCAACTCTGCTGATAAGAATCCTGAAAAATTTCAAAAAGCCGTGCATCATCACAAGTTTATGCATTTGCCAGCAAAAGTGTTTAAGGAACTTGGCCTTCAAGAGTGCCTAAGGGAACCTTCAAGAAGATTTCATTAATATCGACAACTTTTTTATAATGTTCACAAGTTTATTGAAATGCTTTCCAAGTTATTCAACATAAAACTCTTTGTTCCCTTCTCCGCTGATCTTTTCCTTGAGCGCTCCGGGCCACCATGATCCCTTGGCGGATAAATCCATGTTGTAGGAGAATGAGTCCTAGAAAGATGTCTGTTCGTGTTGAAATGCAGCAAAATCCCTCTGTAGGTTACCTGTTTGTGATTGGCCAGCTTCCCAAATCAAATTTGATTCTGCGGTGGTAGTTAGGGCCTTGTCCAAACAAGTTGCAAGTGTGGTGCACTTCCATGAGGAGCTCGTATTCACCCTAAACACAGAAATGATAAACATTGACAATAAGGTGCTAAAAAGACTTACATTTAGCGGTCCATCAGTAGTAGCCTGTATGGTGATGTTGTAGAAGTGTGAGGATCCTTGAGTTTTGATCTCTGGGCCAGTGTACAGGTATTCATCGTGTCCCAATGTAGGATCGCTCTCAATGATCAGTTGACGGTACTTGAAGGGTCCGGGGAGTTGGCAGGTGATGTAGCTGGAGATGATCAGAAGAGTGGCAGGAGCCACAGAGCTCATGAGAGCTAGGAGAAGGAGATCTTTCCAGGAAGACATCAGAATCCCGAATGATCATCCAGCTTATCACCCGTAATTCCACTCACAACATGTTTTCCCTGTAAAATTCAGCAAAGAGAGGAAGAATTGAACTGAACTCAACAGAATCCAATCGATTACAAGTCTCTCTATCTTTTTTTTTCCACATAGTAATCCAGCATTGTGCGAAATAAAATAATCACTTGAAAATTGTCCGTTTTCTCTTGGTCAGCTGATCGTTGTGTCGATCTGCAGGTTTTGCCGACCTGTAGAAAAATGGAACAATCATTGGTGTGTCTTGCTAATTCTAATTTCTAACTGACTCGATGAATTGTTTATGAAACAATGTTTCGCTTATCAGTGTCTTCCTGAGCGCAATTCCTCGTATTTCTGTATGATAAAATGCGCCAACGCTCACTTCCTTTTCTTTTTTCATCAGTTTCTTCTGTGCTATTATTTGCTACATTTTCGATTTTCAGAATGTCCGACGTATTCAACGCTTTGGTCTATCCGTTGAAAGGCTCTATTCGATTTGAAGTGGATGATATTCGCAATTTTTCAAGTGACCGTTATAGTGAAAGTGTGAGAATTGGATCGACGGAATGGTTTATGGAGTCACATCCTTCATTGAGTTATTACAATTACATTTGCAGGCGTCTCCAAGTTAAAACCGAATGTTCTGAGAGAACTGGAAACGAGAAATATTTTGGCGTGTTTTTAGCATGCTTTTCAACTCCTGGCAAAGAAAAGCGAGTGGAAACTGAACGAACAGTTCGTTTGATAAACCAGAATGACATAAGCAGAAACAAAGAAGTCAAAAGTAACAAAGATTACGATGAGAATGGACAATCATTCGGAAGCGTCAAGTTCGTGAAATGGTCGGAACTGTTATCAGATGGTTTTGTGGAGGATGATACTATTATTGTGGAGTATGATATCACTGTGGAGTCAGAAGGTGGTGTCAAGAGGAGAAACATTGATTTCGAACAAGAGCGACCGAATGAGCAAGACTTGAAGAGTATTTCAAAAGCGAAGGTGCGTTTTCACTGAATCGAGTTGAAGAACCAATCATGTTCAGATGTTTCCTAAAGTTGAGAAGTTTGAAGAAGAAATCGATGTGTCACGGATAACAGAATCGTTTCATTACACTGACCCGATCACTGTTTTTGGATTACCAGTGTATGTTTTACTAACCTCGCTTTTCCATAATAATTTGATACTCACAGTATGCTATCTGTCCAAAAGGTGAACAGAAAGAAAGAAGATTATCTGGCCGCCTATTTATACGTGAACTGGGAAGACACAAGCGAATGGTGGAGGTCCAAAACGGCGTTTGAGATAAGAGCTGTAAGCCAATATCCTACAAAGACAAAAGGAAATGCATTGACACATTTGTACTCTAAAACTGCTAGCAACCGGGGATGGGCAGAGTTCATGAAATGGCAAGAGCTTGTATACTCTACGAATGGCTACGTGAAAGATGAAAAAATCAAGATCGAAGTGACAGTTCAAGTTTTGGAAGCATATGGTTTTGATGACAAAACAAGAAGGGGAATCAACAAGCCAATGAGGAAAATGACAGATGCTGTGCTCAATGTGGACGGAAAAACACTGCATGTCTCCCAGAGTGTGAGTTAGACGGTTTCATGTTTTTAAACGTGCAAGCTTTCAGATTCTTGCTCAACAGTCTTCGTATTTCAAAGACATTTTCTCATCTAACCCCGGGAAGAAATCGTTTGAAATCGGCAGTGTAAAGCTGGAAGATCTTGTTAGATTCCTAGAACTAATTCACAACGTTGATACGGATGTTTGCGAGGAGAATGCTGAAGAAGTTCTCAAGCTTATTGAGAGATTCAAAGCTCCTGAATGCTTTGAAAGGTTGGACATGATTCTGAAGAAACTGACATGGAAAGATGCTATGAAAGTATTGGAACTGGTCGACAAGTATCCTCTTCCCGAGCTGAGGAGGAAGTTTCTGCTGAAACTGAAAGACGAAGAGCTCTTGAAGTCCATCACCCACTCTCCTAGATACAAAAAGTTGAGCGACTCTATGAAAGTAGCGATTCTAGAGTGGAAGGTGATTCCAGAGGTATTTCACTACGTACGTTGACTTCCAACTGATAAGACTTACAGGAATCGAGAACCGAGGATATCGAACGAAGCGATTATGAGTTCAGTACGGACTTTGAAGAGCAGACGGACCAAACGGATATAAAGATAGAAGTGAATGGATACACCTACCACGCTAGCAAACTGATTCTGGCAAATGCTTCTATCTTCTTCATGAAACGGTTCTACGGGCCAGACTCTGACGATACCCCAAAGATTTCTATCTTTGATGTGTTGCCAAGGGAATTCGAGAAACTTCTGACCCATATCTACCATCCAACTCGCCCGGTTACCAGTGCCAATCTACCTTCTCTGTTGCGTTTGGCTCATCAATTCTCTGTCCCTCGATTGATGGATAAATGTGAGGAATACCTTGTGCTCAATGACACTATTGAAATGGTAGATAAGCTAGAGTACGCTGGAAAGTACGATCTACCGTATCTACTGGTAAGGGGATCAAAAATAACGATTGACTTAATGTTCTCTTTCAGTCCGCTTGCTGTAACACCCTCGAGAAGTCACCTGAAAAGTTGAAAGAGGTCAAAACACACTGCAAGTTTATGCATTTGTCACCAAAAGTTCATTCAGAGTTTGCGAAGAGAAAACTCATTTCGTAATTGTAAAGAGTTTTGTTTCATTTTCCTTGTTGATTCCCTTTTTCCCCGGTTTACGCAAAACTGTCTCCTTATCAGTTACTCGATGTTTGTCTTTTCTGAAACTTTCCGTTTGTTTAAACAAAGTTTCCGCTCAATTGTTGCCTCACACACCACTTTTCTTCACATTCTTTGTCATTTACTTCCCTTTTCTGATATTTCGAATGCCGTATTCTGAAGAATTCAACTCCCTAGTCTATCCCATTCCTGGGTTCATTCGTTGGGAGATAAAGGATCCGGATCCTGAAAAACTGGATCTTGTGAGTGATCGAGTGAAAGTTGGAGGCAGTGAATGGTAGGTGTCAATCAACAAAATTCGCCTAGAACTTTTGTTTTAGGTGTCTTTTGTTTCAAAAAGAACAACAACACTTGGGAGTCTCCCTTATGTGTTGCTCGGAAATCATTGAAGGGAAAACCCTAAAAGTCAACAATGTTATACGCCTGTTAGAACCCGAGGAATATTTTTCTAACATGGGGCTAGTTGAGTTCAGCCACACAAACAACACTTGGGGAGACGTTTCATTTTTGGAATGGTCCGAACTGGAAAAGTATGGAAAAGTGGTTGTTCAATGTGACTTTAGTATCATTGACTCGGAAGATAGCGTCATCAGGAGAGTCATTGACTTTTATCAAGAGCGGCCAAATACGGATGATAGAAAAGTGATTTTTGAGCCCAAGGTTAGTAGGGAGAACAGAAAGCCTTCAAAAAAAAGCACAGCAAATTTTCTCACAGAAAAACTTAGGATTACTCACATTTTCCGAGGAAATCGAGATCAGTGATCTCTCTTCAGACATTCACCGAACGAAAGTAGACAGAATATGCAATTTGCCAGTGTAAGCTTCTGAGGATTAGAAAAGTGTACAACACGCGTTTTTCAGTCAACTTTGTTTCAAAAAGTTCAACAAAGGCTCATCCACATGGCTCGGCGTGTATTTGGAGCTCAACAAAAATGACAAGAGCGAGTGGTGGATATGCGAAACTTTTAGTTACTTTGCAATTGTTAATCAGAAAGAACATCCGGATTTCAAACAATTATTTCACGGTCTGCATCACTTGGATAACATTGCTAGGGGTTGGAGAGAGTTCATCGAATGGAAAACACTAGTGGATCCAGCAAATGGATACGTAGAAAACGACGCGTTCATCATCAAGGCGACAGTTCAAATTACTGCAATGCATGGTTTCGATGAGAAAACGGGATTGGGAATCGACGTGCCGAGGCCTAAAATGACCACTATGGGAGTCCAATGCCCTGACGGAAGATTCGTGCATTGTTCACAGCAGATAATGCTTGAAAGATCCAAATTCATGAGAGACAAGAAGACAAGCGGCAATGTTGACCCATTCGAAGTAATGTTAACGAGTGTCACTCCTAAATTTTTGGTATTGGCTCATGGAATGGATCCAATTATTGATGAAACAAACGTGTTGGCATTGGCAAAAATGATCAAGGAGTTTGAAGCACCGGAGTGTTTCGAAATGATGGATTCGATTCTTTGCAAACAGACATGGACAAATTTCACGGTGGCGTTAGAATTGGTCGATGAATTTCCGTTTCCACACTTCAAAAGGAAGATTTTGATGATCCTGAGAAAAGATGAAGACGCCTACAATTTGGTTAGAAGCACCGGGAGCTATGAGAAACTTAGTGAAGGTTTGAGGAAAGAAGTTAGGAAGATTCGATCAAAGCTGTTCGTCTTTGATGAACTTGAACCTTTGGGGGTTCAGTTTCACACAGATTTCACAAGGAAAACCGAGTTGTTTGATGTGGAAATTCAAGTTGAAAATAGCAACTTTTACGCGGGAAAACAGGTTTGACGATCTGACTTTTTATCAAGCTAATCCCCATTGTTTTTAGGTTCTCGCACATTTCTCTCATTACTTCATGAAACTGTTCTTCCATCCTTGTGCTCGAGATGATAAAAAGCGTTTCAAATACCCCCAGGAATCCCTAATGTCCTCCCTCTTCCTCGCTCCAACGATCATCCAATTGAGTTACATAAGACTACATAATAACACATCAGATGAAATTCTCATGCTTCTGGATCACATCTACCATCCTACAAGACCAGTTACCATTGATAACGTTGGAAAGCTATTCCAATTGGCTGATCAGTTTTCTGTTCCACGGATCACCGAGAAATGTGAAGAATGGCTAGTGTTAACTGATAAGGTTTCACTGATCGATAAGTTGGAATTTGGCGCAAAATATAAGCTACCGTATGTTTTGGTAAGATTCGTTTTTCACTTTGAAGAAAACACTATTATTTTAGCCCGCCTGCTTGAAGAAAATGAGCTCCTTATCAGTAATCAGTGGCATCATAAACCATGAAAAGTTCCAAGACTTGGCGTCAAACTTCCGATCTGCTGTGGAAAAACGAAAAGTTGAAATCGAGGAACAAGAGAAAAAAGCGAGACTTCAAATACAACTGATATCCAAGACATTTGAAAAGCAAGTCTATCCTATTCGAGGAAAGATTCGATTTGAAGTGAAGAACATTCACATTTTGGAGTGTAAAACTTTCAGTAATGAAGGGAAGATCGGGAAGTGTTTTTGGCGCTTGGAAGCCAAAACAACAACGTTTGACAATGAGAAATGGCTCGGAATATTTTTGTCTTGTTGCTCATATCTCGAGAAAGAGAGAAAACAAACAGCTGACTACGTTTTTCACTTGAAACATCCTCTAGATGCAAAGAAGAACAAAACAGCAAATGGCACTGAAGATTTCAAGCAGTTTGGACGATCTTCTGGGCATTCAAAGTTCATCAAGCTCTCCGAAATTGTATCTCAAGGTTTTGAAGTTGATGGAAAGATAATTTTGGAGTGTGAACTTTCAATTGCTTCCGAAAATGAGGTCAAAAGGAGAACTATAGACTTTTTGAGGAAGAGGCCGAATGAACAAGATTTGGAGGATATTCTAGGGGCTAATGTGAGTGGGAAAAAGCTAATAGGAAGCCTAGAACAATGAGAGAAACTTTAGAAAACCATTCAATGGGAAAAACACGAAGAAGACGTTGATTTGGCGAGTATATCCCGAGATGAACAGTATTTAGATCAATTTTCAGTTTCTGGAATTCCTGTGTAAGATTTTCCCACTGTTTTTTAAACCAAAAACCGAAGTGTTTTCAGGGAAATTGGAATCCAAAAAACCCATGTGAACAATGAAGACTTCCTATCACTATCCATCCATCTAAACTGGAACGATCAAAGTGAGTGGTGGAGGTGTCAAACTGCAGTGGAGATTCGGATTCTGAATCAAAAGAATCGCGAGAAATTCCATAGTTTTTCATTCTTCCATTTATACCAGAAAACCAAGACTGTAAAGAAGTTAGAGACGTTTTTGAAATGGTCGGATCTAGTGCACTTTTCCAATGGATACATAAAGGCGGGAAAGTTCAAGATTCAAGTTTTTGTCCAAGTCTTGAAGACTTGCGGATTCGATGAACATACCAATAAAGGGATCGATGCTCCGTTTCGAATGCTATCAGATGCAACGCTGATAGTAGACAGAAGGCTTTTCTACGTGTCACGGCAAATTCTTATCCAACAGAGTACATTCTTCATAGAGCTCTTTCGAGCGAACAATGAGCAACCAGAGGTGGAGGATGTCAATTCGGAGGACTTTGTTAGATTCTTGGAAGTCGCTTATAACATGAACAGTGACATTTCTGAAGATAATGCGGAAGGAGTTTTGGCTTTGTGCGAGAAATTTCAAGCTTCGGAGTGCTTTGCTCGGATTGATATTCTATTGAGAGGATTGGAGTTCAAAGATGATATGAAGGCGTTGGAATGGATTGATAAGTATGGGCTTATTGAGTTGAAAGTGAGTCTCAAAAGCAGAAAATTTGCCATCAAAAAAACTTCAGGAAAAACTCCACTTGAAACTTGCCGCAAACGAACAGCTCTTCAACACCATAACTCACTCCCCCAGATTTGAAAATTTGAGTCCAAAGTTTCAAAATGAGATTCTCAAGCGAAAATTCACATCAACTACTCATAATTTCCACACTAACTTTCAAGAAGAATCGGATTTCACTGATGTAAGAATCACAGTTGCGGATAGCTACAGTTTTTATGCTACAAAACAGGTAAGAATTATGAAACTTCGAAAAAGAAGCTTTTTTATATTCCAGATTCTTGCAAATTCCTCTATCTTTTTTCTAAACAAGTTTTACTCTCCATATTCCGACGATTTGCGAGAAGTTCCGGTTTTCGATGTTTCCCCGGAAAACTTTGAAACTCTCCTGACTCATATCTACCATCCAATTCGATCAGTGACTGGTGAGTTGATAACTCTTATCTTTTACTCTTATCACTCTCTTATCACTTTCAGATAAGAACCTCCCTGTCCTTCTCCAACTAGCCTATCAGTTTTCTGTCCCGAGGCTCATGGACAAATGTGAAGAGTTTCTAGTGCTGACAGATGATGTTCAACTGGTTGATAAACTGGAGTATGCCAAGAAATATGATCTACCGTATCTAACGGTAAGGAATCTGGATTCTTCAAAGACCATTTTGTGTTTTTTTCAGAGTTCAACGTTGAAGGCTACTGGAGAGCAGAGTTCATTGAATGCAAATGTTTTCATTTAGTAATTCCGATTTAAAATAAGCAAGAAACGTATCATCAAAAGATAACTTTTTTACATTGAATCCATCGCTTCTCGTCGAATAATCGCAGAATAAACTTTTGGCGGAAGATGTGGGTAGTCTCGATGTTGCTTGACTGCTTGCAAATTGTCTTGAAGCATCAGGCAGTTCAAACAAGCACTCTAAATAGAATCAAAAATGACTTCTTGAAAACTGTAAAAACTAACCATCAGGTATGGTAGATCAAACTTCCCGGCGTATTCCAACTTTTTGATAAGTTCAACATCATCATTAGCCAATAGGTACTTCTCGCATTTGCTTAGAAGCCTCGGGACAGAGAACTGTTGGGCCGATTGAAGAAGTTCCGGGAGCTTGGTACCTGAAAAAGTCAGTTTTCATCAGTTTCCAAGCTATTCGTAGTCAATACTCACTTGTAACTGGTCTAGTTGGATGATAAATATGGTTTAGTAGCATCAAGAAGCTCTCCGGATCCTGATCACTAATCTCTATCATCGGTTCATCTGTGGAGTAGGGTCCGTAGAACCTCTTCATGAAAAGTGAGGAGGCATTTGCGAGGATCTGACGGGAAACGTGAAAACTCGTGCCTTCCACTTGGATTTCCACACTGGCTAGTTTCGGGGGCACTGAGAAGTCAGTCTTGAATTGAACATCCAAGTTTTCAGGTTGTGGATCAAATTCCTGAATAGATTGATTGATACTGATAACATAGAAATAGTCTTACTTTTACTGAGAACGTTATTTCCATCACTTCCACCTTTAAGTCTGAACTGATTGTTTTGTATTCTTCACTTGACTTTATGGAATCCCAAACACCATCCGTTTTCAGATTGCTCATAAGCCTTTTCTTCAACTGTAAAAGTGGGAACTGGTCGACCAACTCCATCATTTTTGGATAGTTTAGGAATCTCTGTTCCTTCAGAATCAAATCACACATCTCATAACATTCTGGAGCTTCGAACTGTTCGATTAGTTTCAGCACTCCCTCCACATTCTCCTCGGAAATGTCCGTTTCGACATTGTAAATCAAGTGCAGGAATCGAAGGAAATCTCTCAATTTCGCATTCTCTATCTCCATTATTTTCTTTTTGGGATTCTCCGAAAACAAGGAGAAGAATACTTGTGACTTCTGCGAGAGAATCTCCCTTGCAACCCACAACAACTTCCCATCAACTTGAAGTTGAACATCTGTAAACTTCTTCATTGGAAGCTCTGCATTATTCCATGTTCTCTCTTCGAAACATTGTAGTACTCGGAACAGAACTTGTATCTTCAACTTTCCATCCTTCACATAGTCTTCTTTTTCCTCCCAACGAATCATTTGTTTCCATCCGCTTTCACAGTTGTTTTTATGAAACATTTTCGTAATTGTTCTCATACTGTCGTTTCCCCATTTCTGATGAATGATCCTCGTTTCCACAGCAACATCCCATAGACACCACGGATTCTGATCTTTCCAGTCAAGGTGCACGTTTACTCCCAGCCACGTGTCATTGGACCATGTTACTTTTTTGATGGACAGTTTTGCTGGCAATCCAAAAACTTCGACGGGGTTAGTAGAAAACGCGGCTTCAGATATCTTGGATAACTCGATGCTTTCTTCAATTCTACCGCACGTGTTTGCCTTCTTCGGCTTGAACATAGCCTTGATATCCAGATCATTGGGTCTCTCTTCCTCAAAATCAGTAAAACTCTCCTCCTTCCGCTCTTCTGATACAATCTCAAGTTCGCATTCCACAGTAGCCTTTCCATTGCTTACATATCCCTCTGACAGCAGTTCGGACCATTTGTTTAAGAAACGTCCAAATGTTTTGTCTTTGCTTGTATACATAATTTCAGTTGTGTTTCTCTTTTTTTCTTGACCAATTAAACGCAGAGTAAAAATGGTGCTGAGAGTTATTTCCTCCGGAATCTCCGAGCAGCATGTTAGGTCAACTTGAAGATAGTTATCTTGATTCTTGCCAGCCCGATGCGATCGGATTAAGAGGCGCCTGAATAATACATTTCATAAAAACATATTTATGTTTTCTTACCAGTCATGTGTTCCAATCTTCACGATGTCACTGTATTTGGTGACTTCCGAACTCAATACATCAGGGACTTCGAACCGAATTGTTCCTTTGATTGGGTAAACAAGAGAACCAAACATTGATAACTGTTTTTCGGGATAAGTTGTTTTGAAGGAGAAATGGCATTCCAAGACAATCTTCCCGTTTTTGATGTAACCGCCCGACAGAAGGTCAAGCCAATCGATTAAAATACATCCGTAACTCTCATACTTTTCATAGGTTATATCCCAAGTTTGGAAAATTCCAATATTTGCCTCATTCATCAGCTTGAACATACTCGTGGCTTCAACAACTTCTTCTCCTTCATCAATTCCTGAACAGGACAACGTCACAACCAGTTTTCTCTTAACAGGTTGGTCGCATGATGAAGACATTACTTGTAATTGCCTCAATTAATCGTTCTGATTTGCTCACAAAATACTCTTTCTAGAAGCATACCACCAGTGTTTTCCTTTATATAACGGTTGGCTTTCAATCTCAATATCTCTAAGATTTTCCACATTTCCAACTTCCCATAGAATGAATCCTTCCATCGTATGAGACAGAGCATTTCTGTTTTCAAAACTGGTGATTGTAGGAAATACTCCTTCGATGGTAAATTCACACATTAAAACAATCTTTCCATTTTCGACATATCCACCCGCCATCAGATCTGACCATTTCATGAACTTGCAAGTTCCGCTGGTGTTATCTTGCAGTATAAACGAATCACTCAGTTCCATTGTAAAGTTTGCTGTTGTCGAATGAAGCAATGTAAGTTGATATTTTGTTGCAACATTCACTCCATCTTCAATTTCCGAACAGCAACGCAAGCAAACTCCTAGATACTTTTCATTGTTCGTTCTTTTCGAACATTCGGATTTAGCTGCAATGCACCTGAAATTATAAGTTTTCAGTTTATTTAAAACATTCTTTATACCATTCGAAGTCTCCTAGCTTAAATCGATCACTGCGTCTTTCGTTGTCACCAAGATTTTCAAGGTCATCGACTTCCCAACGGATTGTTCCAAGGTCGGGCATACTGATAGTTCCAGCTCTTCTACGTTCGGTTATGCTGAACCTTAGAAAAATCTTTGAAATTGGAAAAACGAAAGAATGTAAAAGTCAAAGCTAATTGTTCAGAAATTGAATAAAAGAAGAAGGCAGCATCAGGTAGTGTCAGGCAAATGATTGAGTATGTTCTCTTATCAACAGTTTTTTTCGAAGTCGAAGACACTGTTAGTCATCCATGTACACAACTCGGTGGAAATTGATGATAAGACAACATATTTGACCATTTCATTAGCATTGCCTGGTGCTGTCTTCTTATTTCTGCATTCAATATTCCAACAATTCGCTCTAGATTTCGTCTTTTTTTCATGTTTCGCTCGCGTTGTTATTTGGTTCATCTAAACCCCATATGTATTGTTTCGATTTCGGCGCCACGACTGTTGCAGTCGTGGTGAACCTTGAATAAATTATTGTTCTGGAAACCACCGTGTTTGTGTTAGTATCTGAGCGGATCCTTCCGCTGTTATCTTGCCCTGCTCCGTTGGAACCTATCTCGCGCGCTTTTTTCCCCTTTTCGGGCCGTTTTAGAGCTGAAATAAGAAGACAGATCATCCAATGCTAATGCAATGGTCAAACATGTTGTCTTGTCATCAATTTCCGCCGAGTTGTGTACATGAAAAAACTAATTCTCTACTAATAGTGTCTTAAAATCCGAAAAAACTTTTGATAAGAGAACATACTCGATCATTTGCCTGACACTACCTGGTGCTGTCTCTTTTTTTCATTCAACTTTTGAATTTCGCTTTAACTTTTCCATCCTTTTATTTTTCCAAATTTAACGATTTTCCTAAAGTTTAGCACATATGTCCAAACTTGATTCACCAAAAGTTCCTGATTCTGAAGACTCCATCGAATCTCGGGATATCTCGAGTGTTCCTGTCGAAGTTTTTTCGCCATTGAGCGGAACAATCCGTTGGGAAGTCGATAACGTTGAAAAAATTGGTGGAAGACGGAGTAATCGAATTACGCTTGGAGGCTATGAATGGTAGAAAACATGGAATCAACTAAAAACCTGTAATTTCAGGTGCATTTATGCCACTACCGGATTTTCGAAGAGAACGAACAATGAAAAGTATCTAGGAGTCTACTTGGCTTGCTGCTCGGGAATTGAAGATGAAGTGAATGTCGCAACAAAAACTCTATTTACATTGTTCCATTCGACAACATCAAACTTCACAAAGGAACTGACTGATTCGTTTACACCGCGAGATGACTTCATCGGAGCTTCCAAGTTCATAAAATGGTCAGATCTGATGGCGGATGGCTATGTCGAAAACGGGAAAGTAGTTTTGATGTGTGAATTTACCATCGAAGGAGTGTTTCCTACAGTCACCTGTTTTGGGAATCCTTGTCCTGTGTTTCATGCAAACATAGGATTCATTCAATGGGAAGTTGGAAATGTGCAAAATATGACAGATATCGAGATTAAAAGTCAACCAATATACAAAGGAAAACACTGGTGGTACGCTTCTAGAAAAAGAAACTTATGAGAAAGTCAAAAAAAATAAATTAAGGCAACTACTGGTACTGTCTCCATCATTCGACCAACCTGCTGAGAGAAAACTGGATGTGATGTTGTCCTGTGAAGGAATTGATGAAGGAGAAGAAGTTTTGGAAGTCACGAGTATGTTCAAGCTGATGGATGAGGCAGATACTGGAATTTTCCAAACTCGGGATATGACTTTTGAAACGGATCACAGTTACGGATGTGTTTTATTCGATTGGTTGGACTTGTTGTCTGGTGGTTACATCCATTGCGGGAAGATTGTCTTGGAATGCCATTTCTCTTTCAAAACAACGTATCCCGGAAAGAATCTGAAAAAAGGTATCTGGAAAAAATGAAAATCGTTGAAGTTGGAAAAATAAAAGAATGGAGAAGTTAGAGCGAATTGTTCAGAAGTTAAATGAAAAAAAGAGGTCTGGTGCCTGGTGCTGTCTTTTTATTTTAGCCTTCACTATTTTAACAATTCGCTCCTGCTTTTGCCTTCTTTTCATGTTTTGATTTTGAACATTTTTGAAAGTTCAAAAATTACAGGAATTGAAAGAACCGGGAATACCAGAATGTCCGATCTTGATCCAACAGAAGTTTCCGATTCTGAAGACTCTACCGAATTGCGTGATACCTCGAGTGTTCCTGTCGAAGTCTCTCCGCCGTTGAGAGGAAAAATCCGTTGGGAAGTCGATGACCTTGAAAATCTTGGTGACGACGGAAGAAGACACAGTGATCGAATTACTTTGGGAGGCTTTGAATGGTAGAAAACATGTTTGAGATAAGCTGAAAACCTATAATTCAGGTTTCAGGTGCATTGCAGCTAAATCCGAATGTTCGAAAAGAACGAACGATGAAAAGTATCTAGGAGTGAGCTTGTGTTGCTGCTCTGAAATTGATGATGGAGTAAATGTTGCAACAAAATATCAACTTACTTTGCTTCATTCGACAACAGCAAACATCACAGTGAAACTGACTGATTCGTTTACACTGCAAGACTACTACCGCGGAACTTGGAAGTTCATGAAATGGTCAGATCTGATGGCGGGTGGATATGTCAAAAACGGAAAGATTGTTCTGATGTGTGAATTAACCATCCAAGGAGTACTTCCTACAGTCACCAGTTTTGGAAATCCTTGTCCTGTGTTTCATGCAAACGAAGGATTCATTCGATGGGAAGTTGGAAATGTGGAAAATATGACAGATATCGGGATTGAAAGTCAAAGGTTAAACTTAGGAAAACATCAGTGGTATGCTTCAATAAATTTGTGAGCGAAACAGAAAATTAATTAAGGCAACTACTGGTACTGTCTCCATCATTCGACCAACCTGCTGAGAGAAAACTGGATGTGATGTTGTCCTGTGAAGGAATTGATGAAGGAGAAGAAGTTGTGGAAGTCACGAGTATGTTCAAGCTGATGGATGAGGCAGATACTGGAATTTTCCAAACAAGGGATATGACTTATGAAACGGATCACAGTTACGGATGTTATTTAATCGATTGGTTGGACTTATTGTCTGGTGGTTACATCAAAGAAGGGAAGATTGTCGTGGAATGCCATTTCTCCTTCAAAACCACGTATCCCGGAAAACATCTGAAAAGAGGTATCTGGAAAAAATGAAAATCTTTGAAATTGGAAAAACGAAAGAATCCTTACTAATATTAAACGACAAATTCTGTGTGTCTGTCTGTTTGTCTGTATGTCCGCCGTAGGATCTTTGAGATGGCTGCACCGTTTTGCTTCAGATTTTGTGGGAAGGTCTGGAATTTCCGCCTGATGATGCACGACCAATTTTCGGAACAAAAAATTATGTTTTGCGCCCTCAGGAGCCAGAAATTTGCTTTTAAGAGGCATTTTGGCTTATTCATTTCTAAAAATCGGAGGTCGGACACGTCAATTTTCTCAAATTCTTCTTTTTGGACGTGAAAGAAATGAATACAGTAGAGCATCGGAAGGGAGGGGCGGCTCAAGCCGGCGCAGCCCGGCTGGTACAAGAGTTAAAGCGAATTGTTCAGAAGTTGAATGAAAAAAAGAGGCACCGCTGTTTTCTTATTTTAGCATTCCACATTTCAACAAATCGCTCCAGCTTTTGCCTTCTTTTCCATTTTTCGATTTCGAACGATTTTGAAAAATCAAACATTACAGGACTTGAAAAAACTGGAACTATCAGTATATCCAACCTTGATTTAGCAGAGGTTCCTGATTCTGATGGCTTCACCGAATTGCGTGATACCTTCAGTGGTATTCTCTCTTCTCCGCCGTTGAGAGGAACAATCCGTTGGGAAGTCGATGACATTGAACATCTTGACTACTACGGAAGACGAAGTGATCGAATAACGCTTGGAGGCTTTGAATGGTAGAAATAAGCTTTATCTGAAATAAACTGAAAACCTATAATTTCAGGTGCATTTATGCCACTACCGAACGTTCGAATATAACAAATAACCAAAAGTATCTAGAAGTCTACTTGCGTTGCTGCTCGAAAATTGAAGATGGAGTGAATGTTGTCGCCAAGATTCAATTAACCTTGCATCATTCGAAAATTGCGAGCTTGACGAAGAAACTGAATTATTCACATATGTTTAGAATGCGAAATAATATCTCATTAGGAGCTCCCGACTTCATGAAATGGTCAGATCTGTTGGCGAGTGGATATGTCGAAAACGGGAAAGTTGTTCTGGAGTGCGAGATTACCATCGAGAGAGTATTTTCTAAAGTCACCAGTTTTGAAAACGAAAATTCTTCGTCTCATACCACTGAAGGACTCATTCGATGGGAAATTGGAAATGTGGAATACTTGCGAGATTATTCGATTGAAAGTCAAACGTTTAACATAGGAAAACATAAGTGGTATGTTTCTAGCAACAGAAATTCGTGAAAAAAAGAAAAAGAAAAGTTCAGGTACTTTGATATAATTCCATCCTGCGGCTCATTAGGTGTCAGAGAATTGGAAATGTACTTGCATTGTTTAGGAAACGAAGAAGAAACAGAAGAAGAAACTTTGGAAGTTGAAGCTATTTCCAAGCTGATTAATCAAGCGGAACCTGGAACATCTCGAACATCAAATATTACTTTCCATGAATTGCAGGGGGAAAATCTTTCCTGGAGAAAATGCTATGAGATCGATTGGCTTGATCTTTTGTCTGGTAGTTACATCAAAGACGGGAAGATTGTATTAGAATGCCATTTTTCCCTAAAAACAACAAATCCGGAAAAACAGTTTGCGATGTTCAGTTCACTTGTTTACCCGATTAAAGGAACTATTCGGTTCGAAGTCCCCAATGTATTGAGTTTGGAAGCCACCAAATACAGTGACATCGTGAAGATTGGAAGATATGACTGGTAAAGGGATATAAACATGTTTTTATGAAATGTATTATTCAGGCGCCTCCTAGTCCGATCGCAACGAAAAGGTTCAAATCATGAAAACTTCCTACAAGTCTATCTAACTTGTTGCTCGGAGATTCCTGAGGAAATGACACTCAAGAGTTCTATCAACTTTTGGCTAGTTGGTCGAGAAACAACGGAAAACACAACTGCAGTTGATTATACAAGCAAAAACAAAACATTTGGTTGTTCAACCCTAATCGAATGGTCCAAACTGTTGTCAGAGGGATATGTAAACAATGGGAAGGCTATTGTGGAATGCGAACTCAAGATTGTATCGGAAGAACGAATGGAAGAAAGTTTCACTGATTTTGAAGAAGAGAGACCCAGTTATCAAGATATCAAGGCTATGTTCAAGCCGAAGAAGGCATATTCGTGCGGGAAAATTGAAGAGTACATCGAGTTATCAAGGATATCTGAGGTCCCATTCTCAACGAATCCTGTTGAAATATTTGGATTACCAGCGTATGCACTAACAATTGTGTTTTATTTTGGTCTATTTTGCTTCTTTCAGAAAACTGTCCATCAAGAAGATAACCTCTTCCAACGAAACATGGCTTGGAGTGAATGTGCATCTGGACTGGAAAGGTCAGAATCCGTGGTGTCTATGGGATGTTGCTGTGGAAACACGAGTTATTCATCAGAAATGGGGAAACGATATGATGAGAACAATTACGAAGATGTTTCATAAAAACAACTGTGAAAGTGGATGGAAACAAATGATTCGATGGGATGATAAAGATGATTATGTGAAGGATGGGAAGTTGAAGATACAAGTTCTGTTTCGAGTACTTCAGCGGTTCGAGGAGAAAACATGGAACAATGTGGAGCTTCCGATGAAGAAGTTTACAGATGTACAACTTCTAGTTGATGGGAAGTTATTGTGGGTTGCAAAAGAAATTCTCTCGCAGAAGTCACAAGTTTTCTTCGCCTTGTTTTCCGAGAACCCCAAGAAGAAAGAAATGGAGATAGAGGATGCAAAATTGAGAGATTTCCTCCGATTCCTGCACTTGATTTACAATGTTGAAACGGACATTTCCGAGGAGAATGTGGAGGGAGTGCTGAAATTAATCGAACAATACGAAGCTCCAGAATGCTATGAGATGTGTGATTTGATTCTGAAGGAACAAGGATTTGAGAACAATCCAAGGATGATGATGTTGGTGGACCAGTTCCCACTTCCACAGTTGAAGAAAAGGCTTTTGAGCAATCTGAAAGAGCAGGATGTTTGGGAGTCTATAAAGTCTAGTGAAGAATACCAGACTATCAGTCTATCATTGAAGGTTGAAGTTATGGAAACAACTTTTTCTGTGAAGAAATCTGACCCAGAACCAGAAAACTTGGATGTTCAATTCAAGACTGACTTCTCAGTGCCCCCGAAACTAGCCAGTGTGGAAATCCAAGTGGAAGGCAGGAGCTTCCACGTTTCCCGTCAAATCCTCGCCAATGCATCCCCACTTTTCATGAAGAGATTCTACGGACCCTACACCTACTCCACAGATGAACCGATGATAGAGATTTGTGATCAGGATCCAGAGAGCTTCTTGATGTTGCTAAACCATATTTATCATCCAACTAGACCCGTTACAAGTGAGTATTGACTACGACTATGGAAACTGATGAAAACTGACTTTTCTAGGTACCAAACTCCCCGAACTTCTTCAATTGGCCCAACAGTTCTCTGTCCCGAGGCTTCTAAGCAAATGCGAGAAGTACCTATTGACTAATGATGATGTTGAACTCATCAAAAAGTTGGAATACGCTGGGAAGTTTGATCTGCCATACCTCATGGTTAGTTTTTACTGATTTTAACAACTCATTTTTGATTTGATGTAGAGTGCCTGTTTGAACTACATGAGGCTGCATCACAAGTTGAAAGAAGTCAAGGAGCACCGAGACTACCCACATCTTCCATCAAAGGTTCACACAGCGATTATTCAGAGAGGGGCGATGAGGAAATGACGTGGCAGATGACCTCAGATTCTCAAATGTCTCTCTTTGTTTTTCGTACACGGTTCGGTCGACATTCCTCTTCACCGTCTGGCAGCACCCCATGCCGAATCTCGTCTAGATTACCATTCTCACGTTCTTTCAATCAATGTGACAGACAACACATTACCACGTCATCTATGTACCCTCTCATTCATTCTTCAATACCCCCACAATGTCCCCCACCTTCCCTCTTCTTCGTCTTCCATTATTGGCCTTTGAAAACGTTGTACAGTTTGTTGAATTTGCTGATTTGTAAGCTTTTGTATCTGTTTGAAAAATGAAGATATGAATCTTTAGAATACTGTTGTCACAATGCTCTAACAAAGCAGAGCGATTGGTGAAACAGGGTACCAGGGCTTTGAAACATGTGAAAATCGATGTGTCCATTGGATCTAGCCAAAGTGTTGTGGCTCTCGTTGATGGACGACGCGAAGAGTTGACCTGGACTTTGATAGACGAGAATGATTACCACGTGACAGAAGGGAATAAGGGCTTGATTTTAAGGATTGAAGGGGACAAATGGAAAGTTTTGTAAGCTACAAAGTGCCCCGAAATCTACAAGAACCATACCAAACTCCCAGTTTTCAGAGAGTCCGCTTCTGGATGGAAAACCGTGCATTCCGACCAAATTGACGCTCTGTTTTCCTTGATACCACATCTCAAAACCCTCTTCTTTCAAATCTCAATCAGAAATCTGGTTCTAGATGAGATTGGAGTCAATTTCAAGAAACTTCTAGTTCACACCAATCACCTCCACGTGGCAGAACGCATACGGACACCAACAGAAGCAATGTACAACCATAACATTGCTTATATGCTGAACACTTTTATCACTGATAACATGGAATTCAACTCAACACCCTCTACACTTTTCAAGTATTCTGGACCGATCCGATGGTCGAATGTCGCCATTCAAAATTCTCATTGGATTGATATAGAAAAGCTTCTTGAGATGATGGATAGCTGCAAACAGATTGATTTGAGACTTTCTTCATTGAAAAGTGTCGATTTGAACAGAGTGTTGAAGTATTGGCTAGATAGTGATAGTCACTTGGAGAAACTTCAAATCAGTGTGAATCAATTTGCAGTGGAAATTAGAGAGGAGAAAATCTTGGAAGGGATTCGTCATGTCAAGGGGTGTAAGAAACGTGCAGATTCTGCAGAGTGAGTGTTATATTTAGCTTATCAGTATCAACGCTTATCAGTGTCAATTTCAGACACTTCCAAGAAAAGATAAAGTACGAAAAAGGAGTCGATATTGTTAGGAAAGACGGGAAAGTGGCTACTTGGTTGAGAATGAAAGACACGGTTTGGTCGACATTCCTCTTCACCGTCTGGCAGCACCCCACGCCGAATCTCACCTAGAATACCATTCTCACGTTCTTTCAATCAATGTGACCCCAAAAGGCGCATTACCACATCATCTCCTCTCTCATTCATTCTTCAATACCCCTTACAATGTCCCCTACCTTCCCTCTCCTTCGTCTACCATTATTGGCCTTTGAAAACGTTTTACAGTTTGTTGGATTCGCTGATATGTAAGTTTTTGTCTCTGTTTGAAAAATGAAGATATGTATCTTCAGATTAATCCTGTCACAATGCTCCAAAGATCTGAAGCGATTAGTGAAACCAATATCCCGAAAACAGAAACACATAAAACTGAGTTTTTGGTTGATTGGTTTTCGGAATACTGTGATGCTAAGTGATGGAGGAAAGCGTGAAAACTTTCAGTGGTGTTTTCATCGAAAGAACGATGTTCATATCACGCAAACTTGCGGTTTAGAGAAACGAGAAGTCGATGGGAAGGAATGGAGTGTCAACAAATACAAAGCTGCTTGGAGTATAATGGATCCTAACAGTATAGACGCCTTGTTATCCTTTGTCACATATCTTCTAACCTTTTTCAATTTCACCAACAGACATCTCAACATCCGTTCTTGCAGAGAAGACGAATTCACGACGCTTTTAGTGAATACTACTCAATTCCATAAAGCAGATAGCATATCAATCGAAATCCAGAACTTTCTATGCTCAGAAATCGCCCATATGCTTGAAAACTTTGTCACTGAAGATCTGCGTCTTACTGGTAAACTTGAAGAATACAATTCCAATTTCACATGGAGAAACCCTATTTGTCACGAGAAAATCCAAATTTCGCATTCAAAATGGATCACTTTTGAGATCTTCATGCAAATGACGGGATGCTGTGGGCAAATTCAATTGTATCGTTCCATTTTGACAGGGAGAAACTTGAACGAGATGGTGAAACTGTGGTTGGAAAGTGGGAATTCGACACTTGAAATGGTTTATGTTGCTGTGTGTCGATCAACTGATGAACTGCTGATTTGGGAAGATATTCTCCAAGGGTTACAGTATGTTCAGGGTGCCAAGAAGAAGGATTTTGGGGAGAGGTGAGTTTGTTAAGTTGGTTTCTGCTTAGCATCTACAAATCAATCGTTTTTGCAGGTATTTGAAGAAGGAAAACTACGAAAACGGGTACGATATCATTAGAAACGATGGCGTATGGGCGACACTAACACTACGTTGGAATTATGTAGACTCATATTTTTGCTTCACAGTTTGGCAGGATCCGCAACCGAATCTTTGAAGTGATTGATGTTTCATCTAGATAATCTGAACTGATGAATCATGTTAGTAATTGAAAAGTGCAATAAATCCTTATAACGTCGCCATTAGAACAGGTAGAAAGAAGTTTCATTCATAAAACAAGAGCTCGTCAATTTTTGAAGGTTTTGTTCGAGTCATTTGTTGAAGAAATTGAAACCAGAACCATTGTACTTGCCTGTAAAATCATTTTCCCTAGAGAAAATTATCCCAATACACTTTTTCCTTCCTCCAAAACATGCGTTTTGCAACGTTTTGATATTGACTTGACATGAAAAAACAAATGAGACAGTGCACTGAAGAGTTGATAATGAGACAGGTCCACACAATGATTTTCCCCTTTTCAGACAGTTCTCTGAAATTGAAAAATAGGATTTTGTTAATGTTCAAAATTTTGAAGAAAAAAATCTTACGAGAGCCGTGGAAAATAAGCAAATATCAGGGCA
The DNA here is from genome assembly GCA_900883565.2 of Caenorhabditis panamensis. Lineage (NCBI taxonomy): Eukaryota > Metazoa > Nematoda > Chromadorea > Rhabditida > Rhabditidae > Caenorhabditis > Caenorhabditis panamensis. Next base: position 652,006 of record LR538297.1, read on the forward strand.
TCGAAAATGTAATTTGCTCCGTAGATCATTTCAGCGATGAAGAAGAACACCGCCATAAGTGTCACTAGGAGAAGTGTGTTTTCTGATTTTTCCTCTTTCAAAGCTTTCCTTCGCTTTTGAACACTCCGCAGTTGAACTAATAAAAGAACTGTTATAGCTGTATAAACCACTGCAGTGACTACTGTCGAGACACCATCCAATAGATTCGAGATTTTGTAAATTGGGATTGCAAATTCGTCAAGTAACTCATCTTCCGGGCAGTAGTGTTTATAGCCAATGTATTTTTGAGGGGTTTCAGTTTCACACCTGAAAAATCCCTCAGAAAGTCTTTTACTATCAGAAACTCACTCCGAAGAATCCACCACATCAATTTGACATCGTAACAGAAGCACAAAATCCCAGAAAAAGCAGGTGATAAAACATCCAGTAACCATAAAAACTGCTGGTTTAGGTTTTGACAAACCGCTAATTGTAGAATTCAAGGGAAACATAACAGATAACGTTCGGAAAAGCGCCATAAGAAAGGCTAAAAATGAAGAACACCTTCTAGCCATCGCTAATGTTGGATCTTTAGCCAAACTGAACACAGAATGCCAATAGATTTCTCCGTTGCATTCGTCTTTTTCATAGAACCAATTGTTGTCAAAAATGTGCGCTATTATGCAAGCCAAAGCGAGTTGTAGCTCACAAATACTGATTCCAATCATCAGAATGAAAATAAAGCTTGTTCGAAGTTCCTGCTGGAAGAGGACTATCAAGTTGACAGTGTTGATGAAAAGCCCAACAACCGCAGTGATGAAATTGATACTGTTTAGGGTTTTGAATAATGGATTGTATAAAGAAGTGTTTACATAGTAAAAATCGCCATCATACTCGTTGTACCAAACGTCAACGCTATTGTAGTCCATGTAGTCTACATCATTGTCAAAGTCGAAGCCTTCATTTGTCGGAAGCGACTTGTTGATGGATTCTAAACATGAGAATTCATAAAAACGGATGTCCCAAAAAAAGAAGCTCACTACAATTCCCTTGATTATAGATGATTTTCGTTTTGGTCTGATACTGAAGAAGTAGACAAAGCCGAGTTTTTTCAAACAATTTCGGGTTGTTCCCTCGGATCACAACTCGTGGTGTTGACTCCCTGCCGGTGAACATTTTAGCATAAGGGAACTCTAGGTTCTCCATGTTTCGATTCGACAGAATTTGCATAATTGGAGTGGAACCTGCAAGGTTAGGAAAGAAAAAATTGAAAGCTCATGTGACATACCATTCAAATTCACAATCCTTTCCAAGTTTCTCAAAAAATAACAGTTTCGCAGATAGGTGTTCTTGATAGTAAGGGCTCCAAAGATTCTTGTAACATTTGCAAGCTTTGGAGCATGCTCTTCATCTCCAGAATCGATCAAAACGTTTCCGTAGATGTAGACACAACCTGTGTCTAGACTGGAAGCATTTTCGAATACGCAAAGCTTTGGTTTTAGTGTGTTCCAAGAGAAATCCGGGCAGTAACTTGCTTCAAGGTAGGAAAAAAGAACTTGGTGATCCACAAAAAGCGACATTTCGTCGAGAGTTAGACAAAAGGTTGGGTGGAGGTTTTGCAAGTTGATAGTGAAACTTGCATCATTTATAGTTGTCAGATTCTGAATCGAACGTTTTTTTTTGGTTGAAACGAAAGTTACATACTACAGCGGACAGGCGAAGTGACACTCAGCGGGTCTCGCCACGAAATCAGTTTTTTGCCGTTTTCTCGATTTTGAACTGATTTTTTCAAATTTTTCTAATGAATTTGGATAGAATAGAAAATTTGAAACCGGTTGATAGTCATTCCAATCAAAACTGTTCAGTTTTTCAGCTGAAATTTTCAGATTTCGTGTTTTTGGCTGAAAAATTACAAAAATGAGTAAATCGCAATGAAAAACTCAATAATTCTGGTCGAATGAACTATTTCTAGGTTTCTAATTTTTTTCTATCTGTTTTCATTTTAAAAAATTCAAAAAAGTAGGTCCAGAAACGAGAAAACAGCGAAAAACCGATTTCGTGGCAAGACCCGCCGAGGGCCACTTTGCGTGACCGCAGTAATACTGTAGCAGTCCGAAATACCTCCAACTTCAAACGAGCATAACTCAATTCTGAGTTGTTCGTTTAAACCCATTTTTGGATATGTTAAAGCTTATTTCTTCCTGTACAAAAATTGTAACGTGTGCAGAAAGAAATCAGGTATAACATATCAAAAAATGAGCTTGAAAGAATCGCCTCGAGCTGAGTTATCATACCTTCAAAGACTTCCAACCTAACCGTTTCAAGTTACGATTGTCCTGAATGTTGATACTGCCTCTGCTTAGAATCCAATCTGTCATCACGGTTTCTAGGTTTTCCAAAGAAGACAAATCCCCCAAAGATGTGTTTTGGACCTCCAAGTATCCATTCAGGTGCTTCAAACTTTTCAGACTGGGAATTTCATCATTCAAGTTAGTAATCGTTAGTGTTCCTGTTATAGTCTCACAATCACTGTATTTATCATAGTTAGCCCAGGTCAATTTGCCTCCATCGCAAGCTGAAAATGAGTTGATAAAGTTTACAGTCCACACTACATACACCGCCTAACACAATCCGCTTTGTTGTCAAAAACTGTCCATGCGACCGTTGTTTTATTGTTCTCCTTTTCACACCAAGACCGTGTATCTAGCTTTGGGTTTCCAGAAACTTGGAATTTGCAAACGTCCAAAGTTGAGGCGCATGACATTTCCAAAAGAATATCGGCGTTTTCGAGTTTTGAGTTGTTCGCGAAAATTGAGTCCACTAAAAGAAGGTAAAAGTAACTTTTTTGGAATACATGACTTACTCTCTCCAGCGTTGATATAAAACTTATTGAAAAACGACAACTTTGAGTATTTGCTGTTTATAATTCTGATTCCCCCGTTTAGAATGAACAAGTTATTGAAAACGATTCCCAGCGTACCCGCAGGAACATCGGAATCTTGATTCAACGTGATAATTCCACAGACAACCTCGCAAAGTGAAGGCCATTGATCTACATTTTTCATTGTGATCACTTCTTGGTCGAAAAAACAACCCTTGTCTGAAAAAAATTTTATTTTTTTTGTCAAAAAAATTTTTGTCCTACCACATTGATAGTTCTTTATGATTTTTTTGTAAGTTTCTTTGAAGTTGAAACAGGAAATTGAAGCATAGGAAAAAATAGTCAAGAGTATTAGGAGAAGGAGCATTTTTTCAAAGTGAATGATGAAATGATCAAAAAATTCAAACTACAGAAAACTTTACATTTTGGTAATTATAGGTTAGAATGATCATGTGATCATGCTGTTCGGAAACATGATTTCATTTTTTGAAATTGTCATAACACAAATTTCCGAATAACACAAATTTTCCAAATGTTTCTGTTCCTTATCATCCACTTTTTCTCCCTCTATTCATCGATTTCTAGCTATAACTTTGCAAATCAATATAAAACACTTTTAGAAACTTATGGATGTGGTAATAATTACAAAAAAAAAACGGAAAAAAATTGAACAAAAAAAATGAAAATTTAGGCGAAAAATGTTACTTCGATCAACCTGAAATCTCCATGAAAACCATTGATAGATGGCCTAAAAATTGTGAAGAGGTCTGCACAATATTGATTTTCAATCAAAATTCCGATGTTTCTCCTGAAAAATTGAAGGAAACTTTTCAAAAATTGAAAATTCTCAAGGGAGGTATTAGAGTGGAAAATTCGAACTATACAAGTTTGTCTTTCCTGCCAGAAATTGAGGTTTATTGTGAGGATTGTGAGTTTCAATTTTTTTTAATGAAAAAAATCCTTTTTTTTCATTTTCAGTTGGTACCCTTATCACAAAAAACGATTTTTTGGAAGATGCAACTTCCATTTTAAACTTGAATCCAACTGGATTGTCGTTAAAGGATAGATGTTCAGTTCGTGTTTTGGACAACCCGAATCTTGATACAAGGGTGTTATGTAGCCCTGAAAACATGAAAAAGACTGCTTCATGGGCTATCTTTAGAAACAAAGTGGATTGCTGTAAAAACCTGAAAAATCGCTGATTTTATCCTTGCAAATTTCAGCTTGCGCCGCCGGAAAAATAAGCTTTCAAAACGCCAAAAACTATAGTCATTGTGAGCGCATAACTGGGAGATTGTCTATAAAAGGAACATTTGATGAAATACCGGATCTTTCCAATTTGAAGCAGTACAATGGAGTGTTAGAAGTGATGGACACAAATTTGAGAAATTTGTCGTTTTTGGAAAATTTGGAAAATATGTCTTCGGGTATGAATTTTTTCCCAGCTATTTATGTTATATGTGTTCATAATAATACGGAAATGACGAGATTGGGACTGCGAAAATTGAAGGTAAATTTGGGTAGTGGCCCTCGGCGGGTCTCGCCACGAAATCGGTTTTTTGCTGTTTTCTCATTCTTGGACCTATTTTTTTGAATTTTTTCTAATCAAAACGGATAGAAAACAAAATTTGAAACCTAGAAATAGTTCATTCAACCAGAATTATTGAGTTTTTCATTGCGATTCACTCATTTTGGTAATTTTTCTTTTTCAGCCAAAAACACGAAATCTGAAAATTTTAGCTGAAAAACTGAACAGTTTTGGTTGAATTGACTATCAACCCGTTTCAAATTCTCTATTCTATCCGAATTCATTGTAACAGTTAGAGAAAATCGGTTCAAAATCGAGAAAACAGCGAAAAACTGATTTCGTGGTGAGACCCGCAGTGATAGCCGTGTTTGATTTTTTACCCCGCAAAGACAGAAAATCGTTAAATTTGACTATCATTCAGTTCCAAGTTTTCTGTTCTATACGATTTCATCAAAAAACGAATAAAAAATCAGTCCAGACACGAAAAAACCGCAACGTTTGTTTTTCCAGTACTATGCAAACTACGACTACAGTTCCTATGCCATCTATTTCGGCAAGCTCCATCCTGATTTTTGTCTCACAGTCGCTGAAATGTCATTTTTCCTGGACGCCGGCGTTGACTTTGAATACATTCAAGCAAACTACTGCGAAGATTTCGGATGGGATATCGATAAACCGAAACTTTGTGTTTTTGAAAAAATGAGCAGTCTGCCTACAGGATGTGAGTACATCCTAGGCGATTTGCTGGTGGATTCTGGAGATGAGGAGTATGTGAAGAAGCTTGTCAAGGTGTCGAGGGTTTTTGGAAGTGTTACCATTCAGAATACCTCTTTGGAGAAGTGCTACTTTTTGAGAAATCTTCAGAGCATTGTGAATTTGAATGGTGTGTGTAAAATAGCAGTTTTCGCATGTGATTTTTTCATTGCAGAATCACTTCCAACCTTGCAATTTCTGGGAAACGAACACCTCAAACATGTGCAATTTCCCCATATCAAAGATTGCTGGGCTAGAGGCGACAACAATGCCATATTTGAAGGAAATCACCCGGATTTCTTCAAATCGAAAAGTGACTGCATAGGATTCAAATTTGCGACTGGAATGAATGTGAGCTATAATCAGGGAAAATGCAGTAAGTGGAGAAATTTTTCTAGTACTGCAAAACAGGAAAATTTCAGGTTCCATTAATAACACGGAAGTGAGTACTTTCTACGTGGACATTCCATACGATGACGAGGATTTCGATAAAAACTACATTGATTATAGTGAAAGTTTTAGAAACATGATTTATTGGAATTTTATCATTACACTTTTTCGATCAATGTTGATAAAAATTAGCTAACAACTGTAGACACTGTTTCAATAAACCGACTCTCTATTGGCTCAACGATTGTTTGATTCTTCCACACCGCTTTCATCCTTTTCCAACTGATCTTCTTTAGTTCCTTCACATTCGCTTTATTGCACAGTAAATAGGATAACTGGATAGTTGGGAAGATTGCAAGCAAAGTAGAAACGAAAAGAGTTTCATTAACCTGAAAAAATAGCACACATTAGGGATTAGAAGAGCTGGAGCCTCACTTCATAAATATCGTACTGCACATGTTCATCTGTACTGACTTGCCAGATAGTCAGTTCAAAGGCCAAGAGCACCACAAGAAGGACCGATTGACAAAGGATAAACTTCTCCGGGGAAATAGTGGACTGGGTCATTTGAGCCTTTAACTTTCTGATCTTCCAGATCTTTGTCATTGCACCTGTATGCTTGTTGATTGTTTGTTTATCCATCAATCATAATTACTTTTCAATTTCACCTGTTCTGGGTACATGCAACCTCATCTCGCTTTCAAGTTCAATCTAGTTTCATTCATCCTAAAAAGCCATGAACGATTCATGGAACGATAGTGAATGCTCCTCAGTAAACACCACTCGCTGGGATTCTCCAATAGTCGACGATTTTTTCTCATCTTCAGAATGGTATTTACTGATTCCTGGATTCCCTCTCATTGCCTCGTTTTTATTATTTCCTTTCTACTTTTTTGTGAGTCAAAGAAACCGCGAAAAGGATCAGAAGACAGCGATATACCCAATAATTGAGCACTTTTACCATGTTATCAGTTTAGTACACATTTCCACTCTTACAATTGTCCCGGTGTATCTCATTTTGTATCAGTTTGTTCTAGTCAACACTTGCTTTTTTTCTCTACTCCGGTAAGATCCAATTAGCAAAACAAGTTCAATCCCGATTTAGACTAACGATTGTGCTGATGTTTTTCGTTTCTCTCATGCTGTTAATTCTTCTCATGATAGTGATTTGTCTCTCGGCTACAGTATGCTCCTTTCTCATCAATTATCTGGCTCTACAAAGGCTCTTGCTATACTTTTTCCCGCGAATCGGGGAGTTTTTGAATGCAAAAGGGTAAGCGCTAGGTAAAAGCCGCAGATAGCAACAAACAGACAGAAATTTTCAGACGCTTATTCTTCGTCTTCATCTATCTTCTAATCACGCCTATCTACCTGACACCAGCCATTGTGACATATTTGACCCATCACAAGTCCTTTCCAATGGAACTTAATTCCCATCCCATAGTGCTTTTCTGTGCCATTCTACGCTTCGTTTTCCTCCAAATCTCTTCAGTTTTGTGTGCTTTTGGCTATATTTTCATGATCTGGAAGATCAGAAAGTTCAAGGCTCAAACTACCCAGTCCACGATATCCCCAGAGAAGTTTATTCTTTGTCAATCGGTCATTCTCGTGGTACTACTGACTTTTGAGCTGATCGTCTGGAAATCCAGTACAGATGAACATGTGCAGTACGATATTTACGAAGTGAATGAAACTCTCTTCATTTCCACGTTACTCGCCATCTTTCCAACTATTCAACTATCCTATTTAGTCTGCAATAAAGCGAATGTGAAGGAACTGAAGAAGATCAGTTGGAAGAGGATGAAAGCGGTTTGGAAGAATCAGACAATTGTTGAGCCGATAGAAAATCGATTCATTGAAACGGATTCAACTGTTGTTAGCTAATAGTAAGGGTCATAAAGAAACTTGTAAGGATATCTTCATTTACATTCCATTTGCTTCAAAGATTCGGTTGCGGATTCTGCCAAACTGTGAAGCAAAAGTATGAGTCTACATAATTCCAACGTAGTGTTAATGTCGCCCATACACCATCGTTTCTAATTATATCGTACCCTTTTTCGTAGTTTTCCTTCTTCAAATTCCTGCAAAAATGCTCTTGTTAGGGTTTCTTCAAGTACTACTGGAGTCACGCAAAGTGGCCCTCGGCGGGTCTCGCCACGAAGTCGGTTTTTTGCTGTTTTCTCGATTTTAAACCGATTTTTTCAAACTTTTTGAATCAATTTGGATAGAATAGAAAATTTGAGATCGGTTGATAGTTAGGCGAAATAAAGGAACTGAAGAAGATCAGTTGGAGGAGGATGAAAGCGGTGTGCAAGAATCAGGCAATTGTTGAACCTATAGAAGATCGATTCATTGAAACGGAGACAACTGTTGTTAGCTGAGCATTGCACACAAAACAGGTGAAATTGAAAGGTAATTCTGATTGATGGATAATCAAATAAACAACCTGAAATGACAAAGATCCCTGGCAGCTAAAAAAGCGTCCTTGAAGTTGCAGAAACCTCAAACATCATTGTCAATGAAGTCTAGTCTAGACACCAAAACACCTGTTGCTGCTTTCTAATTTCCGGTACACCTACTAACCCCTATTCTTTTCCTCCAAAGCTTTCATTTTCCCCAATTTCTCAAGTAAGATGACATCCCTCCACTACATCTCCCTTACCGGCTCTATAACAGATCTAGGAGAGTCCATGACCTTCACTATAAACTCTATCCTAATCTACCTCACCGTATTTTACATCCGGAACATCAAAGGTGGCTATAAAATTCTTGTCCTTGCCTTGGCGAACCTAGAGATTGTTTTTGCGCTTTTGGAGTTTCTAGTCCAACCTTTTCTTCATTCTTACAACTCCAGTTACATCTACTTTACAATTGACCCAGTTTACGGAGCCTCTAAAGCTCTGAAATTCTGGCTCCTATGGCTTTATTCCGGCTGTTATTCAGTGTTGATTTGTCTTATTACTATCCAGTTTTTTTACCGCTATTCTCTAATCACTGGTTCTCAATTCAAAGTCGTAAAACTCATTGATAAATGGTGGTGGGTGTACTGTAGCTTTTGGACGGTTATTTGGATGGTTTTCTATTATCAATGTGTTCCTGATAAGGATTCCGAGGAGTATTTGAGAGAGGCAATGGTCAAGGAGTATGATAGTGATATTGAGGAGATTCCCGGTTTCTTTATTGTGGTTTATGTGAGTTTTGGGGAAAGATGGCTAAAAGTTGTTAACAGATAAAAGATAGACGAGGTTTTGCTCTATCAGATGGTGTAAAATTTGTTGAATTTGAAGAAAAACGGAATTTTTCATGATTTTTCGAAAATTTGCATTTTTTTTTGATTTTCGAAAAAAAAATTTTTTTCAAAGTTTTTTTTCTTAATTTTTTTTCAAAAACCAATAAAGATAACAAAAAGTTGAATACAAATAAAAAATATGACAGGTTTTGTTCTATCAGATACTTTTAAGTTTACTAGATTTAAACCAAAATTGAATTTTTAACGATTTTTCAAAAATTGCAATATTTAAAAATTTTCAAAAAAAAAATTTTTTTTCAAAGTTTTTTCTCAAAAACCAAGTAAGATAAGGAAAAATTGTTAATAAATAAAAAATAAAACAAGCTTTGCTCTGTCAGATAGTGTAAATTTTTTTTGATTTGAGCAAAAATTGAATTTTTTATGATTTTTCAAAATATTCAACTTTTTTTGAAAAAATTTCAAAAAAAAATTTTTCTGAAAATTTTTTTTTCTGAATTTTTTTTCTCAAATTCTACCAATGGAGGTAACAAGAAGTTGTTCACAATAGTTTTAGAGCCCAAAACTACTAAAAACCAGAAAAACAAATTTCATGATCAGACCCACTTCACGCGATCGCAATGAAAATCTTCATTTTTTTTGCAAAACCTTAATTTTTTTTCAGAATCAAGACAATTCCCGTCGCCTTAACACCATTATCACTATTGGTGGCTTATCCCTCATCCTCACTTTTCAATACTCCATAATTATCTATTGCGGTTTAGAAATCCACGACAAATTGAAGTCCGAGTCCCTTCAAATGTCCCCGAAGGCTGTAAAAATGCAAAGACAACTTTTCAAAACCCTCATATTACAAATCTTGAACCCCTTCATCTTCCATCACACCTCTGCATTCATTCTAATGTCTATAATCTTTTTGGATCTCAAGATCAGTATGCCATCTGGAGTAGTCATCTGCTTTTACAGTTGGTTTCCCTCGATTGACAGTTTGGTTATGATGTACATGGTTACAGAGTATAAGGTTGTTCTGAGAAGTGAGTACTGTCTCAGGAAAACCTTCAGAACACCGGAAAACATGGGGTTTTGTTCCAGAACGAGTAGAAATCTGCATTGAAACTATGCTGCAATGGCTGCAAAAGGGACCAATGGAGGAGGAAGGGGAAACAACGGCGACAAACTTTCAATCAAAGCATTTTGTATAACATTTATTCTCAAATCAATAATGAACATCTCCGAAACCCCTGAACATCTTATACTCCGGGGCGTCTTCTCCATAGATCACACAGTGTTCCGCCTTGTTTCTGATCATCCGATCCGTTGGTTTGCACTGGAAAATCTCTGCGAACTCATCCATTTGGGACATCAGCGAGTTGATTCGGTGATGATGACTGCTATGAGTGTCCGGTGTTTCATTGGAATCACTTTCAGCCCATGGCAGACAGAAGAATGTGGGGAAAGCGTAGAAGAACAGCTCCTTCTTGTCGAATCTACTGAACTCTGGAAGATTCCCGAAGCCGTTTTCAGACTTGATTCTGTTCCTATAAATCTTCCAAGCAATACGATAGGCCGTTATGTCCGCTGCATCTTCTTCAAAAGTGTAAGAGGAGTTTTGGCACTTGTTAACGGGAAAAGTAGAACAGGTCTTCTCCACCTGCCACTTCACACAATCTGAGCTATTGGTCCAGAAAGGCTTCAAGTGGGAGTTGTCCTTGTCTTCGAACACAAAAGAGTGCATGAATTCATGAAGAAGAACCGTTCCAACTCCTCCATAAAGATCTGCGGCATAGTCAGTGTTAACGAGGAGCAGTAGAAGATTGCTAACTCCCATGGCGGACTAAAAAATGCATTGTTATGTTTGCTAATTGGTTCCTCTTCTTACATGAATCATCTTTTTCTCATCAGGTGCTCCAATATTGAATGGTGACATTTTCGTTGCAAGACTAATGAAAAAGTGAAAAGAGTACTCCTGGTTGTCCGGGAACACGAGTGGAAAGTGTTCATCTAGTTCGAAGGCATTTTGCAATGCTAGAGTACTTGCTATAGCATAGGAAGTGTTCTTGTCGGCTCCAGGGGCTTTCAAAATTTTGTTCCAATTTTCCAAATCCTTCTGATAGACATCCAGAGCATTGAGGATCCAAATCCGATAATCCAGGAGGGACCAAATAGGAAAGACCTTCAAGTGTTCTAGAAACTTGTCCAAAACTTTCTTGTTTCTAGCCCAAGGAGTTTTTATGAATTCTTCTTGAACTGCCAGTTTCATCTCTTCGTATAGCTCTCGAACTTTCCGATCCGCCTCTTCTAGCTCCATATTGACAACGGTGAAGTAGAACGCACCGAACATGATCTTACGTAGTTGCTTCTAAAAAATGATAAAATTTATGAGTTAATAAACTTTTTCTCACCAAGTCCTTTACTGTTCCTTTTCTGACAAGTTTCATTTTCTGGGTACAACTCAATTTGCTCCAAGACTCATTTTTAGCAGTGATTATGTCATCAGTAAGCTTATCAAAAGCGTTTCTATCCGTTTCACAGCTGGAAAATCCTTTTGAAGACAGGTCATTGTAGGATACTTACAATTCCAGAGCGTTCTTCGATCTCAAATACTTCACCAGTAGATCCACAGTCTTTGAAATTTGTTTTGGGTGCTGTAAATCTATGTAGGATATTCCATCATTTCCAAAGCACTTACCATGTCCTCATCTCCAGTATACAACCTCTTATTCCTCTGGTAAATCTTATCCATCTCAGATATCACTACTCCCTCGATAAAGTTCCTGTTCGGACCTTCCGGACACACATGGAGGTAAAAATCGTCGCATGGATCCTTGTAAAAGTCCACACGGGTCTTGAGGAAGTCCTGCATGAGATTTCTCGGAACTTGCGACGTGGCATTGTGAAGAAGAAAGACTATAAGGAAGAACGATGGAAGACGCATTTCTCATGCTTTCTGTGGGGTCTCGGCTGCCTTTTATATTTTTCGAATGTGCTCTCTGAACCCTATGACTCACCCCGTTATCCCATTATCAATGCTGTTATCACCTCGTCAGAAATAATGGCTTTTGTACAAAACACCTCCAACCTTCTGCTGCTGGACCATGGTAAAAACGGGCGCGTTCCCAAACTAACATAAGATTGATTTGAAATACACAACACTTTATTCATCACAAAAATCAATAATGAATATCTCCGAAACCCCTGAACATCTTATACTCCGGGGCGTCTTTCCCATAGAGTACACAATGTTCCGCCTTGTTTCTGACCATCCGATCCGTCGGTTTGCACTGAAAAACCTCTGCGAACTCGTCCATTTGAGACATCAGAGAGTTGACTCGATGATGATTACTGCTATGCTCGTCCGGCGTTCCATTGGAATCTTTTTCAGCCCATGGGTAGCAGAGGAATGTTGGGAAGGAGTAGAAGAACAGTTCTTTCTTGTCCAGTTGGCGAGATTTCGGCGGGGTTCCGAAGCTTTTCTCTGACTTTATTCTGTTTTGATAAACCTTCCAAGCGATACGGTAAGCCGCGATGTCTGCTGCGTCTTCTTCAAAGGTGTAAGAGGAGTTCTGACACTTGTTGACAGGAAAAGTGGTGCAGGTCTTCATCATCTGTCGCTTGACGCAATCGGAGCTATTCGTCCAGAATGGCTTGAGATGAGAATCATCATTGTCGCTGAACACGAAAGAATGCATGAATTCATGAAGAAGAACTGTTCCAACTCCTCCATAAAGGTCTGAGGCATGGTCCGTATTAGCGAGGAGCAGTAGAAGATTGCTGACTGCCATTGCGGACTGAATATTGCAATGTTATGTTGCTTGAACGCTTCGTTCACTCACATGCACTATCTTCTGATCATCAGGGGCTCCAACATTGAATGGTGAAACTTTCGTTGCAAGACCCACAAAAAATATAAAAGAGTACCGCCGATTATCAGGAAAGACGAGAGGGAAAAGTTCACCCAGTTCACTAGCACTTTGCAATGCTAATGTGCTGGCTATAGCGTAGGAAGTGTTCTTATCGGCTCCAGGGACCTTCAGAATCCTGTTCCATCTCTCCAACTCTTCCTGATAAATGTCCAGTGCATTCAGGATCCATCCCCGATACTCCAGAAGAGACCAAATTGGAAAGTCTTTCAGGTGGTCTAGGAACTTGTCGAGAACATTCTTGTTCTTTGCCCACGGAGTTTTCATGAATTCTTCTTGAACTGCCAGTTTCATCTCTTCGAATAGCTCTCGAATTCTCTGATCCGCCTTTTCTAGCTCCATATTGACAACGGTGTAGTAGAACGCACCCATCATTGTTTTTCGTGTCCATACCTAAAGAAAAACGTTCCTCCTAAGAGTTGAAGTTCTCCTTCTCACTAATCTCTCGGTTTTTCCTTTTCCCACAACTATCATTTTCTCCGTACAATTCATCTTGCTCCAAGACTCATTCTTAGCAGTAACTATGTCATCAGTAAGCTTCTCAAACGCGTTGCTATCGGTTTCACAGCTGGAATATCAAGTTGGGAAAAGGTTTTTCTGTTACAACTTACAATTTCAGTACGTTCTCCGTGTTCAAATATTTCAGCAAAAGATTCACAATCTCCGCAGTTTGGTTTGGGTTCTGTGAAACGATATGGGGTATACATATACAAAGTGTTCATATGACACTCACCACATTCTCATCTCCAAAATACAGTCTCTTATTCCTCTCGTAAATCTTATCCTCCGCAGACATCACCCATCCATCTAGGAAGTTCCTGTTCGGACCTTCCGGGCAGACATGAGAGTAGAAGTCGTCGCAAGGGTCCTTGCTATAATCCACATGGGCCTTGATAAAGTCCTGCATGAGGTTCCTCGGCACTTGCGACGTGGCATTGTGGAGAAGAAAGACGAGAAGGAAGAACGATGAAAGACGCATTTTCCATGGTTTCCATAGGGTCTTGGGGGCTTTTATAGTTTTCGATTGTGCGCTTGGAACTCTGTGACTCACCCCGTTATCCATGGTAATGGTATCGATAATGGGATAACGGGGTGAGTCATAGGGTTCACAGAGCACATTTGAAAACTATAAAAGCCTCCAAGACCCTATGGAAACCATGGAAAATGCGTCTTTCATCGTTCTTCCTTCTCGTCTTTCTTCTCCACAATGCCACGTCGCAAGTGCCGAGGAATCTCATGCAGGGTTTCATCAAGGCCCATGTGGATTTTAGCAAGGATCCTTGCGATGACTTCTACTCTCATGTCTGCCCGGAAGGTCCGAACAGGAATTTTTTGACTGGTGTTGTGATGTCTGCAGAGGATAGGATTTACCAGAGGAATAAGAGAATGTATGTTGGAGATGAGAATATGGTGAGTTTCAAAGGAACACTATGTGTATACCCATATTCGTTTCACAGCACCCAAATCGAACTGCGGAGGTTGTGAATCTTCTGCTGAAATATTTGAACACGGAGAACGTACTGAAATTGTAAGTTGAAACAAAAAACCTTTTCCCAAAATGATATTCCAGCTGTGAAACCGATAGCAACGCGTTTGAGAAGCTTACTGATGACATAGTTACTGCGAAGAATGAGTCGTGGAGCAAGATGAATTGTACGGAGAAAATGATAGTTGTGGGAAAAGGAGAAACCAAGAGATTAGTGAGAAGAAGTACTTTAACTCTTAGGAGTAACGTTTTTCTTTAGGTGCGGGTACGCAAAATGATGGTTGGTGCGTTCTACTACGCCGTTGTCAATATGGAGCTAGAAAAGGCGGATCAGAAAATTCGAGAGCTTTACGAAGAGATGAAACTGGCAGTTCAAGAGGAGTTCATGAAAACTCCATGGGCTAAAAACAAGAAAGTTCTCGACAAGTTCCTAGAGCATCTGGAGGTCTTTCCAATTTGGTCTCTTCTGGAGTATCGGGGATGGATCTTGAATGCACTGGACGTTTATCAGAAAGAGCTGGAAAGATGGAATATGATTCTGAAGGTCCCTGGAGCCGATAAGAACACTTCCTACGCTATAGCCAGTACTTTAGCACTGCAAACTGCTAGTGAACCGGGTGAACTTTTCCCCTTCGTCTTTCCTGAGAACCGGAAGTACTCTTATCAGTTTTTTATCGACCTTGCTACGGATATTTCACCATTCAACCTTGCAGCCCCTGATGACAAGAAGATAGTGCACGTAAGTAGATAGAACTTTGAGCTTTAGCAATCAACGGATCTTTCAGTCCGCAATGGGAGTTAGCAATGTTCTACTGCTCCTCGCTAATACGGACTATGCTTCGGACCTTTATGGAGGAGTTGGGACGATTCTGCTTCATGAATTCATGCACTCTTTCGTGTTCAGCGACAATGACGATTCTCATCTCAAGCCATTCTGGACGAATAGCTCCGATTGCGTCAAGCGACAGATGATGAAAACCTGTACTACATTCCCCGTGAACAAGTGCCAAAACTCCTCTTACACCTTTGAGGAGGACGCAGCTGACATGGCAGCTTACCGAATCGCTTGGAAGGTTTATCAGAACAGAATCAAGTCTGAAAACTTTGGAAATCCACCAGAATTCAACCGCATGGACAAGAAAGAACTGTTCTTCTACTCCTTCCCCACCTTCTTCTGTCTGCCATGGGCTGAAAGTGATGGAGTACCAGACACTCATAGCAGTCATCATCACCGTGTCAACTCTCTGATGTCCCAAATGGATGAGTTCGCAGAGATTTTCCAGTGCAAACCAACGGATCGGATGGTCAGAAACAAGGCGGAACACTGTGTACTCTATGGGAAAGACGCCCCGGAGTATAAGATGTTTAGAGGCTTTGGGGATGTTCATTATTGATTCTTGTGACGAATAAAGTGTTGTGTACCGCAAAGAAAATTAGCTTGGCAATCCTGTCGTCGCAGTTGTCTGATCTTTCCCGTTGAACTTCTTGGACCACTCAAGTAGCCTGACAAGGTTGATTTGGAACCTTTCTGAAAAACGTATAGGTCAAAAAAGCTTTCTAGGGATTTTCCACTTCTCATAACAGTCCTGTACTCCGTCACCAGGTACATCATAACCAAGCTATCCACCGGTGGAAAGATACTGTAGAAACAGAACACCAAACCACTTGGAATACTGACTTTGAGGTCCAGGAAAGGTGTGATAAGGAGGAAAGCCGCTGGGATGTGATGGAAGATGAAGGGGTTTAGGATTTGGAATATGAGGGTTTTGAAGAGTTGCCGTTGCATTCCATGAGCTTTACCGGACATTTTGAGAGCTGCTGAATTGAGCTTTTTGTGGATTTTATAGCCACAAAAGATGATGACGGCGTACTGAAAGCTTAGGACCAATACGAAGATGCCAATGGAGCAGAGAGTTTTGACACGGAATGCGTGTGTTTTGGGGTTGTAGATGACTAGAAAAAGACCGGGGATCTCTTCTACATCTTCTCCATATTCCTGAAGCATTGGTTCTCGAAGGTAGGACATGGAGTCTTGGTCTGGAGCGCATTGATAATAGGCGAACATAAATGGTAGGGTGAATAGGATACAGTATCCAGGCCAACAGATATCCAGGGACTTTATCCTTATCACTTTTGAGCTATCTCCAGTAATAAGGCAATATCGGTAGAGGAATTGGATTGCAATGAGACAGATCAGGAGAGCGTAGACTCCAGAATAAAGACAAAGCCCCCAGATTTTCAAGGACTTTGATGCTCCATAAACCTTGTCGATTGTGAAATAGACATAACTATGGCCATAGGAATGAACAAAAGGTTTCATGAGAAACTCCAAGAGGGAAAAAACGAGTTCTAGGTTCGCAAGGGAAAGGACCATGATCTTATAGCCACCTTTGATGTTCTTGATGTAAAATACTGTGAAATAGATCAGAATAGAGTTTATAAAGAGGGTACAGAGGTCTCCAAACATGGAAACAGTTTCAGTGAAGTGGAGGTAAGGGAGGGAAGACATGAATGAAGAAGTGATAAGAAAAATGGAGAGCTGAAATGGCAAGCTGCCGGAAATTGAGATTGTCTAGGGTTTGTGGTTTGTGTTTTGTTTTGAGTTTTAGGTTCAAGGTTAGGCTTCTGTAGTCTCTGTTTACTGTCTTCTTCAGTCACAAATTGCTTTTCCTATCATAAAAATCGTATTCCAGTCGTTCTCCGCCCACGAAAACAGAAAACACAAGAAGATCTAATCCAATTTCCGGTCCATCTTCATCTGAATCCCCCCCCCCCTCATTTCCCCCTCAGAAGCTCATCATTCAATGTCTTCCCTCCCTTACCTCCACTTCACTGAAACTGTAACCAAGATCGGAGAGGCCTTTACCCTCTTTATAAACTCTTTCTTGATCTACCTCACAGTATTTCACATCCGGAACATCAAAGGTGGCTATAAGATCCTGGTCCTAGCCTTGGCAAACCTAGAGATCATATTTTCCTTCTTGGAACTTCTCTCCCAACCATTCCTGCACTCCTACAACTCTAGTATGGCCTATTTCACAATTGACCCAGTTTTCGGAGCCTCAAAGTCTCTGAAATTCTACTTGCTATGGTTCTATTCCGGCTGTTATTGCTGTACGATTTGTCTCATTGCTATCCAATTCTTCTACCGCTTTTGTCTCATCACTGGAGACAAATTGAAGCTTCTAAAAGTTGTGGAGAAGTGCTGGCCGGGGTACTGTATCCTTTGGACTGGGTTCTGGATGTTCAGCTATAATCAATCGGCTTCTGATGAAAGATCCAGGGACTATTTGAGAAAGGCAATGCTCCAGGAGTACGGTAAAGATGTAGAGGACGCTGTGGGCTTTCTTATAGTGGTTTTTGACAAAGTTGGATCCCTCCGAATCAAAGGCCTTATTACTATCATTGGGCTATCCCTAGTCCTTGGCTTTCAATATCTTGTTATCATCATCTCTGGCTTCAAAATCCATCAATCCCTCAAAAAAGTTGGCTTGAAAATGTCCGGAAAATCCACAAAAATGCAACGCCAACTCTTCAAAACCCTCATATTCCAAATCCTAAACCCCTTCATCTTCCATCACATCCCAGCGTTTGTCCTAATGCTTCTAATCTTTCTGGACCTCAAAGTGAGCATTCCCTCCGGAATAGTCATCTGCTTCTACAGTATCTTTCCACCGGTGGATAGCTTGGTTATGATGTATCTGGTCACAGAGTACAGGACTGTTATGAATAGTGAGTTTTCTAAAATGTGAGAATCGGATTGATATCTTGCGGTTCAGAGAAATTCGAGGTGTATTTGATGAGAATGCTACAGTGGAGTCGGCGGTTCACAGAAAGGATGGAGGACAAGTCAACGACTGGAAATGAAGCGACATGATCATTGAATACGCCTAGCTGATTTCCGGTTCATCCTTTTCAATGTCTTCCCTCCCTTACCTCCACTTCACTGAAACTGTTACAAAGATCGAAGAGGTCTTTACCTTCTTTATAAACTCTTTCCTGATCTATATACATCACAGCATTTCACATCCGGAACATCAAAGGTGGCTCTAAAATCTTCAAGGATCACATGGAGGACAGATTGGTTTTTTCATGTTCTTTGTCTTCTTGCACCCTTCCACCAACTATGGTCCGTTTTGAAAAAGGCTCCCTGTCTGTCTCTTATAGATTTTCTAATGTTTATGGTCTATCATCTGTCTTACTGTAAACAGATCAACTACAAGCAATGAAACAACATGATCCTTGGTTTCTTCATGTTCTTTGTCTTCTAGATCCCTTCCCAATTTATGGACTGTTTTATGACAGATTCCTTAGCTGTCCTTTATAGATTTTCTAATGTTCCTACACCTTCAGAACCTTCAGAAAACAATTCCCTTGATTCCCCGTTTTCACCGTGATTGTTTTACAATAAAGATTAGAACGAATTCATTCTCAAAAACTATAATCAAGTTGGTTCTGCACTCCTTGTATCCTTCTCCTCCATTTGCTCCTTAAACCTCCGACTCCACTGCAGCAATCTCATCAGATACACCTCGAACTTCTCTGAACCACCTTTCATTAGCTCCGCCTCTTTTCCTCCTGACTCACTATTCATAACAGTCCTGTACTCTGTCACCAGATACATCATAACCAAGCTATCCACCGGTGGAAAGATACTGTAGAAGCAGATGACTATTCCGGAGGGAATGCTCACTTTCAGGTCCAGAAAGATCAGAACCATTAGAACGAACGCAGTGGTGTGATGGAAGAAAAAGGGGTTTAGGATTTGGAAGATGAGGGTTTTGAAGAGTTGGCGTTGCATTTTAGTGGCTTTCAGGGACATTTTGAGGCCAACTTTTTTGAGGGATTGATGGATCTTATAGCCAGAGATGATGATAACAAGATACTGAAATCCCAAGACCAGGGACATTCCAGTGATAGTGATAAGGGTCTTGATTCTGAGGGATCCATCTTTGTCAAAAACCACTAGAAGAAAGCCCACAACATCTTCTACATCTTCACCGTACTCCTGGAGCATTGCCTTTCTCAAATAGTCTCTGGATCCTTTGTCAGGAGTACATTGATAATAACTCATCATCCAAAGGCCGGTACAAAGGATACTGTACCCAGGCCAGCACTTCTCCACAACTTTTATCAGCTTGAAATTGTCTCCAGTGATAAGACAAAAACGGTAGAAGAATTGGATAGCGATTAGACAAATCGTACCGCAATAACAGCCGGAGTAGAACCATAGCAAGTAGAATTTGAGGGCTTTGGAGGCTCCGAAAACCGGGTGGATTGTGAAATAGGCAATACTGGCGTTGTATGAGTGCAGGAATGGTTGGGAGAGAAATTCCAAGAAGGAGAAAACGATTTCTAGATTTGCAAGGGCTAGGACCAGGATCTTATAGCCACCTTTGATGTTCCGGATGTGAAATACTGTGAGGTAGATCAAGAAAGAGTTTATAAAGAAGGTGAAGACCTCTCCGATCTTGGTAACAGACTCGGTGAAGTGGAGGTAGGGGAGGGAAGACATTGAATGAGGGGGCTCGGGCTTATAGAATGGGAAAACAGGAAAGGAAAGTGTACCGGAAATTAGGCCTAGGCTTCTGTAGTCATTGTCTGTTCCTCTCCAATTGCTAATTTCTTTATCCAGTTCAATAAGGCCAACAAAAACGCCTCGGATCTCCCTAAACGATCCAAATTTTCAAAAATTGATCACTCAAAAACTCACTTCTCATGATAACCTTGTACTCTGTAACCAGGTACATCATAACCAAGCTATCCACCGGTGGAAATACACTGTAGAAACAGAAAATCAATCCGGATGGAATGCTAACTTGGAGGTCCAAAAACGGAATGATCAGAATTATAAAGGCAGGAATGTGATGGAAGATGCAGGGGTTTAGGATTTGAAAAATGAGGGTTTTGAAGAGTTGCCGCTGCATTCCATGAGCTCTACCGGACATTTTGAGAGCGGAGGAGTTGAGTTTTTTGTGGATTTCATAGCCGCAAAAGATAATGACCGCGTATTGGAAGGAGAGGGTTGTGGAGAAGATGGCAACGGAGATGAAGGTTCGGAGGCGGATTGCTCCAGTGCGGGGGCTCTGAAAAATAAGAAGTAAATTGGGTTGGATAGAGGAGAAAATAAGCTACAAAATTGTAGTTGACAGTTTTTTGATAGCTTTATTGGTTTTTGAGAAAAAAATCAAAAAAAAATTAGTTCCAAAAAAAATTTTTTTTTTTTGAAAATTGAAAATTTTCCAATTTTTGAAACATCATAAAAAAATGCAATTTTTGCTCAAATTCAAAATTCAATATACCATTTGATAGAGCAAACCCTCCTCTATGTTTTAATGATAACCGCTTTTTACCATCTTTTTTCCAACTCACAAAAAACACCAAAAACAAGCCTGCCACCTCTTCCACATCCTTATTGTACTCTTTCACCATCGCCTCTCTCAAATAGTCCTCTGAATCCTTATCAGGGACGCATTGATAATAGGCAAACATGAACATAAAGCTCCAAAATGTACAGTACACCCAGCACCATCTATTCAACAAAATTATCACGTTCGGGGCTGCTCCAGTGATGAGAAAATAGCGGTAGAGGAATTGGATTGCAATCAGACAGATCAAGAGAGCATAGACTCCCGAATAAAGACAAAGCCCCAAGATTTTCAGCGTTTTAGAGGCTCCATAGACCTTATCAATTGTGAAAAAGGTATAACTGGAGTTGTAGGAATGAACAAAGGGATGGATTAGAAACTCCAAGAGAGCAAAGAGGATCTCTAGGTTCGCTAGAGCAAGGACCAGGATTTTATAGCCACCTTTGATGTTTTTGATGTAGTAAATGGTTAGATAGATTAGGAAAGAGTTGATAATGAGAGTACAACACTCTCCAACCTTTGTCATGGATTCTGTGAATCTGATGTAGGGGAGGGAAGTCATCGGAGTGAATGTTGTTGTGATGACTCTCTAGTTTCCAATGTTTTGAAGAGTCGGATGGCCCGGAAATTGAGGTTTTTGTATTGTCTAGACGCTTCTAGAGATCTTGGGTGTTTGGTTGATAACAATACACAAGATTTATGGGGTTTTCGGAGGTTTATTGATCTTGAATTAACAAACAAAAAACAACAAGTAAATCAACACAAATTAACATTGATTACAGTTATAGTACTAGTGGGGGTGGGGATCAGGAATCCTAGAGGGTACAATAGAGGAAGATGCTAGATTCTATGATGTATCAGAAGGGGGATAAAATCAAAGGAATTGGGATCTAGAAAAGGCAAAAAGAGATGAACAACGATAGGAGTTATTTAGAATGTATCAAAAGGGGGATGAATTGGGATGAAATGGGAGAAACTGGGACAAATAAGGTGCAGAAAAGGCGAACAGCAATAGGAACTATCAAGTGGAGAAACCAGGACTTCCAGGTGTGCACGGCTCCTTGAGAAAGTACAAGTTCTTGTGCGAAACCTCCACAATTGTCCTTGGGAGTCTGGGTGTTCTTGGGGATCCTGGAGTTCCTGGAGAGTCGATTTGAGCTCTTGGGCTGCTTTCTGGACTTGCAAGTGTCATGGATTCATTGCGACAGTGTTCGTCGATCAGTCCGTCATCTTTGTTGACTTGAATCCAAGAATAGATGATACTTAAATGGTTGCGGTAGATCTAAAAAGAAAAACAAGACTAGACAAACAAGAGACCATTCCAAACTTACGTCTAGCATTCCCTTGAAATCTTCAACTGACAACTCATCGAGACTGACTTGCGTACACTCAAAGTGCGACCATTCATCGAAGGGCACTTGATCCATCACAGCGCCTTGTACCACCAACTTCCACGCATGCTTCCATTGCTCCAATGCCACCAGTTGCTCCAGATGAATCGGTTTGTTGCCAGTGAGCTCCAGGTTGATAGTTCCCAGCGTGTTTGGCTGCATGTGCTTCAGAATTGTCGCTATAGCCTCTTGATTCCAAATCGGCATCTTGAAGTCGATGGTTTCAACTTTCAGATGCTTGGATCCTTGTCTTTGTTCCAGAACATCGCAGACAGTCCACAAGATCATCTCCGCAGTGTCGAGTCTCTTGCTTTGCTTCAGTTCAAGACAGAGAACTCTCAACGAAACATCCTTGTCTCCCAATACCTTCAGCAGGATTTCCTTGAGTCCACAGCAGAAGATATCGTTTTCGATGCTCTTTTGCCAATGTTGAGAAGGGTTGGTGAGTTCATATCCGAATCGATTTGGGATGATTGTTACTTGACGTTGGAGAGAGGAGTCGTCCGTCAATGTGATGCTGATGTCATTGTTCTCGTTGTTCATCTTGATCTCCATCATGTCGTAGTGTTTCGGTGCCTTGTCGACGACGGCTTTGAGAGTCCTGGAGGTCGAACGGAGTGATAATCTGAAAACAATGATTGATAAGTTTTGAGAACATCCAAGAAAAGAATAGAAACTTACTTATCAACGGCATCAACTCCAACAACGATTCTTCTCAACACATGCCACGGCATGTCCTCGAGGCACGGGAGCGGGGGACGGCGGGTGAACTCCATGGAGAAAAGAGGAGAAATGATTCTCTAAAGAAAAGAAAGAAGAATGACGAATGACGCTGTCCGTAAGGGAGCGAGCGTGAGCTGATCAATTCTTTTTCTCGATAATTCTTTCCAGCGCAGAGAGAGGGAGAGAGTGTGTGTGTATGGAGAGACGCAGACATTGCGTAAGGTACGGCGACGACGGCGCACGGCGCACATTACGCAGAATAGTGCAGAGGGTGCCCGTTGGGATTTGCGTTGCTGCGCACTTGTGTGGTCTAGTGGTTGAGCGCTCGAGCGGTTTGACCGTGTCAGATTCAGTTCCACGGTTCATTGTCTCGTACTCTTCTTCACATTCCGCGTGACATTTGATTAGGCGTGAGAACAGAACAATGCCACATGAAATGATGACAAATCGTTTATTGTGGAAAACAGAAAAGGACAACTCATCGACTTCCGGAAGCTTCGAAACCCGAAAATCAAGTTGATGGGGATCAAAAGTGAGTTTTACACCTGCAAAATCAATCAGAAACATGGGAATTTCAGTCGGTGCGATTCCGTTTCTCTTCGGATTTCTGGTGTTTGTGGGGAGTTTCCAAGGTGGCCACAGTTACCGGAAATCAGTTCGTGGTGAGTTAGAAACCAGTGTAAGCAGTGGGGAAAGTTGTCCGTTTCAGAAGGAACATCTCGATACGCCACGTCATCAGCTGCTCTTCGGTTTATCAGAGCTGCAAACGGTGAGATTCTGGAAATGGGACAGGCAGAGAAACCAGTAGTTCAGATGACCAATTTGATTCGGCAGTGGAGAAGATGCGACAACTCGGACGGTTGGTCACTGGGATCTCCGTACAAGCTGCGATCTACGCCGGGACCCTGAAACCAGAGCCGTTCATCACGGAACTTCTACGCCTTGGAAATGTGACACCGACTGAGATAGCTTCTATTGATGGTGTGAAACTGCGAGATGCAATGGCTGCAATGCGGGAGTTGCCGGATGCATTGGTGTATAACGAAGAAATTAGTAAGATTGAAGAGAAGTTGAAGAAAGTGGAGGAAGTGCGGAAGATGGTGGAGAAGATCGGAGACGGGAAACAGTGGAATGGGAAGAAGGCGTTCCAGGATGAGATGGACTTTGTGGGGAATAAGATGGATCGGAGTGCATTTGATACAGCGCACACGCGAATCTTGAATGCGCTCACGGAAGAAAGACGGATATCAGTTATCGCAAAAGTGGAAGCCTCAGAATTGAATAATATCAAAGAACTAATTAAAAGACTGAAACAGGAATTTGGCGGAATTCGGGAGTCAATCGGAGGATTGAGTCAGTTGAACAAGAAAGGTTGGGAGTATCCGAATGTGGCAAGCGCAGAAGCTGGATTGGAGTCGCTCAGTTTAGTGGTTCAGACTGTGAAGAAATCGCATGAATACATGGACAGCATTGGTGGACAGATCGGAGGCGACGACAATGTGTTCCAGTCAAATCTGAATAACATCAAGACTCTGTCGACAGTTTCGGAGAAGATGAGTGGAGTGGTTGGTGATCTGAAGAAGGTAGAGCACGTGGTGAAGTCCAGAGGATCTTCCAATACCAAGAATCTCATGTTCCCCGGATTCTCCAATGGATACGCCGACATCGGACGACTACTCAGTAATTCAAAACATGGCTGGTTACATCAATGGTTGACAGGAATAGTGAAAGTAAAGCGAATCGCCCTGTTTGTGAGGCCTCTCGAAGTTCTGCTGAAAGGTTTCAAGCGAGTCGACAAAGATTTTGGACATCACGGGGACGAGGCGGAGAACATCATTTTGCAGTATCTGAAACTTGTGGAAGGCGTCAGAGCAGTGCCGTCAGCTGTCACACAGATTACTGAAGCATTTGAAGAGTTCTGGCAGTGCAAGCAGCTGTTCACTGGATTCGACAAGCCAGATATTAAGCCAATCGCCGAATTCGTCAATGAAGCTAAGAATCTTGATACGGAGATGTCGAAATTGGCTGAAAATATGGAGAAGTTCAAGAGTATCCTGCAAGCCAAGAACACCACGGAATTGTTGGGGAGTGTGGAGAAGCTGTGTGTCACTTCGGACAAGGTCGCGGATCTCCAGACAATTGTGGACACTTTCAAAACCTCAAAAAAAGTGACAAATCTGTTCACAGTGCTCGATGAGGCAAAGACAGCTTATTCGGATATAGACAGTGCGGCCAGACAAGCACAAGCCATGGCGAGAGCAATCAGTCAGAAGGTGGACACTGTCGACAGATACTTCACCTCGTTGAGTAAGTATCACGCGCTGTTCTCCTGTCTTCACAAGTTTGGAGAGCAGAAGGCAAAGTTGATAACTGATGGAATCGACATCTCGCAGAAGTTTAGCAAGTTTGAAGATGAAGAATCAATGGTGAGAGATGGAGAAGAAGTGGTGAATCGGGTGATTGACAGTATCAGAGGACTGAAGGAGTTGAGCACTGCCATCGGAAACATGAAGAACAAGAGAAAACCGATCGATGTCCCGGTTGCTGCAAAACACTCGATGGTGCTGGGAACTGCTGTAGTTGGATTCATCGCCATGGCAGAGGCACTCGCATACAGGAAACACGCTCAAGTGATCATCCAGAACTCGGGAATCGTGGCAGATCAGATGCAAACTGCGCAGTTGGGTCAGGCCGACAAGGATCAATTGAATGCTGTGGTGCAGTTGAAGACTTCCCTCGAGACAATGTATCAGCAGCTGGACAACTGGAAGAAGCGAGTGATCGTTGGCGAATCGAAACACTCGAAGGACGTATTGCCCACCTTCCCCACTGCCAAGAGTGTCACCGGAGTGAAAGGAGATCTGATTCGTATGAGCAAATCAATCGACAAATTGGCCAACACCGTCACTGATAGAAACGTCAAGAAACAGTTGCGAGCTGTGAAACAAGCGTTGGTCACTCTCGGCCCTCTCGACATGGACTTTGCCAGCTACACCGCAGAATACGACGGACAAAACACCATCGATGCGCTATTGGACTTTTTCGATGATGTTGCAGATGATATGCCTAAGCCAAGTTGCGAAAACGAAAAATGTGAATGTCGGCAGTGTGGAACTCATATGTGAGTTCCTGTACACAAAGATTCCAGTCTTTGAATGCTTTTCTTTCAGACACACCATCTACCTCATAATTTGTTTGAGTGCAGTATTAGGAACGATAGGAGCGGCAGTTTCAGTTCTCGTTGTTTACTATCTTCATACTAATCTTGGAAAGGAAGAGAAAGAAGAAAAACTTGAAGCAGCTAACAAAGGGAGCGATGAAAAAGCGATCACGACAAGTGATGAAAAGACAAAGAAAACAACGACTACGGCACGTGGTTCGGTGGTTCAAGGAAGCTCTGTAACATTGTGAAGCAGTATTGAACTTTGATGTGTTCTTGAACGTTTGGAAAATAAAGTAGCTAGCGAGCAGTCTTGTTCAGAGTTGAGAAAGTAAAAAAGGCACTTTATTTTTAAACAGTTCCTGTCTCTTTTTTTAGCTCTTCCGTTTTTCCATGCTCGTTTGTTTTCTTTGACTTCTTCTCTGCTTTTCTCTGCTTGACCCATCGTTGCACCACACGCTTCTTTACGGCGAAGAAACAAACACCCAGCCACATTACCACTGGTATCATGCTGGCACCGCAGATTATATATAAACCTTGCAAATTTCTGTAAGACTGACTAGATCAATTGAATTCTGCCTGTACTCACTCTCCAACAAACTCATCTTTACAGTCCTCGCATGGATCACATTCACAGTGCGTGAAATCGTTGTCAACGTCGTCTGGTTCGAGTTTGTGATTAGTGAAGTAGAGCTGTAGAGCATTGAGAGAATCTTTGGACGCGTCGAATTGGGTACGGTAGCTTGCAAAGTCCATGTCGAGAGGGCCGAGTGTGAGCAAAGCTTGTTTCACGGCTCGCAACTGTTTCTTGACGTTTCTATCAGTGACGGTGTTGGCCAATCCGCCAACTGACTTGCTCATCAAGATCAAGTCTCCTTGCACTCCAGTTACACTCTTGGCATTAGAGAAGATCGGCGAGTAGTCCTTCAAGAGCTTGAAATCTCCCCCTGCCACTCGCTTCTTCCAGTTGTCCAGCTGCTGATACATTGTCTCGAGATAAGCCTTCAACTGCACCAGAGCATTCAACTGGTCCTTGTCTGTCTGATCCAACGGCGCAGTTTGCATCTGATCTGCCACGATTCCCGAGTTCTGGATGATCACTTGAGCATGTTTCCTGTTCGCGAGTGCTTTCGCCATGGCGATGAATCCGTTTACAGCAGTTCCCAGAACCTTCGAGTGTTTCGCAGCAATCGGTACATCAATCGGTTTTCCCTTGTTCTTCATGTTTCCGATCGCAGTGCTCAACTCTTTGAGCCCTCCGATACTGTCAATCACCCGATTCACCACTTCTTCTCCATCTCTCACCATTGACTCCTCGTCTTCAAACTTGTTGAACTTCTGCGAGATGTCGATTCCATCAGTTATCAACTTTGCCTTCTGCTCTCCAAACTTGTGAAGACAGGAAAACAGCGCGTGATACTTATTCAACGAGGTGAAGTATCTGTCGACGGCTCCCACATTCTGACTGATTGTTTTCGCCATAGCTTGTGCTTGTCTGGCCGCACTGTCTATATCCGAATAAGCTGTCTTTGCTTCATTGAGCACTTTGACCAGATTCTTCACATCGTTTGAGGTTTTGAAAGTGTCCACAATTGTCTGAAGTTCCGCGACCTTGTCCGAAGTGACACACAGCTTCTCTACACTTCCCAGCAGTTCCGTAGTGTTCTTGGCTTGCAGGATACTCTTGAACTTCTCAATCTTTCCAGCCAATTTCGACATCTCCGTATCGAGTTTCTTAGCTTCAGTGACAAAATCTTTGATGGCCTTGTTTGCTGGTTTGTCGAATCCAGTGAACAACTGCTTGCACTGCCAGAACTCTCCAAATGCTCCAGTGATCTGTGTGACATCTGACGGCACTGCTCGGACGTCTTCCACGAGTTCCAGATACTGCGAATAGATCTTCTCCTTCTTCACACCGTGATGTCCAAAATCTTTGTCGACTCGCTTGAAATCTTTCCACAAAGTTTTTAGTGGATTCACAAAATGAACTATTTTTTCTGCGTTGAATATCCCTGACAACCACCCATAGAACAAATCACTGAATAGAAGGTCAATGTCAGCGTATCCATTGGAGAATCCTGGGTACATGAGATTCTTGGTATTGGAAGATCCCCTCGACTTCACCACGTGCTCTACCTTCTTTAGATCGCCAGCCACTCCACTGAGCTTCCCCGAAACTACCGCCAGAGTCTTGATGTTGTTCAGGTTCGACTGGAACACATTGTCGTCGCCTCCGATCTGTCCACCAATGCTGTCCATGTGTTCGTGTGCTTTCTTTACAGTCTGTACCACTAAACTGAGCGATTCCAACCCAGCTTCTGCGCTTGCCACATTCGGATACTCCCAACCTTTCTTGTTCAACTGGCTCAAGCCTCCGCTTGACTCCCGAATTTTGTCGATTTCATCTTTCACTCCCGCGATAAATCCATTGATACGAGTCAGTTGTGTGGCTTCCACGGTTTCCGGTAGTCGTCCGGCGTCTGAAAGTGCATTTTCGATTGGCGTTTTTGCCGTATCAAATGCACTCAAGTTCATCTTATTCCCCACGAAATCCATCTCATCCTGGAACGCCTTCTTCCCAGTCCACTGCTTCCCGTCTCCGATCTTCTCCACCATCTTCCGCACTTCCTCCACTTTCTTCAACTTCTCTTCAATCTTACTAATCTCTTCGTTGTACACCAAAGTATCTGGTAGTTCCCGCATCGTAGCCATTGCATCTTGCAGTTTCACACCATCAATAGCAGCAATTTCAGTTGGTGTCACATTTCCGAGGCGTAGAAGTTCCGAGATAAACGGATCTGGTTTCAGGGTGCCGGCGTTGATTGCAGCTTGTACGGAGATCCCGGTGACCAACCGTCCCATTTCTTGCATCTTCTCCAATGCCGAATCAAACCCATCGCCTGAAAAAACGCCAACTGTTCTGACTGTCCGATTGCCTGAATCTCTCACCTTTTGCAGCTCTGATAAGCCGAAGAGCAGCTGATGACGTGGCATCTCGAAATGTTCTTTCTGAAACAGACACGTTTCTCTTCAGATAATCCTTGTTTTCCGCTCACCACGAACTGATAATCTGTAACTGTGGCCACCTTGGAAACTTCCCACAAACACCAGACATCCGAAGAGAAACGGAATCGCACCGACTAAAATTCCCATGTTCCTGGTTCATTTTGCAGGTTGAAAACTCACTTTTGATCCCCATCAACTTGATTTTCGGGTTTCGAAGCTTCCGGAAGTCGATGAGTTGTCCTTTTCTCTTTTCCACAATAAACGATTTGTCATCATTCCATGTGGCATTGTTCTGTTCTCACGCTTAGTCCAAGGTCACGCGAAATTTGTAGAGAAGCTACGAAGGAAGTTGTTGTTTATGGCAGTAAGATCTGCGATTGGCCACGTAAGTCATGTTGTGCTCCACACAGCCCGACACCGAAGAGCGAACAGTGGGTTTGCGAGTAGAATGACAACTTTGACAGTGACCGTTTGCTTGTATAAAAAGAGTTCTTCATTTAAGGAAGAAAAGAAAGAGACTGTACAATAAAACGATAGTACAATGTTTGTAGAGAATTCTAGAAAAGAAGAGAAATCAGTGAGTTATTCTCCTTTCGACACGGGACTCTTCGGTTCGGTGGCCTTCTTCGGCTTGCTCGGTGTCCCTTTGGTGCGGTCCTTTCTCGTCGCCTCGTCCTCCACAGTCACTGTTCCCATCGCCGACGTGCTCGGCTCCAACTCAATGTCGTCGACATCCGATCCAATGTCGTAAATCTCGTTGTTTTTCGGGTCATACTGGAGATCCGGGAGCTCCACGTTGTCGGGCAGGTCGGTTGCAGGCGGTGGCACCTAAACGATTCACTGATTTCCCTGTTTTTCAAAGTTCCACTCACATCCGGCTTGTTCGGGATGTAGATTGGTCCCTTCTTGACGAACTTGCTTGTCCTCACATCCGATTTGTGCTGGGCTGTCGTCTTCTTGACGTGTGCACGAAGCTTCTGCAGATTGGCCTGTTGTTCCATCAACTCCTTCTTCATCTCGTTGTTGACGACGATTGACGGGGGCGATGGGACATTGAATTCGATGATCTTGTTTTCCTACAAGTTTGAAGATTCAACAGAAGAACCTGAATCAGCGGACTCACTTCGGCGAATAGTGACACGGCTGCTGGGGATTCTGCTGGTCTCAGTGGCGCCGGAGGAAGGAACATCCCATGCTCGTTTGTTTTCTTTGACTTCTTCTCTGCTCTTCTCTTCTTAACCCATCGTTGCACCACACGCTTCTTCACGACAAAGAAACAAACAGCCAGGAACATACTCACTGGTACTATGTTGAAACTGGAGAGCACATAAAGACCTACCAAGTCGCTGTAAGACTGACTAGATCAATTGAATTCTGCGTGTACTCACTCTCCAACAAACTCATCTTTACAGTCCTCGCATTCACCACAATCATCACAGTGAGTGAAATCGTTGTCAACTTCATCTGGTTCAAGTTTGTGATTAGTGAAGTAGAGCTGTAGAGCATTGAGAGAATCTTGGGACGCGTCGAATTGGGTACGGTAGCTTGCAAAGTCCATGTCGAGAGGGCCGAGTGTGAGCAGAGCTTGTTTCACAGCTCGCAACTGTTTCTTGACGTTTCTATCAGTGACGGTGTTGACCAATTCGCCAACTGACTTGCTCATCAAGATCAAATCTCCTTGCACTCCAGTGACACTCTTGGCATTAGAGAAGATCGGCGAGTAGTCCTTCAAGAGCTTGAAATCTCCACCTGCCACTCGCTTCTTCCAGTTGTCCAGCTGCTGATACATTGTCTCGAGAGAAGTCTTCAACTGCACCACAGCATTCAATTGGTCCTTGTCTATCTGATCCAACTGCGCAGTTTGCATCTGATCTGCCACGATTCCCGAGTTCTGGATGATCACTTGAGCGTGTTTCCTGTTTGCGAGTGCTTTCGCCATGGCGATGAATCCATTTACAGCAGTTCCCAGCACCTTCGAGTGTTTTGCAGCAACCGGTACATCAATCGGTTTTCCCTTGTTCTTCATGTTTCCGATGGCAGTGCTCAACTCCTTCAGTCCTTCGATACTGTCAATCACCCGATTCACCACTTCTTCTCCATCTCTCACCATTGACTCTTCGTCTTCAAACTTGCTAAACTTCTGCGAGATATCGATTCCGTCAGTTATCAACTTTGCCTTCTGCTCTCCAAACTTGTGAAGACAGGAGAACAGCGTGTGATACTTATTCAACGAGGTGAAGTATCTGTCGACAGTGTCCACCTTCTGACTGATTGTTCTCGCCATGGCTTGTGCTTGTCTGGCTGCACTGTCTATATCCGAATAAGCTGTCTTTGCCTCATTGAGCACTGTGAACAGATTTGTCACTTTTTTTGAGTTCTTGAAGGTGTCTACAATTGCCTGAAGCTCCGCAACCTTGTCCGAAGTGACACACAGCTTCTCGACACTTCCCAGCAGTTCCGTAGTGTTCTTGGCTTGCAGGATGCTCTTGAACTTCTCAATCTTTCCAGCCAATTTCGACATCTCCGTATCGAGTTTCTTAGCTTCAGTGACAAAATCTTTGATGGCCTTGTTTGCTGGTTTGTCGAATCCAGTGAACAGCTGCTTGCACTGCCAGAATTCTCCAAATGCTCCAGTGATCTGTGTGACATCTGACGGCACTGCTCGGACGTCTTCCACGAGTTCCAGATACTGCGAATAGATCTTCTCCTTCTTCACACCGTGATGTCCAAAATCTTTGTCGACTTGCTTAAAATCTTTCAGCAAAGTTTTTAGTGGATTCACAAAATGAACTATTTCTTCTGCGTTGAATATCCCTGACAACCACCCATAGAACAAATCACTGAATAATCGGTCAATGTCGGCGGATCCATTGGAGAATCCAGGGTACATGAGGTTCTTGGTATTAGAAGATCCCCTCGACTTCACCACGTGCTCTACCTTCTTTAGATCACCAGCCACTCCACTCATCTTCTCCGAAACTGTCGACAGAGTCTTAATGTTGTTCAGATTTGACTGGAACACATTGTCGTCGCCTCCGATCTGTCCACCAATGCTGTCCATGTATCCGTATGCTTTCTTCACAGTCTGTACCACTAAAATGAGCGGCTCCAATCCAGCTTCTGCGCTTTCCACATTTGGATACCCCCAGCTCTTCTTATTCAACTGACTCAATCCTCCGATTGACTTCCGAATTTTGTCGATTTCATCTTTCACTCCCGCGATAAATCCTTTGATACGAACCAGTTGTGTGGCTTCCACGGTTTCCGGTAGTCGTCCGGCGTCTGAAAGTGCATTTTCGATTGGCGTTTTTGCCGTATCAAATGCACTCAAATTCATCTTATTTCCCACAAAATCCATCTCATCCTGGAACGTCTTCTTCCCATTCCACTGTTTCCCGTCTCCGATCTTCTCCACCATCTTCCGAACTTCCTCCACTTTCTTCAACTTCTCTTCAATCTTACTAATCTCTTCGTTATACACCAATGTATCCGGCAGTTCCCGCATCGTAGCCATTGCATCTTGTAGTTTCACACCATCAATAGAAGCTATCTCAGTTGGTGTCACATTTCCAAGACCTAGAAGTTCCGAGATGAATGGGTCCGTTTTCAGGGTTCCGGCATTGATTGCAGCTTGTACGGAGATTCCGGTGACCATCCGTCCCAACTCCTGCATGTTCTCCAACGCCAAATCAAACCCATCGCCTGAAAAAAAAGCCAACTGATCTGACTGCCCGATTCCCTGAATCTCTCACCTTTCGCAGCTCTGATAAGCCGAAGAGCAGCTGATGACGTGGCATCTCGAGATGTTCCTTCTGAAATAGACATATTTCTCTACAGATAATCCTTGTTTTCAACTCACCACGAACTGATAATCTGTAGCTGTAGCCACCTTGGAAACTCCCCACAAACACCAGACATCCGAAGAGAAACGGAATCGCACCGACTGAAATTCTCATTTCCCCGGTTCATTTTGCAGCTGTAAAACTCACTTTTAACCCCCATCAACTCGATTTTCGCGTTTCGAAGCTTCCGGAAGTCGATGAGTTGTCCTTTTCTGTTTTCCACAATAAACGATTTGTCATCATTCCATGAGGCATTGTTCTGTTCTCACGCGAGTAAGTCCAGGGTCACGTAAAGTTGACGATTTTTTTCTTCGATCCTTGCAAAATTGATGCTGAACTTCGACAAATCAAAAAGGAGAATCTAATCTTCAGATCGCCTCCACTAGATATCTACTCTCCGAGGTGTCTACGGATGGCAAGGATCAACTGGATCCACGGAAAAAAGGAAGGAAGCGAGAGAGTTTTTGAATTGATCATTGGGAAAGTGGTGTTGATCTGATGACTGTATACAGTGTACAATTGAGATGATACGGATTTGTTCTAGATCATAGTATAAACTGAATTGTGTGGGCTATTTGGAGCTGATTGAAATTCCATGAAATCGAGCATCTAGGCAAATAGAGAACCGATCAAATTGCGGTTTTCTGTATTCATAGCATGTTTTTCAACCCCATTTTCTGATCCCCAGACACCATTCGCAGTTTCTGTGACGTACAAGACCAACCAAATCCCGATAGCCATCTCCCCACACTGAAACATGTATCCTGTTTCCTACCGTAACCCGGCTAGCGCAAAGACCGAAATTTTCAAAAGACATAAAATGGGAGTATGAGATGCTTATCGAGACTTTCAGGAACATCCCGAACGACCTGGGGCCTACATAAGGAGTCTGGGGCTTATTGATTTCTAATTTTCCAAATTTGAAAGCGAACATGTCAAATTTTCTGAGCAAGCGGCATTATTTTATGATGGGTGTTTGTATTTTTGTCCTCTTACAAAGTCTCTATTACCTAATGAAAATGAATGAAGACGTTTTGCCTGGTGATGAAATTTCCGACTTTATCCCTCCATTCATTCCGATTTTGAATGATTATGCGGTGAGTTCTATCCCCGAAATGAAATGATATGAAAGTTCAGAAAAAAGGTGGTAGAAAAACAGTTATAACTCATAAACCATTAGAGATAGCAAAAAGTTGTTAACTGTTAAAATGATCTTCATTTTACGTTGATCATTTTATCAGTTGACAGCTTTTTGCTATCTCTAATGGCTGACGAGTTATCACGTGTTTTCCGCCACCATACCACTGTAGTGCCATTCGGCGGGTCTCGCCACGAAGTCAGTTTTTTGCTGTTTTCTCGTTTCTGGTCCGATTTTCTCAGAATTTTTTGATAAAAACAGATAGAAAATACAGTTTAAAACTTAGAAATGGTCAATTTGACTTGTTTTGTCAAGTTTTTCATAGAAAATTTTCAGATTTTGTGTTTTTGGCAAAAATTACAAAAATGGGTGTATCGCCATGAAAAACTAACTAATTTTGCTCTAGTCAGGTATTATTATGTTTCTAATTTTTTTCTCTATCTGATTTTGACTCAAAAACCCAAAAAAATCAGTCCAGAATCGAGAAAGCACCTAAAAACTGATTTCGTGGCGAGACCCGCCGAGTGACACTTTGCATGACCACTGAAGTATGGTGGTGGAAAACCCATTATAACTCGTCAGCCATTAGAGATGGAAAAAAGATGTCAACTAATAAAATGATCAGCGTGAAATGAGGATCATTTTATCTGTTGTCAACTTTTTGCTATCTCTAATGAATCTTGAGATATAAAAGATTGAAGATGAAACTTCAGGTATCAACAGGATACAACCTTCTAGGCTGCAATATCCGGAAATCCATGTCGCAACTCTCTTTTAACATTATGTGCTACCTAAACAACACAAATGCGTTCATAGAAAACAACCAATCCATGTCAGATACGTGGAAGATTGACAGAGACAGTTGCCCTCGAATCAGTTGGGGGCACTTCAACCCTATTTTCGCTTCCGGTGCTTTGAGAATGGAGGATTTAACAAAATTTGCGTTTGTCAGAGATCCAGAAGAACGGTTTGCGTCGTTTTTTCTAGATAAGTGTGTCAGGTAGGTACAGTAATCCTCAGGATTTCAAAAACTTTGGTTTTAGAGCAAATTCCTGTGAGAATCGAACGGATTTGAGGAGTGTTAGCAAGTTGGTTTATGACAGGTGGGTTTTTGTCTATTTTTGGCACTGATCTCTTTCTCTCCGATTCCCTAAAACCTGTCTGTCCGTTCAAATAGTTGCGTTGCCCAATTCACTCCGAATCCCGATTCCAAAGGATTCTGTTCCGATGCGCTTTCTAGATAAGGGTTTTGAAAGCTGGCAAACTGGAGTGAAAAGAGAGATACAAATCCAATAGTCACAAATTGAACATCTAGCCCAATTTCCAATTCCCAAAACCAAAACAAAACCTTCCAGACTCTCCGCGGTAGTCCACAATCAATCCAACTACCGCAAAGATGACCCGACTATGTGGTTCGAATGGCATGTTGCGCCTCAAACTTGGAACTGCGATTTCTATCAGCATCTCTCTGATTTTCATGTGATACCCATTGGAACTGCTCCGAAAGATCGTAGACTGGCTATGAAGAAGTTACAAAGGGTTTTGGAGTTCGCAGGGATCCCCCAAATTCATATAGAAAAGATAGTGAAGGATTCGGAGAGTGGGGACACCGCCCATTCCACCTATGATAGTGAGGAGAGTGAGAAGGTGTTGGAGCAGGTTTGTGATGTTTTAGAATTTATCTAAAGGTTTTTTAGATCCGCTCTGACCCCTACATTCGTCACTATCTCCACCGGACCTATTACCATGACTATGTTGCTTTTGGGTTCAATATGACTGGAATAGTGGACTTCCCACAGGAGTCTAAACTTAACTGATAACTGTATGATATCATTAGGATAACTGTGATTGCTATAATGACAAAGAGCGGGTTTCAAATTCATCAGATAAAGATTCTTTATAAACTCTAGAGCGCTCTGCTAACTTTTGCGGTTATAATCAAATTTCCTTGTTCGCTAATTGAATTCCCAATCTCCTCTAGACCAAATCATGAATCTTTGCACATTCTCCAACTTTCTAAGAACCAGAAACCCCCCTCCCACCAATTACACCCCCAAGTTTCGCTTCAACTTTTACCAATCTTTGAGCCCAGCGCATTCCCCTTTACACTTTCATGTCACAAATCGCAATGGATCTTCTCCAATCGTTCTCTCGGTTTTACTGGTTTCTATTCTACTTTATCTGTCTCATTTTGCACGTTACGATGTTTCTATTGATCTGGTACAAAACTACAAAAATATTGAGCACAATGAAGTTGTTTTTGTACTTTTCGGTGGCGGTGAACTTTGGTTTAGCGTCGTTGGCGTTTGGAACGCAAGTTAGGTAAGGGAAAGTTACTCGGCGTAAAATTTGCTTCAAAATGATATGCATCATGACCTACTTTTGAAAATTTCACTTTTCCACTTGGTGGCCTAGAATCCGACAATTGCGAAAGTTAGGCCACCAAACCAAAACTGCTCAGGAATCGCTTAGAATGATCCCAGAAAGTTTTAAAATGTAAAATCTAGCTTCCAGAATCGTCTACAACCCCATTTCCATGGCTTTGCTCTGCGATGGCTTTTGCAAGTACCTGGGGCCTAATACCTGTTTTCAAATGTACTGTACATCTGTCATATTTGCGGCTTTAAGTTGTCTAATCAATCTGCACACCCTTTACTATCGTACCATGTCTCTAAAGTTCTATGACAAGGCGGAAGCGGTCAAGAGGACTGTTTGGTTTTCATGGCATTACTTGTTACCTCCTGGGTTTCTGGTAGGTTTCAAAACAGTTCTTGAACACAACATTATTAAGTTCAGGTCCTTGTGAACATTCTCCCGAAAAACCATGAGTTTGTGAGAAAAGAGACCATGGATCTTCATCCTGAATACAATCTAGAAGTTTATCGAGATTTTGGAGGGTTTGCAGATGCTAATCACTTATCATTATCCATCAACAATCTAATGATCCTTGCATTCGGGGCTTTTTACGTACCAATTATAGGGTTTTACTGGAGGAAAAAGGCCTTGAAAGTGTTAGAAGGGACCACTTCAAAAATGACGTCTCCAGCTAACAAGGTCTTGTTCACTGTGTTCATAAAGGTTGGTAAAGCTTCCTAAAAAGCTCAAAAACTCCTCCGTTTCAGGGCCTTGGACTTCAGGTCCTTTTACCGCTTTGCTGCTACTTCCCACTTGCCGTATTGTTCCTTTGGAATGTGTACTCCAACTCTCCACTTCTAATTTCTCAGTACTCCCTTCAAGTTTTGAGTTCCCTCCCATGTATCTATGATCCATTGATTCAAATTTGGTTTATAATGCCTTATCGGGTCACAATTCAAAGAGTTTTGATGTGTCAGAAAGGGCAAAAAGTTCGACCGACTGTGAATGTCACTGTTGATAATGATAATGATGTTTGATCATGTGGTATAATGAAATTTTGTGTCTTGGCATATTTCTGGCTGTTTCAGGCTAATACGTAGTCTAATGCCCGCTTTCTGGAGGTACCAATTATGCTCAAGAAACCAAATTTCTCTAACAACAAGCACATTCACATTTTCTAGTCCAAACTTCCTCGTCTCCTAGAATGACTGAATCCCCTATTCTCCTTCTAATTTTCCGAATTTATCGTCACCTATTCTACTTCAATTGTATTCTCCTTCACTCTACAATGTTCTCCCTAATCCGTTATAAAACAACACCGGTTATGAGCACTATGAAGGTGTTTTTGTACTTTTCGGTGGCTGTGAATTTTGCGTTGGCTACGATGATCTTTTTGACGCAAGTTAGGTAAGTCTGAGATGATGTTACTCAGCGTAAAATTCGCTTTAAAATGATATGCATCATGACCTAGTTTTGAAAGTTGCACTTTTTCACTTTGGTGGCCTAGGATCCGACATTTGCGAAAGTTCGGCCATCAAACAAAAAATGCTCAGGAATAGCTCAGAATTGTTTCAGAAAGTTATACATTGTTTAATCCAGCTGTAATACGTCATTTTAGCCCTCCTAAACACAAACTGACCCTTGACTTCCAAAATCGTTACCAACCCAAATTTTATTTTTCAAATTACCCGCCATTTGAAAAGATTTGGTAGAAAGTGTTAAGAGACAAAATTACTCAACGTAAAATAAGTTTTCAAATAATATACATCATGACCTAGTTCTGAAAATTTCACATTTTGACCGTGGTGGCCTAGGATCCGACATTTGCGAAAGTTAGGCCACCAAGCCTAAACTGCTCAGGAATAGCTCAGAATGATCGGAGAAAGTTTCAAATTGTAAAATCTAGCTGTAAAACACCTCTTAAACCGTCCTAAACGCAATCCCACTCTCAATTTCCAGAATTGTCACCAACCCCATTTCCATGGCATTGCTCTGCGATGGCTTTTGCAAGTACTTTGGTCCAAATACCTGCTTTAATATTTATAATTTATCTGTTTTCTTTGCTATCACAAGTGGTCTAATCAATCTACACACGTTGTACTACCGTACCATGTCTCTAAAGTATCTAGACGGAAAGCAAGCGGTAAAGAGGACTATTTGGTTTGCCGTTCATTATGGGGTTCTAATAGTTTTTTTGGTAAGTTTTTCCAGTAATACAAAAGCTCGAAATCTACAGTAACCTATCTTTTATAGGTCCTGACCTACATTCCCCCGATAAACCATGATTTCGTGCGAAAAGAGACAATGGATCTTCACCCTCAATACAACTTTGAGCCTTATAGAGACTTTGGAGGCTTGGCAAACGCTAACCATATCAGTAATCTGATCAACAACATGTTTATAATGTTTTTTGGGAGTTTATATACCCCAATAATAGGTTTTTACTGGAGAAAAAAGTCCTTGAAAGTGCTAAACGAGACCACTTCAACGATGACGTCTCCAGCTAACAAGGTCTTGTTTACTGTGTTTATAAAGGTTTGTAAAGTTCCCTAAACCATTTTTTAGAGTCAGTAAAACCTTCTTTTTCAGGGTCTCGGTCTCCAGGTCCTTTTGCCGCTTTGCTGCTACTTTCCACTCGGAATTCTCATCTTTTTAAACAAGATTTCCTCCTCGGAATTGCTGTTTTCTCAATACGCCTTGGAACTCTTTAGTTCTTTACCTTGTATTTTTGATCCAGTTATCCAGATATACTTTATCATGCCTTATCGAGCCGCAATTCAACGAATTCTGTGCAGAAAGTACCAAAAAGTTGTTTTTGGCTTGCAAACCAATGTGAACATTAGTGATAATCAAAGGACCGTTGCGAATTGATAATAAACACTTTATTTCTACAATTTGAAACCTTTTAGGACAATTTTGAGCTGTTCCTGAGCGTTTTTGGTTTGGTGGCCTAACTTTTGCAATTGTCGGATCCTAGGCCACCAAGTGGAAAAGTGAAAATATCAAAACTAGGTCATGATGTATATCACTTTGAAGCTAATTTTACGCTGAGTAACTTTATTCCCTGACACTTTCTTTGAAATCTTAGATTCTAGTCTACTTTTGAAAAAAAATGTGATCAAACTATCTTTTCTGATTATTGAAGCGATCATTGAAGCGGAAGAGCATGTTTTGAGCTTTTGAATCTTTAAATTTCTCATTCCTAGTATTCCTCAAGCTCTGAAGACAGGTAGTAATTATCTCTGCCAAACAACCGATCAAAAATCCACCAGTTTTGACGCTTTTCTGACCACTTACCAATCAGAAATGGATCTTCTCCTTCTGTTCACCCGCTTCTATTGGCCGATATTCTACTGTTTCTGCTTGATTTTACACTTTACAATGTTTCTTTTGATCTATTTTCGTACTAGTAAACTTTTGACAACGCTACGTTACTTTTTGTACCCTTCTGTAGCAGTGAACTTTGTGCTGGCGACGGTGGCGTTTTTGACGCAAGTTAGGTGAGTCAGAAACAATGTTAATCAGCGTAAAATTTGCTTCAAAATGATATACATCATGACTTAGTTTTGAAAATTTCACTTTTCATCTTGGTGGCCTAGGATCCGACAATTGCGAAAGTTAGGGCACCAAGCCAAAACTTCTTAGGAATAGCTTAAAATAGCCCTAGAAAGTTTCAAAAAGTGTAATCAAGCTGTAATACATAATTTAAACCGTCCTAAAAGTAGGCTGACTCTAAACTTCCAGAATCGCTACCAACCCCACTTTTGTTTTTTGAATTATCCAATATCTGAAGATTGCAGAGATTTGGTAAAAAGCATCAAAAAAAAAGTTACTCAACGTAAAATTTGCTTTAAAATGACATACATCATGCCTTACTTTTGAAATTTTCACTTCTTCACTTTTCACCTCGGTGGCCTAGGATCCGACAATTGCAAAAGTTAGGCCACCAGACCAAAACTTCTCAGGAATAGCTCAAAATGATCCTAGCATGTTACAAATTGTGAAATCTAGCTGTAAAACTTCCAGAATCGTCAATAACACCACTTCCATGGCGTTGCTTTGTGATGGTGTTTGTAAACACTTAGGCCCTCAATTCTGTTTCAATTGCTACAGTATCCTGCTATCTTTCGTTACTATAAGTGGTTTGATCAATCTACACACTCTCTGCTACCGTACCATGTGTCTAAAGTACCTAGATCCGGAAAACGGGAAAAAATGGACGATCCGGTTTTCAGTGCATTATGTGATTCCGGCAGGGTTTCTGGTTGGTCTCTCTTTTCTCTTTCAGAAAATAGGTTATTTTCCAAATTTTCTAGGTTCTAACTTATATTCCTTCTATTAACCATGAATTCGTAAGAAAAGAGACCATGGATCTTCACCCTGAATACGATTTCACGCTTTATGAAGACTTTGGAGGGTTTGCAAACTCCCATCACATCTGTATGACAGTGAACACTTTGGTTCTCGCTTTGACAACTTTATACGTTCCAATTATCGGTTTTTACTGGCGAAAAACCTCCCTGAAAATTCTAAAAAGCACTTGCTCTTCTGCCTACACCAAAATCATGTTCGAGGTGCTAATCCAGGGCCTTAGTTTGCAAGTCCTCTTACCCCTTTGCTGTTATGTTCCTGTAACTGTGCTTTACATTTGGAACAAGTACTCCGGGACCCAGATATCCATCTCACAATACACTCTACCATTTCTTGGCTCATTACCGTGTATTTTTGATCCAATGCTTCAAATTTACTTCATCATGCCGTATAGAACAACGATCAAGAAGTTTCTGGCTTGTCAGCCTTTGACTGTGTTATCGGGTTCTAGAGGTAGGTGGTGGATCTTTTCTTCTCAAGTTTAACAACGTTTTTCAGAAAGAAACGGGTCCATATTTCCAATTCTAAGGTCATTTCGGAGCCCTAGAAGGCATCGAATATCAATTTCTAGAAGTCAGGCGTTTTGATTCACGTGGTCGGCCTGACATTCACGTACCTGAATTGGTCTAATCAGTGTGTTCTCGTTTGTTTTGAAACAAACTTCTAAAAATTCTTCCTCATTTCTACTTTTCTCGTCGAATTTCGGAGGATTCTGAATCGAAAATGACCAAAATTTTCGACTTCGCCGGATTGCCACTTGTCGTGCAGAGACAGATATGTTCCTTGTTATCCATTCTCGATCTGTAAGTTGCTCGAAACAAGAAGAATAAGGGTTATTTATCACTTTTCAGTATAAAATTTGCACTCGTTTCGCCAAAATTCCATGAGATTGCCAAGAAGTGCGGTTCAGTTGAGACACTACACTGGGTGATTTCAAACGAGGAATGGAGCATTACACTTTCGGAACACGGAAAAGGTTTCTTGGAGATTGGCGGAGAGATTCATGTAGGTTGTTGCCATGATGATTGCGATGAAGACGAATACACTGGAGTAATTGGCGGTGTCGAAGTATCGGTAGTGGAGGCTCTCTGCGACACAAACCCTACGCTCCAATTCAACGAAGGAGAGAAACGTTTGGGAGAACCGGTCACCAAATTTCTGTTTGACTTGTTCAACATCAAGACTTTCATTCTCAATTTGGATATTGATGATGCTTGCAAGGACCACTACATCTTCAAGTACACCCAAACCTTCGAAAGCGCCAACTTCTCGCATTACGAATACAGTTGGGACGATATGAGCTTTTTGCTAAACTCTATCAAGTGCGGAGACCTTGACATTCAAGAAACTCATACTACAAGAACTTACGTCGCTTCGGAACCGCTGAAAACACCCCATCTCGACATTCCTGGAATCCGATTCGCCGACATCGACGTTTTTCTCAACTCCACCTTCCAAACCATTGACCTCCAGAACACTTGTCTCAATGATCGGGATCTTATTACAATCGTTCGGTACTGGAAGGCGGGCGGTCTGGAGAACATGAAGATGCTGAAGATGAGCACTGTAGGAGGGATTCCGGATCTGGCGGCAATTCTGAACGGAGTTTACCACGAGAGATACCGTAGGAGCACCCGGCCGAAGAGTGATCAGTGAGTTGGAAAATTTTCGAAAAAAAAAATTTTTTTTCAAATTTTTCAATTTTTTAAAATTTCAACCAATTCTAAAATGTTTTACGAGTTTTTTTAAAAAAATTCCAGACGTATGGAGAGAATGAAGCAGCATTTGAGAAGGGGATACAATGTGTGGACCAATGACGGGAAGAGATGCGCGACGTTGGCGGTTCACCACGACAGACTCGTTCAGAAGTTTTTCATGATTGTATGGGAACTTGTTTGAACGCTAACTCTATGCATGTATGATTGTGATGATTATTTACTAGGTATTTGTGGGTAAATGAAGTGGATTTACTAAAAACATTTTTTTTTCACTATAAAGCAATTTTTCCAGAATTGGAAAGTTGTTGTACTTGTCCCCAGATAGTTCCTCTAGCTTTCTGAATTTTTTCGCAATTTTTCCAGGTCGTTTTCTTATCAAAAACCAGCAAAAACAGGCTTCAAACTCAAATTCCCGCCGATAATCCACTCTGCTAAACAAGGCGCAAGCGGAATTTCGGAGTGTCGTAGTGAGCTTTTTATTTTTATTTTTTCGCAATTTTTCAATCGTTTTTCGCCAAAATTTTTTGTTTTTCGCGATTTTCTCAATTTTTTCAGTTCAAAATATCAATTTACAAGTGAAAAGCATTGTTTTAAGGTGCCAAACACCCATATTCACCGCTTATTCCAAGAGAAAACTCAAATTTTCAAAAATCTTGATTTTTTTAAACATTGAATTTTTCCAATATTCAACTTTTTTTTTGAAGTTTGATCTTTGTTTCGAGCATTTTCATCAATTTTCAATTGATTCTATGTTGTTTCTGCAAGATTTTCTCAATCTTTTCGATTTTTCCCGAACTTTCGAAATAATTTTGTTTCCTCAAATTTTTGCAATTTTTCAGCTAAAAATGTCAAAATCCGACTCAGAGGACGTTGATCAAGCTCAGGTTGATCAGAAAGACGAGCCAACTGCTAAATTCCTGCACAAATTGGCGGAAAACGGGAAGGAGCGTGGATGCCCCGAGTCGGTGACGGCGTTCTACGAGAAAAAGGCCTGGGAGGCGGTGAGTTTTCGTTTTTCTGCGGTAAATGTGTTGTAAAGTTGATAAATAAGCTATAACTATCATGAAAACAACAAATATATCGTGAAAAATGAATTGTTCAGTCAAAATCCGAGGAAAAGTACCAGGGATGCGAGAAGTGTCACATGCCGCCGCCGCCCGAGTTCGCTGAGTGAGTTTAAAAAATTTGTAACAGTTATTGAAAAATCAATAAGCAAATAGAATTGTTCTGCTGCATCATTTTCCATAAATTTAAACCAAAACTTTCCAAAAATTTTCGAAAATTTCCAAAAAAAAAATTTCATTCGAAAAAAAATAATTTTTTTTTCAGAAAAATCGCCCCATCCAAAGAGTGCCGAAACTGTCTTGAAATCAACAAAAAGACTATCGGATTGGTGTCGGAGATCCAAAAAAGTGAGGAAATCGTCAAGAAAAGCGAGCAAAAGTCGTTGAAAAGACCGATTGGAGCTGTCGAGAGATCCGAGCCGGAGCCGATGAAGATCAAGACTATGCCGAGAAAAGGTGGGTTGTTTTTATTTAAAACTGCGGAATATTGATAATCGCGGAATTCAGGACGCGGTAGAAACGCGTCGCAATTGAAAATTTGAAAAAAGTGAGTGTTGAAAAAAAAAATTTCTCGATTTTTTTCGGTTTCTATTTTTTTAATTTCACGCTTCACAACTGCAAAATAGCTGTTTTCTTTATTTGAAAACATTTTTTAGACTTTGAAAAAAATGCTGAGCAGCTCAACAACTCGAATAAAAAAATTTTCAAAAAAAAAAATAAAATTTCGAAATTTTTTTTCGAAACTTTTCAAAAAAAAACTGCTTCAAAATTTCCGGTTGCAAAACGAATCTTCCCAGTTCAACACAAATTTAAAAATTGATAAAAATTGTCGTTCTTTTATCGTTCAACTCAAAAAAATCAATTCTAAAAATTTGAAAAAAAAATTTCGTTTCGAAAAAAAAATTCAATTTAAAAAAAATTTTTTTTTTCAAAATTCCCAATTGTCGTCGCAATTTCAAAATAGAATGTTTTTTAGCTGAAACAAATTTCAAAATTAATTCAAAAAATGCCCTACAGCTCCAAACTTAATCTCAAAATTATCGAAAAAAAAATTTTTTTTTTGCATTAAAAAAAAAATTATTTTCCAAATTATCAAAATCCCTATTCCAGTCGCTCGCCAGTCCGTCGCCAGAGGCATCATTCCTCCATATCAATCGCCGAAATCCAGAAAGAAGGCGAAAATCGTCGAGAAGGAGGATCCAGAGTTTCTCCAGAAACTATTCGGAATTGGAGCCAAGAAAATGTAAATTTCCCTATTTCCCCCATTTTTCAGTCGTTTTTTGTCTATTTTAACAAAAAAAATCTTGAATTTCCTAATATTCCGCTATTCTTTGTCTCTTTTTCCATAATTTTTTATCAATTTTCCTTCTTTTTTTTCATCCCGATTAGTCCCATTTTTACGCTCAACGGGTAGCCGCTTCAATTGTCATCTCTACTCCCTCTGAATCATGTAAAAGTCCCTGTGTAGTTCCAAGTCTTGTCCTGTTTTCAATGTCGATCGATGGCTTATTTGAATTTATTCGTTTTATATTTAAAAAATGAACATGAAGTTCAAATTTGCGAAGTTTGACTGTTTACAGTCGCAACATTCAGGGAATTCTGATTGGATAAGCCGAATATTTTGATGATTATCGTTTTCGTCTTTCGCTGG
Organism: Caenorhabditis panamensis; assembly: GCA_900883565.2. Classification (NCBI taxonomy): domain Eukaryota; kingdom Metazoa; phylum Nematoda; class Chromadorea; order Rhabditida; family Rhabditidae; genus Caenorhabditis; species Caenorhabditis panamensis. The sequence continues at coordinate 696,977 of LR538297.1, forward strand.
TAAGGTTTTATAAAAATCAACACGAAAATTGGGTCCAACACTGCAGAAAATGTGTTTAGTGGGAAGATTAGATACTCGGTGATGGTCAGACCGATTCCTGGAAAAAAGTGGAAATTCGAAGCGAAATCGGGGTTTTCAGGTGTTGAGAGGGGCAAATTTAGACTCGGAAGGCTTGATTTAGTGGGAAAACACATTTCTTAAAATTTTTGGAGCCGTGGCCGAACTTTTGCAAGTCGGATCCTAGGCCACTGCGGAAAAGGGTATCTAGCGCCTCTCAGACAGAGTTTTGAGTTTCGAAAGTAAGAACTTTGAACTCAGAAGGATTGATTAAGTGGAAGAAAACATAACTTTAAAAATTTGTGGCAATGGCCTAACTTTTGCAAGTTGTCGGATCCTAGGCCACCAAGGGAAAATTGTAATTTTTTCCAAAAATTATGATCATGTATATCATTTTAAAGCAAATTTTATGTTGAACAAGATTGTCTCTTGCCAGTTTTCACAGAAATTAATGGATTTCGAGAAAAAATTGAAAAACAAAACTTTGAAAAAACATTTTTTTATAGTTTTTGTTTTTTTTTTACTGAAATCGTGCAATTCTGTAAACATCGCCTGTAGACAATGTTGATAAGCCTGAAATCTGCTTCAAAATGATATACATAACCCTAGTATATCGTCAAATTCATTTCTCATCTTGGCGGCCTAACTTTCCACTTGTCGGATCCTAGGCCACCAACTCCAAAAGCCCCAAAACCGTTTCTAATTCTTTTTTCACGTTTTTTATCATTATTTCAATGCATTTTGCTTACCAAAAACCTGTTGAACCAGATAAAAAGTATACGGAAGTACATAGAAGAACAGTGGTAAACAGGTCTGCCAAGTCAAACATTGTACAAAGTTTCTGGTTTGTAATTGAGTTCTAGATGATAAAACCATCTGTTGATTGTTGATTTCTTTGACAATCCGCCTGAAAATTCTAATGTTCGAGGAAAATTTCAAAATTTCAAAAAAGTTCACAAGCATTTTTTTTTCACTTTTTTGGTTTGACTGACCATCTCCAAAAAATCGCCAAAAACGGTGGAAAATAGGCGTGTAGAGCTATAATTCCTGTGGAAATTGAGCAGAATGGGTGTTTGACGTCAGAAAAACCGGATAAAGTGTAGGATTTCAAGTTTATAGTTGGATAGTACTTCAGAAGAAGGCTTTGGATGTAAACAAAGTCTAGAGGGCCAAGAAATGAGAAAACCTGCAAAAACCATTTTCGAAATGGTTAGAAAACACAAAAAATTACTAAAACTGACCTAAAAACACTAAAAACCAACATTTCAACTGATGGCCTAACTTTTGCAAGTGTCGGATTCTAGGCCACCACTCAAAACTCATTCGTTTTTTATGTTTTCTGGGTCAAATTTCACCGTTTTTTTTTTGTAAAACTTACCATGACAATTCCACTCAAAAAATACACCAAGATACAGTTCATAAAAAATTTTCTAGGTGTAAAACCCCTAGCTGACAGCAATTTTCGTCGATAGTACATGGTATGGAGCAGAGAAGCCACTACAAGACAGCCAGAGGTCTGGAAAATGAGAAAAATTATTTAGCATAAAGGTTACCGTACATTTAACATGTTATAAGTGCTCAAACATGCATATGGGCCTAGTAGGGTACAGGGGCCAAAAGATAGAAGGGCTATGGAAGACTCGATTGGGACGATTCTGGAAAAGTTTGGGGTTAGAGGGTTTTAATAGTGTTTTTGAGCAAAAAATGCAATTTGGGATTATCTGGGACAATTTTGAGCTTTTCTCAAGCAATTTTGGTGCGGTGGCCGAACTTTTGCAGTTGTCGGATCCTAGGCCACCAAGGTGAAACTGTGAAAATTTCAAAACTAGGTCATTATGCATATCATTTTAAAGCAAATTTTACGCTGAGTAACTTTGTCTTTTGACATTTTTTACCAAACCTTATCAATCTCTGGATAATTTGAAAAAAACAACCGAAAACAACTGACATACCGAACTTGCGTCAAAAACGCCGAGGAGCACATCAAAATCTGAGAAATTGACGTAGCGATCATAAGATTCTTCATATTTTGCAAATTAGACGGGCTATGCCAAATGATCAAGTAGAATATGAAGATTTGGAAGAAAAACGAGAAAATAAAGTAGAGCGAGTAATAGACGGTGAACAGGGTGTCAAGGAGCATGTTTCAGGGGCTCGAAATGACAGAAATATCACAATTTTGAACCTGGTGAGCTTTGAAACAAATGTGTCACTGATCAGAAAGGCAGTGGGCCGTGAAGTGTGATGACAAGAATTCTGTCTGGGCACCGAACCAGACCACGTGAGAGGAGTCGTGAGAAAACATCAGAAGTAATGAGAAAAAGTGGAGGAAAAGTGTGCTAACACTGAAAATCTACTGAAAAAACCACAAAAGGCAAAAAATAGAAAAAAATGGATCAGAAATCACCTATTTGGAAGCGGGGACTAACTTTTGCAAGTTGTCGGATCCTAGGCCACCAATGATAAAACATGAATTTTGCCGAAATGTATGGTGATGTATATTATTTTGTAGGAAATTTTATGTTGATTGATTTTGTCTCTTGATATTTTTCATGAGGATCCTTGAGTTTTGAGGAAAAGTTGAAAAGCTGAAAATTTTTGAAAAAAAAGTTTGGTTTTTGAAATTTTTCTCAAAAACCACAAAGTTTGGTGGAAAGTGGCAAGAGACAAAGTTATTCAACGTGAAATTTCCCTTTGAATGATATACACCACAGAACCATTCTATAAAATTCGTTGTTTTATCTTGGTGGCCTAGGATCCGACAACTTTCAAAATTTAGGCCATCAACCCAAAATTGCACAGAAAGTCTCAATTAACCTTGGAAGCGTTCAAAAAAGTTTCAAAAAGCTTAGAATTACCTGTTTATGTCATTCTCTGCTGCACATTTTCACTCGTGAACTGATCAACTGAAAAACTCTATTTTTCAATGATTTCACTTCAATTTTTTGATGAAAAACCTGTTGCCACTGCAGTAGGAATCTTTGTAACAGATCTACAGAGCAGGATATTTTTTATAGTCGTCCGATAAGGCATAATGAAGTAAATCTGGAGTAACGGGTCAAAAATGCAAGGTAAGGTGTTGAAGAATTCCAGGGTGAATTGGGAGATGATGAATGGGTGGCCTAAAAATCCCTGTTAATGGGTCCAAATCAATTCAATAAACCTGAATACTTATTCCATAAGAAGAAAAAAGCCAATGGGACATAAGTGCAAAGTGGTAAAAGTACCTGGAAGCTGAGGCCCTGAAACAAAAATTTTCAAAAAGTCAATTTTTTGACTTACTTTTATAAAAACCTCAAACATCACCTTATTCCCGGGTGAGGTTACTGTAGAGGTGTTGGTTTTTAGGATTTTCAGGCTTACAGTTTTCCAGTAATACCCTGAAATTGGGGTGTACACACTGGAAACTGCAAGTAATATCAATGTATTGAGGGACATTAGGATATGATGTGATTGTGCAATTCCTCCAAAATCCATATAGGGTGTGTAGTTGATTTCAGGAAACAAAGTCATTGTCTCGTTTCTCACAAAGTCATGATTTTGAGGCACTGAATAAGTGAAGACCAGGAACATGACCCCAAAGGAGTAATTCAGTGAAAACCAGATGGTCCTCTTGACCGCTTTTCTTCTTTCAAAGAACTTTAGAGACATGGTACGGTAGTATAGAGTGTGTAGATTGATTAGGCAGCTCATTACTGCGAAAATAATGGAGATGTTGTAAAAATTGAAGCAGTAAGATGGGCCTAGGTATTTGCAAAAGCCATCGCAGAGAAGGGCAAGGGAGATTTTGTTGTTGATGATTCTGAAAATTAGAGGTCAAGATTACACAATTTAAAAGATTCTGGGACAATTCTGATCTCTTCCAAACATTTCTGAGCAATTTTGGTTTGGTGGCCTAACTTTTGCAATTGTCGGATCCTAGGCCACCAATGTGAAAAAGTAAAAGTTACAGAACTAGGTCATGATACATATCATTCCAAAGCTACTTTTAAGATGAGTAAATTTGTCTTTTGGCATTTTATAAAAGGATTTTTGGCTGTTGAGAAAATTTCAAAAAATCTCAATTTTTATGAAAAAAAATTTGATTTTTCAATTTTTTCTCAAAAACTATTGAACTTGGTTAAACGATGCAAGAGACAAAGTTACTCAACATAAAATTTTCTTTCAAACAATATACATCATCATAGGATTCCAGAAAATTCGTTTTTTCATCATGGTGGCCTAACTTTTGCAAATGTCGGATCCCTGGCCCCAGAAGAGAAAAACATAATTTCTTATAATTTTAATGTGATGTATTCTATTTCAATAAAAAATAAAGCGATTCTCAGCCATTCCTGAGCAATTTTGGTTTGATGGCCTAACTTTTGCAATTGTCGGATTCTAGGCCACTAAATACAAAAATTTCTAAACTACGTTGTGATGTATACCATTTCAAAGACAATTTTACGCTGAGTAACGTTGTCTCTTGACGCGTTTTACCAAATCTTCTCAATCGCTGGATAATTTGAAAAAAGTGAACAAAAAGTGAAAAAAGTGAAACTTACCTAACTTGCGTCCCATACGCCGACGTTGCCAACATGAAGTTCACCACCACAGACAAGTACAAAAACATTTTCATAGTGCTTAAAATCTGCGTGGTTTTGTACCGGATCAATAGGAACATTGTAGAGTACAAAATGATGCAGAAAAGGTAGAAAAGTGAGTAGTATTTTCTAGTGATAAGGAGGATAACCTCTCCTTCGTCCATTTTGGAGATCTGTGCTCTGAGTTTGAGCCGGAAGAATGACCGAGCAAGGCGGCAATTATAGGTTGGGGAGACGTGGATAATTGAATGTTTGAGGTCGAAAAGAGATTTTAGGGTTTAGAAAATTTTATTTATAAACATGTTTTAGTCAGCGTTTTTTGTGCTTGGTCAATTTGAATCACAGATCGAAGCACAGTTACAAAAAACTCAATTCAAATATGAGAAAACGTATAGACAATCTCCTGCGAGTAGTGCTCTCCTGGACGAAGTGAGACATCTGGGAAGTTGTCCTGAAGCAAAAAAGTTCTTCAAAATCTTTTCAAAAACTTACGAAATTTGGCGCAGCGGAGTGGAATTGTGGCTCTATAGCCAAGGCTTTGTTTGGATGGTAGTGCTCTCCTTTTTTCCCGGCTTGATTCAAAAATTTCGAGGCATAGAGATGGATGACTGGGTAGGAAGTGGTGATAGCAAGTTCTATACCGGATTTTTCACTCCAGAATCTGAAAATTCAAAAAATTTGACTCTAAAACCAGTTTTTTGGGTTAATTTGAGCAATGTTGGCTTGGTGGCCGAACTTTTGCAAGTGTCGGATTCTAGGCCACCATTGATCGGCCAGCAAAAATCGAAATTCCTCAAAACCCATCGTGTGATATATCAATCGATAGCAAATTTTCTACTGATTGAGATTCTACTAACTTTAGATGTGGACTCGGAGTTGGTGGAGATCCCTTCTTGGAAATAACCAAGTCGTTATCCAGTTCTGTCAACTTCTCCTCTTTACATAGTTGTTTTCCCTTTCTAAAGTCGAAAATTGATCCTTGAACGCTTTTAATTGATCCATTTGGGCAAAATGTGTCATCTACTTCCACATATTCATCAGAATCCATTTCTAAATGATGTTCCAAAACATTGGGGGAGCCGTCAAGGTTCCAGTAGGCGTGATTGGTAAGGGCCAGGAGTCCGGCGGTTTTGCAAGTTGCATAGTGCTCAATGATCAGTTGATTACGGTCATTGATAGTGTAGGTAACCTGAAATTGTTTGTTTGAAAGCAAAAACACACAGAAAAAGGCGTACATCAACTTTGGCATCTCCTGGAAGTCCATCCTCACTTTCATTGATGTCTACACTGAAGGAAACTGATTGTGGCGCGTGACGGACCACTTCCCAGGTTTTCTGAATAAAAAATTTGAATTCCTCGTTTTATTTTACACGGGATAAAACGTTTTTTGAGGATTTCAAGCCAACTTCAGACAAAGTACGCAAGATGTCGTGCGGTGCCTGCACACCCGGCATCACACATTACGACATTTGCTCTAAAAAGCTACAAAACAGAGGTTTTATTTCACGAGAAAGATGATGATAGCATTGATTTTCAACTTACGTTGCCCAATCCATGCGAACCACCATGCAAAAAGTGTTTTCCCGCGTTATTTTTCTCCAACTCATAAGTCTTCCCATCAAATTCCACCTGGGAGTTGCGAATTCGGTTTGCCACGCGACCAACAGTTTTTCCCATTGAAACAGTGTCATTTTTGAACTCTAAAAATCATAAATCAAGAGGAAGAACCACAATTTCTCACCTTCAACCGTATCAAAACCCAAAACCAAATCCCTCAAATTGCCATCTTTGTCTGGGAAATTGAGCTTGGCTAGAGTTGCTCCGTAAGGCAGTAAAGTAGCACTTAGGCCTTGCCGATTTGCAATTTCAATGAATTTGGACATTCTGGAGACTGAAAATTGGTGAAAACTGGTCAAAAAGTGATCAAAAACCACTAATTCCCAACGATTTGGGGAATTAGCGAGAAATGTGTCAAGGAACTGATAGGCGAGAAAGAAACTGGGCAATAGTGTAGTAAGAAGAGGCGAAAGAAGGTAAGAGAGACGCAGGTGGTGAGGGAAGAGAGATAGGAACATTGGAGAACCATTGATTGATGGGGTGTTTGTTTACCCGAAACATTTTGGACCCGTTCTACTGGGAAAGGGGTCAAGGGATGTGAACCCTTGTGTTTTAAGCGCTATAACTTTTGAGGGATTGAAGATTTCAAAAAGTGGTCAACTACAAATTTGTAGGAAATTTTAAGGACTACATTTTAATAGTTGACAACTTTTTGCTACCTATCATGGTTGCAAAGATACAAGCAAAAAACCAACATTACACCAATTTTCATTACTTCAACACTCAAAATTTCATCAAATACACACAAATCGTTACCATTAGTTATCAAATTTGATTGATATTTCTTCAAATTCAGCATTTTTCCACTGAATACACCCTAGCCTCTCTTCTTTTTGTGTACTCTGCAGGCTCCTCGGTTGTGAAAAATGGGAATGGGATGTTTGTGACGGTCATGATCACAATGACGATGATGAAGAGGCGGGACCACTGAAAAAACGGGTATATCTCAAAGAGGATAAGAGATGGTAAAAAGTTGTAAACTGCAATGTTGTAGAGCATAAAAAGGGCTACAATATTGCAGTTAACAACTTTTTAACAGCTGTTTTAGTTCTAGAGATATGGCTGGTTGAAGTTAGTGGTAGCAAAAAATTTATGCATGTCCAGAAAAACCGTCATATCTCGAGAACCGAAACAGATAGCAAAAAGTTGTCAACTACAAAAATGATCCTTATAAAATTTTCTACAAGATAACAACAGCAGTTCTGCATTTCCTACCTGTTCCGCCGTGTTATCAGGACAAATAATCCCAACTAGAATTGGCGCCAACAGCTGCATGCAGCAGGAAATGAAGGAGATGGCATTGACACCAAAATGACAATGTTGCTGGCATCTCATTTGGAGGCATTTCACTGTTGCCATAATGATAAGACCAGAAAGAACAATGGCAAAGGAGAATGCGGCAAAAGCGATGATTCGGTTGGTGGTGAAAGCCATAATTGCGTATCCGATGCCTAGGCCGATGACGGAGGAGAAGAGCCAGATAGTGTAGATTGTCTGAAAAAGGGTATAACTTGAGAATGGGCAAAGATGGTAAAAAGTTACCAACTGCAAAGTTGTAGAACATAAAAAGGGCTACAAAATTGTAGTTGACAAATTTTCAATATCTTTTTTATTTCTAGAGATATACAAGTTTGAAGGTAGCTTGACTTTGACGCGTTGTAACTCAAGACCCCTCACAGCTATCAAACAGTTGTCAACTACAAACTTATAGCTCTTTTTACGCTCTATAACTTTGCAGTTGACAACTTTTCGTTATCTCTTATCATTCTCGAGATATCTCCACGTTTCTACCTACCTTCTGACTGAAACAAGTCACTTTATCTGAAATCCATCCTGCCGCGAACTTGTACAAAGCACAAATGAAATAGGGAATCGCATTCAAAGCCCCGGTTTCCCGTACATCAAAATTGAGCACTTCTCGGATATAAGTCGGTCCGTAAAGCAGCAAAGTGATAAAACCCAAGTTGCCACCAAGGAAGCTAATCCAGGCTGTCAGAACGCAACGGTCGGTGAGCATTTTTCTGAATGGCACTGCTTCTCGGGCGGTTTCTTCGGATTTTCCATAATTTATAGCACTCAATTCTTTGTCTGACACATTCCTGAATACCTCAAATGAATGAACATCTCTCTTAACTTGACCTACTTATGGAAAGTGGGACGATCCGTGTAAAAAATGTAGAAAATTAAGAAAAATACACCAGTTAATCCACCAAAAATGTAGTAAATCGATCGCCAACCCCATTGAGAAGCACAAAGAAATCCGGAAATAGGCATAAAGATGATACTTGAGAATTGCCAAGCACAAGACAAGATCGCCAAGTAGGTACTGTACTCAGAAGATGGGGACCAGGACGATGGAATCACTCCCAAAACGGTTAAAAGTATGCTTATACCGATGCCTTGAAGTATTCGACAAAGGACAACGAGGTAAAAGCTGATTGGGACGAGCATTGGGACGAAAAACGTGCCGATTGTCGAGCAAAAGCCGCAGAATGACAGGGTGAGTCTAGAAAATCTATTTTTTCAAAGGTTTAGAGGGATTTTTAATTTTTCAAATTAATTTTTTCAAACTCTCGTAATTTTTTCTACCCCCTGGGTTTTTAAAATTATTTTTTTGAGTCATTTTTGAGCTAAAAAGGGCAATTTTTCATCAAGGATAAGTTTAAAATTTAAATTCGCGCCGCGACCGGGTTACGGTAGCGCGATTTCGTGGCGAGACCCGCCAGCTTTTCGTAATTAATTTCGGGCGGCTTCAACCCATTTTTGAACTTTTTTCGCTTGTTTTTGCTCATTTTTCGTGCTTTTTTCATTGTTTCAGGATGAAAATTAGCGCGGAATTCGAATTTACCGCCTAGAATTTTATAAAAATGCTATTTTCCTGTCAAAAATTCACTGAAAACTTGAAAAATTGCCTAAATTCGAAAATTGTTGATTTTTCTCCGATTTCGGCTGTAAATTTATAGTTTTCAGTGGCAAATTTGACTTTCACGTCTGTTGCATGCTAGAAAACGAAAGGTTTGCTCGAAAAATCCTGCGAAAATTCAAAATTCCACAGAAATTTTCGAAAAAAATTTTTTCTTCAAAATTTTGTTTTCTTCTCGCATTTTCTTTTAATTTTCAAATTCTTTCCTCTGTTTCAGACCTCCGAATCACCGACACCAACCCACGGACGTCAAACAACACGTGGAACTCGGGATTTCGGTGAGTTTTTGTTTAAAAATTGAAAAATCGTCCAAAAATCCTAAAAATTGGCCTAAGACCTTCCGCGCATCTACATTTAGCTCGAATCTCGCCGAATTCATGTCCGATTTTCTATTTTTCTTGCTTTTTGCCTAATTTACCTGACTCCTAGACGATTTACCAGTGGAACTGCTGGAATAAGGCCTATGAGACTTCCGACGGCGGCCGCCGAGAACAAAATCGACTTTTCCTTCGCTCCTTCGATCCAGTGAGGCTCTAGAAGGCTATTTTCGACAAAAAAAGCTGATAAAAGCCAAGAACCTGTGAAATTGAGCATTCGGTGCTCTTCGACGAGATCATCCATACAAATAACCGTAAAAGTGAAGATTTGCGAGTTTATTTGGGCGAGAGTCATGCATGTCAAACTGAAAGTGGCGTTTTTCGACTGATAACTAGATTTTTCTGCTAGAACTCACGACAAAATCAAGATGAGCACACGAGTTTGATGCCAGCACACAAAATTTGAGATTTTTCGGCCACTTTCCGACTTTTCCTCCGATTTCTTCTCAAAATCGCCAATCTGAACCATTGGGAACTGCCGAGAACCATCTGCTACCTCCATTTCGGCCTGTTTTGTAGGCGTAACAACCTAGAAATTTGCATTTCACGCTGACGAGCCGTTCTATGAAGTTTCGGATCAAATGACAAAAGAATCGGCTGGGAAAGGGAGAAATTTGCAACAAACATCGTCGAAAAATGCACTTTGTAGGCGAAATTGAGTGAAATTCCGACTAGAATTCAAAAGTTCCCGGGGAAAACGGAAGGGATAGGTGTGGAGAGAATGGGGCTTCATGGAGACGCAGAGGTGGGAACAAAGTACCCGGACACCTCGGAAACACATTTGTACGCAACGTTGTCATCAATTTCGTCATGTGCTCGGTTTTGGGAATCGGGACTCAGAGATCTAGAAGTGTTCAGAGTTGTCGATCGGTTTTGTGATCTATTGTGAAATTTTTGAAGGGGGAAATGGGTTGGATCAAAGTTTTGAAGTTCAACTGATCATTTCTATTTGTAAATCTTAGAAAACAGTCAATATCCTGATTTTCTGCTTTCTGAGTCATCCCGCGAGTCTCGCGGGTCTCGACACGAAAAACCAGAGAAAATGACTGAAAAAAAACGACAAAGTTTCGCAACAAGATTCTCGCAATCCTTGACGTAAATGACATGTTTTCCCATCGATTCCATGAGAACTTTCTCATATCTTGACGTAATAAGAAGAAACATCGAAAATAACATTTTTATTGAAAAAAAAACAGGGAAACAGGAGAATTGGAGAATGGGAGATCGTCAGAAGGATCCGCAGACAATATTATGAAAGAAGTTGAACTTTTCAATCAAGCCTTCTCTTCTTCCTCTCCTCGTTCCTTGGCAATCTGTCGTCGTTTCTCTTTCGAAAGTGTGTACTCGGCTGGCTCGGCAGTTGTGAACCAGGGGAATGGAGCACTGGTTAGGAAAACGACAACTCCGATGATAATGAACATCCGTGCCCACTCATCTGGAGCATTGTTCGGGCAGAGCATTCCGACGAGGATTGGGGCTCCAAATTGGATCACATAAGCCATGAGGGCGATCGCGGAGACGGCGAAGTGGACGTGTTGTTTGCAGCGCTGAAATTGGGGGAATTCGGGTCTCGTCACGAAATCAGGGAATCTACCAATTGCAAACACTTCACGGTGCCCATGATATTCAGCCCAGAAACTGCAATCGAGAAAGTGAAGGCTATCTGAGCTACAGTTCGACTTGAAGTCGTTGCCATCAAAATGTAGCCTAACGCGAGTCCAGCTCTCGATACTATTCCGCAAATTGTGAATCGGACTCTTTCGGAGACAAAATCGCATCTATCTGATAATTGTCCGGCTGCAGATTTGACCAGAGCGGATAACAGGAAAGGGAGGGCGCTAGCGAATCCGGTACCTCGAACCTCGAAATGAAGGACCTCGCGGAGATACGTAGGACCGTAGAGCACCAATGTCAAGAATCCCAGATTGCCTCCAACGTTGGAAAGCCAGGTCACCAGAACGCAGGGATCTTTGCAGATCTCCCAGTACGGAACTGCTTGTTTCTTCGAGCTTGAAGTCTTATCCTGAAGGATAATGCTCAGTTCCTTCTCCGAAACGTTCCGATGGTCTTTGGGGGAGTCTGTGTAGAAGAAGTAGAAGATTAGGAAGAAAATAATGGTTATCACTCCGAAAACATAGTAGATCGATCGCCAACCCCAATGGGATTCGCAGAGGAAACCGGAGATTGGCATGCAGATCACGTTGCTCATCTGGAAAGTTTGAATTCTGGGAATTCTGAGTGTTGCGGGGGCTCCGACGTACCTGAAAAGCACATGAAAGTACCGCTAGAAAGGTGCTAGACTCGTTATTCGGCGCCCAAGCCACTGGAACACTCCCCAATGCCGTGAAAACCAAACTGATCCCGGCACCTTGTAAGAATCGGACCACTAGAACGCTAGCGAAGTTCCAAGAAACAGCCAAGGGGAATAACATGGTTCCCAGAATCGAAAACACTCCGCAAATCGTCAGCATATACCGTACTCCTACACGATGCATCAAGGGGACTGCTATCAAGAGCCCTAGAAGACCCCCAACAGCCATGGACGAGAAGACCAGGGATTTCTGATTTGCGTCTTCGAACCAATGAGTTCCATTTGGATTAGTGGCATGGAAATCGTCCACAATGTCCGACATACAAATAACGGTGAAATTGAAGGCTAGGGAGTTGACTTGAAGGAGGGTTAGACATGTTAATCTGAAGGTTTTGGTTTTCCGGGATGACACAAGAATTCTAGAGACTTACGTCAGAATCAAGATGATATGCCTCGTCATATTACAGCAGAGGAATCTGGAGAGTTTCCGAGGCAGCCGCTCGGATATTTGACTTTCCATCGTTTCAATTTGTACCATTTTCTGAGGAAATGGAATGAAATTGAATTCTAGAGGATGGGGCTGATGAAATCTGATTCGGAGAGCCAATATCAATAAAAACAAGTGAAAAATGAACATGAAAGATCATAAAAACAATGACAAAGTTCCCCATGATGCAATGGACGGTTTTATTGGGTTGAAAGTGGCCAAATTAGCATATTCCGCCCGGTTGACTGGCTGATTTGTGATGCTAGGTGAACTCTACGGACTATTGTGATGCGTAGAAGAATTAGGTGCAAGTTTACAGGAAGTGGTGTGTTTTAGGTGTTCTCTATCAGTGATCTTTGAGAATTGGAGGATTTGGGGTTCTGAAGACGTCTGAGTGATAACATATTGATAAGGATTCTGAAAATATCCAATTTCCGAGCTGTCGGCGGCGAATTGGGGTTTTGATGTTTTGCGGCGTTTTCTGAAAATCGAGAAAGATAGATGAATGAATCATTCATTCCGCAAAAAAACCTGCAAAATTTTGGAATGTTTCTAGAGCTTTTTGGTGTTTGAATGAGTCATTCCTCGATCATTACGGGCCGTAATTTACGGCTGAATTTCAACTGCAGAGGACTATTTGGACGTTTATGATTCCTCGTATTGCTTCCGATCATCAGCTTTTGGGGTCTGGCACCATCGATTCTGCAAGGTTCTGGGACTTCGAAGCTTGGAAAAGAGCCAATTCCCATCAAAATCGGTTTCTTCTAAATTCAGAATCCTGTCATTTTCGTTATTTGCGCGCAATTTGTGCCAATTCCCTGATTTCTCATCGTTTCCACAAGTGTTAGGATTCATAGCTTCAAAATCAGTCGATTCTCATCAAATTTTCCGATTTCAGACAAGTTTTCGTTCTTCCACTGGGTCTGCAATTTCGGAGCTTCAAAACTAGCCAATTCCCGCTAAAATCCGCCAATTCCAAGTCCAGAACCCTCCACAAACAGTCCCGAGACATTCAAATTACTCTAAAATATTCCATTCTTTCCTCATGCCAAAACTCCTGACCCCGTCTGTCGCATTACTCAAAACATTCTCCCTCCTCGCGATTCCATGAATCAGCCCAGTTGCTTTGGGTTTTCAATCGAATCTTCACGTTCCCGGGTCGTCAGAGCTACAAAATGAGTTGTTTCGCACTGAAATCCCTTTCGGATCGTCCGAATTACTCCAAATCCTTGGCTTATGCGATCTGATGATTCTGAAAGTGGTTTGAAACACCCGAATCGATCGATTCTGAAAGATTCTGGGACGTTCAGAGCTTCAAAATGACCTCTTTATCACAGAAATCGGTCGATTCTGCTAGTTTCCTGAGGTTTAGAGCTGCAAAATGATCCAATTCCCATCCGAATCGGCCTATTCCAAGTCCAGAATCGTCCCCAAACAGTCCCGAAATATTCAAATCGCTCCAGAACTTTCCATCCAAGACTCCTGACCCCGTCGCATTACTCATAACATTCTCCCTCTTCTCGCGATTCCATGAATCAGGCTTTCTCTCCTCCACACTCTCTCCCCTTCTTTTTCCATTAAAATCGTCCGCGTGGGCACACACACAGTCTAGACTCCGCCCCCTTTCTCTCTTTATTTTTTCTCCTCGGAACAAATGAAAAAAAGAGAAGCTCATTCTTATCATTGTTGCGGTCGGGGAAGGCGGTGATATGGTTTATCACTATCCATTTCGTCTCTTTGTTCCCCGCTTCTTTTCTGTTTGTTTAACGTTTCGTAGAGAGGGCGGGCGGCCTAACAAACCAAGCACCTTCCGAAAAGTTTGGTGGCGGATGGTTTTTGGACGATTTTCAAGTGTTTCGAATGAAAATTTGGCCTATTTTTCACTAATTTTGAGCTGTATAATCATCTAATTTTCAGATAATGACAGTCGCAAACAACGAAAAAGCGGCTCCGTCGGCTGCCGACGAGAAGAAGCAGTTGGAAGCGATGGAGCAGGATCTGGAGAATCAGATTGAGGAAGTCGGGAGAGTCACGCCGCCAGATGGTGAGTTTGAAAAGGGAAAACTGAGAAATGAGGGAAATTTTGAGAAATGAATGAAATTTCGAGTTTCGGGGTTACTGTGGACGAATTTCTAAACTTTTCACGTTAAAAATGAACCAAAAAACGTTCGAATTGATGAAAATTGACTGAAAAACCAATTTTCCCCCGTTTTCAGAGCACTGTAAGTGAAAATTTGAAGTATCGGGTTACTGTAGACGAATATCTGGGCGCTCTAGAAATTTCCACGCTGAAAATAGATCGACACTGCAAAAAATGCGCTGAAAAACTTTCAAATTGACAAAATTTCTGCTTCACGCACAAAAACGGACTGAAAATCGGTCTCCTTCCATGTTTTTTGGACCTCAAACGGCCAAATTAGACGAACTGTCATTGAGCGGCAACTGATAAGCAGTCGTATTATGGGTGTCGAATCGTAATAAGCGCTCGACGAGTCGTAGAGGAGCTTGATGGGAAAAAATGAAAGCAACTGATAAGAAAAACGATCATAACTGCCGAGGAAATGAGAGTTTTGAACAGAAACTGTTGGTTTTGGGGTCTAGAAGCTAGAAAATGATCTAAATTCCGATTTTCCAGGTGGCTACGGATGGGTGGTCGTCATCGCGTCGTTCCTCGTCAACATGGCCGTCGATGGTGTGATCTACACCTGCGGAAAGGTCCTGATCCCCGAGTGGACCGAACAGTTCGGATCGACCTCTCAAGCTGGAATCGCCATCTCGCTGCTCACCGGATGCTATTATCTCTGTGGTAAGTCTCATTCAAAGAACCTGTTACCAACCCCGTCAGTCTTGCAGGACCCCTCGCCTCCGCCTTCGTCAACGTGTTCGGCATCCGAAGTGTCGCAATCGGCGGATCCATAATGGCCACCACCGCTTTCCTGCTCTCCAGTCGAGTCTCCGAGGCCTGGCAGATCTACCTGCTGTTCGGATTGCTCGGAGGCGTCGGATTCGGATGCATGTACCTGCCGTCGATCGTGATTCTCTCCACCTACTTCTCCAAGAAGCGCTCCATGGCCACCGGAATCGCCGTCTGTGGATCTGGTATCGGAACCGTCGTCTTCTCGCAGCTCAGCTCTCCGGTCTTCGACTTCCTGAATCACAACGTCCAGCTGTTCATGGTGTACCTGGCTGCCATCGCCATCTCCGGATCCCTGTTCTCCATGTTCTTCGCCCCGTTGACTGCTTCGGATGCTCAGGTTGAGAAAGTGGCGACGATTGTGCAAGGATACGAAGGAACTGGAGCCGAGGAGGCCACTCGCGAGTTGTTGGAAGCTGTTCGTACCGATCTGGAAGAACTGAACCGTCCTGGACATGCTGATGACACCTTCTACAATCAGAATGCCCCGGTTGCAAGATCTGGTAGTGGTAAGCTTTTTATTTGACAAAATCTCATAGAAAATGAATCATTTTAGTGGACAAGAAAGAGGCTCACGTCGTGCACGTCACCGAGCAACACACCATCGAGCACACTGTCAAGAAGAGCTCCTACCAGCTCATCAAAGAGTCCCTGGCTTCGATCTACGACAAGGAACTCCTTCTCTCGCCGTCCTTCATGACCCTCGCCATGTCCGGAACCCTATGCGTGCTCTCCTTCCTCGTCCCATTCGTCTATCTCTCTGAAGCCATGAGAAGACAGACACACATCACCGATCAAGACCGTTCCCTCCCGCTCACTCTCATCGGAGTCTTCAACATCGTCTGCCGTGTCTTGTGTGGAATCGTCGCGGATCACCCGAAAATGTCGGCTCTCCAAGTCTCCAACATCGCGTCGATCATCGCCGGAACCTCCATGATGTTCGTCCCGCACTGCACCGAGCTCTGGCACTACATTGTCTTCACCATCCCGTTCAGCGCTGGTGTTGGTAAGTTTTCGCAATGTTTTTCGGCGAAAAACGTCTTATTTTGCAGCCTGCTTCGCCGCGCTCCGCTCCGTCATCTGCGTCGAGCTCATCGGCGTCGAGAAGCTCTCCAACGGCTTCGGGATCCTTATGGTGTTCATGGGAATCGGAGCCCTGGTCGGAGGACCCATCGCCGCGGCCCTCAAGGACTTCACCGGCAACTACGACATCAGCTTCTACGTGATGGGCGCCGTGTTCGCGTTCTCCGGAATCATGACGATCCGTCTGCCGCAGATCAAGGACTGGGAGGAGTCGAGGCGTCGTCGCAACACTGCCACCGAGATGAGAGTCATCGGAGCGTCGTCCTAGATCAACCTAGATGTTCTTCTCTGATTTATCCTCATTTTTCCCTCTGAATTCCCCGTTTCTCTTATCCCTCCTCATATCTTTTATCGGTTTGTTTCAGTTTTCCAATAATTTTCTAAAAGATTTCTAAAATCCCCTTTTATTTCAGGCCCCCTTTCTTCTCATTATCCCCCTCTCTAATTATCCTCATTATATTCCGAGTGTAACTCTCTGGTTCTCATTGTTTCTCTTCCCCCAGTGCTCTTTTTTGAGATTGATTTTCTAATAAATCCCCCCTAAAATGAACACACCTCTAGCCGACTACACTTTTAGTAAACTGACCTAAAATTGTCATGTTAGGCCTGAAAAAATTCCGAATATTATGCAAAATAGGTCATACCAGTCACAAAATTCAGAATTCACTCTGATTCGCTGACGATTATAAATGCACCTCGGGAACCCAGGAAATGATCACTTTTCCCAAATTTTTATCACTAAAAATTTTTTTTGTAAAAAATGACGAAAATCGCCGATTCCGAGGTTTCCGAGACTTCCAAAGCCTCAGAGTTCCCAGAAATTCGAAACACGTCGACTTTTGTATTCTGGAATCAAACACGGATCTACATCATGTTTGTGACGTTAGTTTTATCAGTTTTGATAACAATTGATAAGAAACAAATTTTAGATTGATAGCTCTCACTTTTATCCAGATGAACACGATGATTTTCAATTTTACAGTGATTTGTATGGAGGATGTTAGCGAGGATTTTCACAGGGAGAATAATTATTCTGGTAACAGTGATTTTACAAAAAATTTCTTATCAGTCTTTTCACAACCTTCGAAAAAAAAATTTGTTTTGTCAAAATAGGTCAAGATGTTTATCAAATTGAAGAGAATTTGATGCTGAGCAACTTTGTCTTTTGACGTTTTGCTCCTAGAACCGGGTTCTCGAGTTATCAGCTGATAACTTTCTTATCAGTTTATCACAAAAAAATAAAGTTTGCGAGAATAGGTGAAGATATATATCAAAATGAAGGAAATTTGCTGCTGATCAACTTTGTCTCTTGACGTTTTGCTCCTAGAGGTCTGGTTCTCGAGTTATCAGTTGATAACTCCCTTATCACTTTATCAAAATTTTCAAATTTTACGGAAATTGCCCATGATGTATATCATTTTGTAGAGAATTGTACGCTGAGCAATATTGACAACTGCAGCTTTTCCTGAATCCTTCTAGTTTCCGAGATATCATGGAAAAACTGTGCTGGTTTCGAAAGGGTACCTTTTTGCACTCCCTGGACCAATTTTTTTTGAAAATTTGAATATAGGCATGATGTATATTATTTGAAAGCTCTCAAATTGCTGAGCAACTTTCTCAACAGCCATAATTCACCTAGAACTCTGGATTTCGAGAAAAATTGAAAAATCCCAAAAAAAAATTTTTTTTTGGAAAATTTTTTTTTTCAAAATTTTCCAAATTGATCCAATTTTTCCAGAACCTCACTGGTTTGAACGCAACACTGAAAAGTCTCTTCTTATGTCTGGAGCTGCAATCGGAGGCCTAATCGGTCTCATTCCCGCAGTTCCCCTCATCAACACCCTCGGGCTCCGGAATGTTCAGACCATCTCTGGCCTAATTTCTGCAGTTGGAGCATTCTTTTTCCCGTTTGCCGTGTCTATTGGCTTCTACACAACTATGATTTGCCGTATTTTACAAGGAATCGGAAGCGCAATAATGTTCACAACAGTTGGAGTGGTTCCGGGTATCTGGGCGAAGAGTGCCGAGGCGAATACCTTCATGGCGATTCTTTCTTGTGCTCTTCAATTCTCAAATATCCTTTGCATGCCTATATCAGGTCTATTATGCGAGAGTTCGTTGGGTTGGAGGTCGATTTATTACTTTTTTGGAGGAATCACTTTTGTGGTTTATGTGATTTTTTGGCTGACTTATAGTGATGATCCAAAGTTGCATAGGTGGGTGTTTCACACGTTTCTTGAGCAGAAAATGGTCAATTTTGAGCAGAAAATGCGATTCTAAGCGTTTTGAAACCGTGGCCTAACTTTTGCAAGTTGTCGGATCCTAGGCCACCGAGTCGAAAATTGAAGTTTGACGAAGGACTCGATGCTGTATATCATTTTAAAGCTTATTTTGCGCTGATTAACATCATCAACTAAGCTTTTTCAACTAGATTTCTAGATTTTGAGAAAACTTCAAAAAAACAAAAAAAAAATTTGTTTTGAAAAATGGTTTTTGAAATTTTTCTCAAAAACCATTGAGTTTCATGAATAGCGGCAAGAGACAAAGTTACTCAGCGCAAAATTTCCTATCAAATGGTATACATCACTATATCATTTGAAAAAATGTAAAATTTCACTTGGTGGCCTAACTTTTGCAAGTTGTCGGATCCTAGGCCACCAAGCTCAAATCGCCTAGGGTCCTGGAATTTTTAGGTTTTTTACAAATTTCTGCTTTCAGAAACGTGTCCCAGAAAGAACTCCGCAAGATTTCTGTTGGAAAACAAGAAAAAATCAAAGAACCCGTACCATACAAAGCGATTTCTCTGGACCCTACAGTTTTGGTTACTTGGACTTCTTGTTTTGGTGGAAACATGGGATTCTTCGTTTTATCACTTTATGGACCTACATATCTCCGTGAAATATTGAGATTTGACGTCAAGGAGACTGGATTTTTGTCGGCGCTACCATTTATTCTCGCTGCGATTGTAAAATTTACCGCTGGACAAGTGTCGGATCATCTCACTTTTTTGTCGGAAAAGGCTCGATTTGTTTTCTTCGCAGCGGCTTCTCAAATTGGTCTGGCTGCTGGCCTCTTGGTCATGGCGTTAACTGAGTCTCGTTTAATCGCTCAGATAGCTTTTAATTTTTCAATTGTGTCATCTGGCCTCAATATCATGGGAGTTATCAAGTGTATCCAATTGGTAAAAAAATTCGAAAAAAAAGCAAAAAAAAACATTTTTTTTTTCTGAAATTTTGCAGAGATGCCTACAACACGTGCACTTTGTGCTTGCAGTTATTTCATTTACAGCCTATGTTGTGCAATTTTTGGCGCCAATTGTTGTGGGGATCATTTGTCCGGATAACACTAGAGAACAGGTAGGGTCACTTTTTCGAAATTTGGAAATTTTTTGGAAATAGGGCATGATGTATATCAAATTGAAGGAAATTTTACGGTGATTAACTTTGTCAACTGACACTTTTCACGAATACTTCTAGATTTTGAGAAAAATCAAAAATTCCAAATTTTTGAAAAAAATTTTTTTTTTCCAATTTTCAAATTTAATTTTTTCTTGAAAGTGGATGTTTTATATATCGTTTCATTGCAAATTTTACGGAGACAACAATGTTAATGACTAAAAATCTCCAAAACCCCTAAATCTCACAAAAAATTGAAAAAAAAAACCAAAACCCCTCAAATTTTCAGTGGACCCTTCTCTTCCTAATAATCACCGGTTTCATTATCATTTGCAATGCACCATTCCCATTTGTCACCAAGTCAACAGCAGCAGATTACACTAAAAAATCAACTAATCAAGATTTGGAAAGTTCCTAAATTAAAAAAAAACACTTTGAAAAAAAAATTTTTTTTTCGCAAGTTTTTTTTCAAAACCAATTTTTTGTGAAGATCTCAAGAAGTGAATTCTTGTTTTTTCTGTCATGTTATCACTGTTTTTCCTTGTTTTCTATGCAAATAAATCTATAATCCTTTCCTGTTTTTCTCTGTTTAAATAGGCATCAAAAAGTGTTGAAATCAGGGTCATTCTGGCCAAAAAAACTGAAAAATGACTGAAATTGAACCCGATTTTTTTCATTTCTGGGGTAAAACTCGTTATTTTATATTGCTAATATGGTAAATCAACTCAAATTCTCCAATTTCAAATCGTTTTTACCCTTTTTTCAGTCTGATTTGTATGACTTTGGGTCAGGCGAATTCGGTGACTTTCAACTTTACAGTGATTTGTATGGAGGGTTTGATAAGTGATTATCGGTTGAAAAATGGCTCTGGTTATTTAATTTTTGCTTCAGATTTTAAAATAGACCATTTATTTTTAGGAATGCACTGGATGGAAGACCCAACTAGAAAATCTATCATATTTTCGGGGTCCGCTATTGGAGCTGCTTTGGGACTGTTTCCATCGGTTTTTCTAGTGAATCGATATGGTGTCAGGTGGGTTCAAAAATTTCAAAAACTAACAAACTAGACTAATTCATTCCTAACTTACCCTCTTTGCACTTTTTATGACAAAAAGCCAAAAGAAATTTTTGACTTTCAAAGTCTCGAAAAAGCCCAAAATCCGATG
Source organism: Caenorhabditis panamensis (assembly GCA_900883565.2). NCBI lineage: Eukaryota > Metazoa > Nematoda > Chromadorea > Rhabditida > Rhabditidae > Caenorhabditis > Caenorhabditis panamensis. The sequence goes on from LR538297.1 coordinate 717,890, forward strand.
TTCGAGGGTTCATTTGAAGGGGTTTTTGGTGGTTTTCAGAAGATTTGAATAGTGTTGAAATACGATATAAATTTTTTCTATCAATCCTGATAAAAATCTGAAGAATTCCAAAAAAAATTTTTTTTTTAATTTTTCAAAAAAAAAAAATTCTGAAATTTTTTTTTCTGTTTTATTTCAAATCTTATCAGGATTCATAAAAAAAAGTTTAGATCTGAATTTAGCACTATTTGAATCTTCTAAAAACCACCGGAAACCCCTTCAAATGGGCACTCAAACAGGCGATTTTGAGCAGTTTCAGCCTCTCAAAGTCTCGAAAAAGCCCAAAATCTGATGTTTGAAAGCATTTGAAGGGGTTCCCTGTGGTTTCCAGACGATCTAAATAGTGTTGAGATGAGGTACAATTTTCTTCTATAAATCCTGATAAAAATCTAAAAGATTCAGGAAAAAACATTTTTTCGCATTTTTTTCAAAAAATTTTTTCCGAAAAAAAAATTCTTGAAAATTTTTCAGAATCCTATGCATAAATCTTGATAGTAGAAGTTCAAATAAAGTTTTAACATTTTTTGGATCTTCTGAAAACCACCAGGAACCCCTTCAAATAGGCGCTTAAACTTCGGATTTTAGGCCGCTAGACTTTGAGGGCTCAAAAAAATTTTAGGAAGCGCTTTTTTAAAGATAAAGTACTGAAACATTGATCAGCAAGACATAAAAAATAAGATCTACCTACTAGCCTTATAAAACAATGAAAATAAGCAAAAAAAGCGATTTCCCTAATGCTGAAAATTTCAGAAACACCCTAACAGTATTCGGCCTTCTGTCCTCCTTATCATCCCTCCTTTTCCCACTATCCGTCTCCTTATCATTCCCCTTCGTCCTCATTATCAGAATCCTGGAAGGCATCGCTGCAAGCATCCTCTTCATCGTTGTAACCGTTATCACAGGAATCTGGTCACCATTCTCTGAAATGGGTACCAATCTAGCAGTGTTGTCGTGTTTCTTCCAGTTATCAATGATAACTTGCATGCCGATTAGTGGACTTCTTTGCGAGAGTTGGATGGGTTGGCCGGCTGTTTATTATGTCTTTGGGGTGTCTACAGGAGTTTTCTATGTTTTGTTTTGGATGTTTTATCGCGACAATCCAAAAAAGCATCCTATGGTATCCAAGGAAGAGAAAAAGAGACTTGGAAAGGACAAAATTGAAATAACAAAAGCAAAAACGGTCAAAATCCCCTATCTTCAAATCCTAAAAGATCCTACAGTAATCGCCTCGTATCTCTCATTCATCGGTGCTGATATCAATTTCCTATTACTCATTTTATACGGACCAACTTACCTCCGAAAAGTGCTACATTTCGATGTAATTGGAGCTGGATTTGCAGCGGCTCTTCCTTATATTTGCTCAATTTTTGTGAAACTTACATGTGGAAAATTGTCTGATAAGATCACTTTTATCAGTTTGAAAACCCGTTTCTCTATTTTTTGCGGGTTATCACATGGTTTACAAGCCATATGTTTACTGATAATGTCGAAAACTGATAACAAATCAATTGCACAAGCAGCTTTTACTATAGCGATAACGGCAAGTGGGATGAATGTTATGGGTAATGTTAGATGTGTTCAATTGGTAAGTTTCCAATTTCAGTTTTCAGTTTTCAGTGATAATTGAGCTTCAGAGAACCCGCCAATACGTCCATTTTGCAATGGGAATTGCTACTTTTATTGGGTGCACTATAAGCTTTTTGACGCCCTTGGTAGTTGGGTTACTGTGCCCAAATAACACTCCGGAAGAGGTTTGACCAGATTTCCGAAATTTTTGAATTTTATGGAAATAGGTCATGATGTAGCTCATTTTAAAGGAAATTTTACGCTGAGCAAAAGTTATAACTGCCACTTTTTATGAAACTTGCTAATTTTCAAGTTATGATCAAAAATGTGTTTTGCAATTTTTTTTTTGAAAATTGAAAATTTTCAAATTTTGAAATTTTCATGAAAATTGGGTATGGTACATATCATTTTGAAGGAATTTTAAGCTGAACAAAAGTTATAACTGTCACTTTTTATGAAGCTTGCTAGTTTTCAAGTTTTAACACAAAACATGTTTTTTTTTTTTAAATTTTTCAAAAATTCGAAATTTTTTTTTCAAATTTTGAAAATTTTGAAAAGGGTCATGTTGCATATCAAATTGAAGCAAATTTTGCGCTCATTCATATTTTGAATACAATTGCTCACCAAACCCTCCAGAATTCTCAGAAATCTCCAAAAACGTGGCAATTTTTTTCAGTGGTCTCGAACCTTCCTTTACTCCTCCATAATCGTCATTGTTTTTTACATCCCGTTTCCAATTTTCACTTCTGATCAACCTGGACTTTATCTCCTACCTGTAACTGATAAGAAAACCAATTCTGAAGCTCAAGAAATCGTTGAAAAACTCTGATATCTCTTTTTTTTCGATAAAGATCAAAGTTTCATCACAAACCACATGGAAACTGTTTTCTGGACTGTTTCCCCGCTCCAGACACATGTGTCCTGGAATAACAATGACAATACAATACTACTGATAGGATTATTCTTCAATTTTCAGCAAAAAGTTGTCAATTTCAGATGTGTGATGTTTTTCGAAAAATGATGAAATTGGGTGCAATGGATCAAATTTGAAATTTCGGAAAAGTCACGTAAAACATGGAAAAATGAGTCATAGGGTGAATTGAGCCCATTTTTAACAATTTTAGCATCAAATCTAACCTCCAAAACGTTATCTTATCATTTTTCAGATCGAAATCTTATCAGTCAGATCCCATGTTTCACTCCTAGATCACAGTTCACATTTTTTGATTTTCCAGACCCCACATGTCATTTTTCCCTTCTATCTCTTGTTTTCTATCACTATAACAATACCGGAGTTCACTATTCATCAGTGCTAACCGGGTATTATGCAAATTGATAAGGGGTGATAAGTATAAAGTTGGGTGGCATGGAGGTTTGGTCAAAAATGTTTAAATCTCGATTTTTCTCGGGTTTTTTAGGGGAATGAGTCATTTTTTGGCTTCTAGAACAATGGTTTTATTGATTTTTGCTTTCAAACGGCATTTTTGTTAACGTTGGGGTGTGATAACTTTCTTATCAGTTTTTCGAAATTTTCAAGTTTTATGGAAACAGGGCATGCTGTGTATCATTTTGTAGATAATTTTGAGCTGATAAATTTTTATCACTACGACAAATTATTAACACGTCTAGATTTTGAGATAATTTGAAAAATCCGAAAAAAAATTTTTTTTTGGAAAATTGAAATTTTTCAAAAAAAAAATTTTTTTTCAAATCCTATCATGTTGTAAACCATTTTGTAGCAAATTTTATGCTGATAATTTCTTATCATTACGAAACATTTTATAAACGTCTTGATTTCGAGATAATTTGAAAATCCAAAAAAAAAAATTCTTAATTTTTTTCAAAATTCCAAAATTTTCGAAAAAAAATTTTTTTTTTCTTCAAATTCTATCATTTTACATACCATTTTGTAGCAAATTTTACACTGATCATTTCTTATAACTACAACATTTCACCAAACCTTCTAGTTCCCAAGATATCCTCAAAAAACCTCCCATCCCCCATGACTCACTGTCCCTCCAAGGTTCACAGTCTCAGCACTAAAAACTGCTGTCTTTTTGTGTTTTCTCAACCATTTTTTGTCCAATATAAATGTACACATTGTTCCTAACCATACAATAACATTCTAACCATATTTCTTCGCTATAAAATGCCCTCATTCTCCTACCTCCGTCCACACCGGATGCCGTCTTACTCTCATCTTCGATTTGTCGATGATGATAGTGAAAATGAGGCGTTTAACTCTAAAAATTATGATTATGAATATAAGGAGACCTTGAAAATGGTGAAAATTGGCTTGGAAATCGATGAAAACCCCGAAAAATTTCAAAGGAAAACTTCAAATTTCGTGTTCTGGAACAAGGCAAGAATCTATGTGATGGTGTTGTCGTAAGTTTTTAAATTTCAAAATTTTCGCTTCAAATTGATGAAATTTCAGCTTATTATGTCTTACTTTATCTCAAATGAACTCTCTGACCTTCAATTTCACGGTTATCTGTATGGATGATTTGGTTGAAGATCATCATGAGAGGAATTTGACTGGTAAGTTGCGGGTCTCGGAAATCGGTTTTTTGTGTTTTCTCGTTTTTGGATCAACTTTTTTGAGTTTTTTCCGATAAAAACGGATAGAAAAAAGAATTTGGAACCTAGAAATAGTTCATTCGACCAGAATTATTGAGTTTTTCATTGCGATTTACTCATTTTTGTAATTTTTCAGCCAAAAACACGAAATCTGAAAACTTTAGCTGAAAAACTGAAAAGTTTCAGTTGAACTGACTATCAATCGGTCTCAAATTTTCTATTCTATCCAAATTCATTCAAAAAATTTGAGAAAATCGGTTCAAAACCGAGAAAACAGCAAAAAACTGATTTCGTGGAGAGACCCGCTGAGTGCCACTTCGCGTGACCGCAGTAATAAGTCGAACAAAATTTTTTAGGACTTCACTGGATGGAATCCCCTACAGAAAAGTCTCTTCTGTTCTCTGGAGCTGCTATTGGAGCAATGATAGGCCTGATTCCTTCAGTTCCCCTAATCAGCTCTCTAGGCATTCGAAACATGCTAACCGCCTCTGGATTCGTTTCAGCTGCTGGCTCATTTTTCTTCCCCATCGCAGTTTCTCACTATTATTATGCAGTTCTAATGTGCAGAATCCTTCAAGGACTCGGAATATCCATTTTATTCACTGTAGTCGGTGTTATCCCCGGAGTTTGGGCGCCTGTTAACGAATCAGGAACTTTCATGGCTATCTTGTCAATGGCTTTCCAATTATCCAGTATTATCTCTATGCCAGTGTCCGGAATACTTTGCGAGTCACAGTTTGGATGGAGAAGTATCTATTATCTATTTGGAGTCATCACCTTCTTGGCCTACATTTTGTTTTACATCTTCTACACAGATGAACCGAAAATGCATCGAAATGTGTCGGATAAGGAGTTGAATCGGATTCAGGTGAGTTGAAAACGTAAAATTTGGAACGAGGAGGTGATTTGAAGAGTTTTGATACCAATCATGACATATTTTGAAGAAATTTGAAAATTGGGATCCAAAGGGTCCAAGGGGGCGGAGCCTAAAAAGCGACCTCCCCATTTTGCTTCAAATATAGGCAATATGGGTATCAAAATTTTTCCAATAACTTGAATATTCCAAAAAACACCTTGAACCCTAACAAAAATCAAGAAATTTCAAAATTCAAAAAAAAAATTTTGAAAAAAATGAAATTTTTTTTCTAAATTCTGGAAAATTGATTATTTGGCATTCTGAAGCTTAGATTTTTGAGCTTGGCGAATCATTGCAAGAATTTTGACACCCATCATGATAAGTTTTGGACCAAATTGACAAAAGGGGTCCATAGGGTCAAAAGGGGCGGGGCCTAAAATGGGACCCCAAAATTTTGCTCTAAACATAGCCAATATGGGTATCAAAACTCATCAAATCACCTGTAAAGTTCAAATTTCTTATCAACAACTTCTAATTCTTATCATATCTCTTAACACGAAAACTTTTTTCTCTTTCAGAACGGAAAACTGGAAACCATCAAAGAAGCAGTCCCCTACAAAGCAGTTTTTAGTGATACCACTGTTCAAATGGCTTGGTTATCAGTGTTTGGAGGCAATTTTGGCTTCTTTATCTTGGTTCTTTACGGCCCAACGTATCTCCGAGACATTTTACATTTCGATGTGAAAGGAACTGGGTTCGCTAGCGCTTTGCCTTTTGTGTTATCGGCTATAGTGAAGTTTACTGCGGGACAATTGTCAGATCGCATGGATTTTGTGTCTGAAAAAGTATATAGCATGTTTTTTCTTGATAAAAATCAAAAAATTCCAATTCAGATCCGCTTTACCTTCTGTGCAGTGTTGTCCCAAGCTGGTGTTGCTGCCGGGTTTATTGTCATGTCTATGGTAATTTTCAAGTCAAATGGGTTAAAAACTGTTTAATTATCTAGACAACAAACCGACTAATTGCTCAAATTGCTTATACTTTTGCTATCACTTCCTCAGGCCTGAATATCATGGGTACTATCAAGTGTCTTCAGTTGGTAAGTAATGAACAGAAATGAAAAAAAAAATTTTTCTCAAAAAGAAGAGTGATGTATATCAACTGAAAGCTAATTTTACGTTGAGTAACTTTGTCAACTGCAACTTTCTTTGAAAATTGCTAGTTTTCGAGAAAAACTTAAAAAACCAATTTCTGAATTTTTTTTTTGTGATTTTTTTTTCAAACTCAATTTTTTCAGCGCTGCCGTCAACACGTCCACTTTGCCATCTCAGTTGTGTCATTTTGCGCTTACATCATTCAATTTGTGGCTCCAATTGGTGTAGGAATCATTGTTTCCGATAACACACCGGAAGAGGTAGGAGGAGTGCTGTAGGTCCCAGACCGGAAAATGAAATTTTTTGAAATAGGTCATGTTGTATATCAAATTGAAGAAAATTTTATGCTGAGTAACTTTGTTAACTGACACTTCTTACGAAAACTCTTGGTGTTTGAGAAAAATCCAAAAATCTTCAATTTCTGAAAAAAAAATTTTTTTTTGGAAATTTTTTTTCTCAATTTTTTAAAATAATTTTCAGTGGTCCCGACTTTTCATCTTGGTCTCCGTTGTTGTCATTATCATGAACGCTCCATTTCCATTCCTAACGTCTTCAGAACCTGGACCATACGTGAAGATCGTGGAGAAGAAGAACACTGTCTAAAATTTTTTTGATTTTCCGGTTTTTGACGGGTTTTTCCTGAATGAACGATTGTTAATTATTTTTTAACAGTGTAAAAGAACAAAACACAATGATCAAACCCAAATCTCAGCAAAAAAAAACAAAAAAAATTGAACAAAAAAAAATTTTTGAAGAAAAAAATTTTCAAGAAAAAAAAATTTCTTCAAAAAATTTCAAAAAAATTTGCACATGAAAAGAAGGTTATAGAATAGCGTGAGAACCTTGCAAACAACATAAAAACCTCCAATAAACCCAAAATTTCAATAGGAAAATGCGTCTTCTCCCACTTTTCCTAACCCTGGTTTGCCTGGGTTACTGTAACGGACAATACATCCCGATTTCCTATTATCTGGCTCTTTATCAACTTATCGACGATTACAAACCATGGTGGTTTAATCAAACCATCGCTTGCAATTTCTGCGGACAAATGACGTATGGAGTGGTGCTTTCTGATGATGTCGAGGTCTTGATTAGTGCGGTTGGACTGTATTCGGAGGTATAACTTCAAATGCATTTTTCTAGTCTTTAATTTGATTATATTCAGTTGAAATAGGTGTCATTTTATCCCCCAAATCTTCCTGATTCCAAAAATATCAAAACCGAAAAAAGGAGAATTTTTCAGTACAACTGGTGCCCCCAGTACTACCCATACATCACCCTGGACTACTGTGTCGCCTGGCTCAAAAACTCCTTCTCCGCCTTCTACCGCCCGTATTACGCCGTGAACTACCCGTTCCGCGACTACATGTGCTTTGCAGTTTGTGGAAACAGTGGAGAAAATTATACCATTGTCTAACTCCTCATTTTTGATGACGTTGGAATGAAATTTTGAGCATTTGAAGAGATAATGATTTATTTAAAAGTTGGAAGTAAGAAATTTGAATTTAGCATGAAATTTGAAGAGTTTTGATACCCATATTGACCTAGTTTGCTCAATTTTGAAAATGGTCCCAGTTGGAGCAAAGGGGGCGGGGCTTAGGGGTCCAAGTTAAATTTTTTTCAAAAGTAGGTCGATATGGGTATCAAATCACTTTAAATTTAACAGGAAACTCAATTTTTTAACTATAAAAAACCAATGGATCATCGAAGAAAAATTAAAAAAAAATTTTTTCTGAAAATGTTTTTTTTGAAAAAAAATTTTTTTTTTCAAAATTTTGCGTAATTGAGTTTTTTGCATTCTAAGACTATGATTTTTGAGCTTGGCTAGTCATTGCAAGAGTTTTGACACCAATCATGACATGTTTTGAAGCAAAACGGCGCACAGGATCCATAGGGTCAAAAGGGGCGGAGCCTAAATGGGACCCATGACCTTTTGCTCCAAAAGTAGGTCAATATGGGTATCAAATCACTCCTCATAACACTGAAAATCGGATAATTAATAAAATAACTGATAAAACCCCCTCCATGTCAAAAATTGAAAATCAGTTTTTATCAGTTTTCACGTGAAAAGGTTTTCTGAAGGTTAGAGTTTTTTTTTCGCCACGTCAAATCCTCCAACATCAAGTTTTCCGGCATCCCATTTATTCTTCACACCAGTTTCAACGTAAATGACTTCAAAAACGAGTTCTTCGAATACTTCAAACACGAAAACGCGAAGCAATGAGGAGCCGGAAAAGTTGAAAAAGTCGGCGTCGGATGCCACGATCAATAACGATCGGATGTTTGGGAGTTTGGAGGAATTGATGACTTATATTGGTAGCTACAATATTCACCTATTCAGATAGTTTTAAAATTTTAGGTTCCTCCTACCCGCACTACCGAAAAACCGTCCTTCCACTGATCCTCACCTCCAGTTTTCTCTTCCTCACCTCTCGTTTCTTATCGGGGATGGAAAAAGTGAAAGCGTTGAAATTCTCGAATCACGATGGGCTTGATGAACTGTTCTACTCGAAATGTCTCATGAATAGTGAAGATGACTCGAGAAAAGTGGCGGAGAACGCGAATTTCATGCCGGATCGTGTGCCAAGATGGGAGTTGACTATTGTGATGAACGCCATTTTGATGTTTAGCACTACTACGTGAGTTTGGGGTGTTGAAAACTTGATAGAGAGAGAAATTTGCTGTAGATTGGTGTAAAAACAGCCAGATTGCTTGGAAATTGAAAAAAATTGAGAGAGAAATTTTTTTTTTGAAAATTTTTTTTCAATTTTTTTCATTTTTTTTTTCAAATTTAGGCTTTTTTGTGAAAAAGTTTTTTGTGTTTTTGTGTTGATCAGCGTAAAATTTGCTATGAAATGCTGTACAATCTGTAAAAAATGAAAAAAAAAAATTTTTTTTGAAAATTTTGACATTGAAAAAAAATTTTTTTTTGAATTTTCAAACTTTTGCTCAAAATCTTTGCGTTTTTGGTACAAATTCGCATTAGAAAAAAAAAACAACGTAAGTTAACCTACAAAATGACTCAGAAAACTTCCAAGTTTCTCAAAAAAAAATTGGGTAGAAAATTTTCCAAAATTGAAATTTTTTTTTGATTGTTTCAAATTTTCGTAGAACTTTGGCGTTTTTGTAAAAAAACAGTAAACAGAATCAATCAACGTAAAATCATCAGAAAAATGACATAAAAAAATTACGAAAACCCAAAAAAAATTTCAAACAAATTTTTTTTTGAAAAAAAATCAGTTTTTCAGTTTTTCAAATTTTTCTCGAAAACCATGCATTCTGGTAAAAAGTGTCAGTTGACAAAAATTATCAGCATGAAATTACCTATCAAAAAACCTACATCATGCCCTATTTCCATTCAAAAATTTTTTCTTCAAAAATTTCAGTGTCAGCCCTCGACGCCTGGCCCTTCTCTCAATGGTGATTATCAGTAATTGCTACTTTGTCATGGCTCATTTTCCGCAACAAACACAGATGGCAATGTTTATTTCGCAGATTTTCACAGAGGCAAGCAAAATTTTTTTCGATTTTCCCATAAAAAATAGGATTTTTCGATCTATCGAATGGTCGCCATGGTCACTATCGCTGAATCCGTTCCAAAGTTTCACAGAATGCCGGCACTGGTTTTATTGGAATTTTGTAGCTTTTTTTCGATGTTTTATCATTAGGAATTGTCGATTTTCCAGCTTCTACAGCGGCCCGAGTGATTGCTACAGTCTTCGTTAGACTACCCGCAGATGTTTCGATCGATCTATCGTATTGTTTTGAAATTTTCGGATTCGCTACTGTTATTATGGGTTTTGTGACTTACTAGTAAGTTTCTAAAGGTCAAATTCTCTCTAAATCACTCAATTTTTAGCACATTCCACGACTCACTCTACAGTTTGCTAGCGCGAAGTAAAACTGATCAAATGCAAGACAAATTGACGGAAATTTTCAAGAAATCCGAAATTTCCATGGCTCCGGACGCTGTTATCGATCAGATTGCTTTCGAGATGTTTGAGAACAATGAGAACCCCATTGAAATCCTTATTCGGACCCTTAAAACTTTCAAATTGGTCCAAGAAGTCCTAATCTGCGGGTTGATCTCCGGAGCGTGTCTTGCAATCAACGCGTTTATGGAAACGGAGATTTCCAAACACTCGGAAATCATGTTCTTTGAGAAATCACTAATCCCAGCTGTCGCTTACGTCGTTTCCGGCATTTTATTGATGGTTTTGAGTGCGTTAATGCCGAGACATCGAATCTTGCCGGTTATCATTCTGATTCCTCTACTGCATTTGGCGACGGTGGCGTTGACGGTTTTTCCACAGTATTTTCGGGTTTATGACAAGTGTACACAGCATTGGGTGGTTCAAGGTGGGTTGGAAATAACGGACACAACTTGTTCTGTAAACTAGAAAAATTTCGGACACCTGCTGCAAAAGTCAAAAAATTGGCAGTTGGTGGGTCTGACACCAGATGGTTTTTTGGTGTTTTCTTGGTTTTGGACTGATTTTTTTTGCAATTTTTTGTTGAAAACGGAAAGAACAAGAAATTTGAAACCGGTTGATAGTCAGATCAACCAAAACTGTTCAGTTTTTCAGCAAAAATTTTCAGATTTTGTGTGTTTAGCAGAAAAATGACGAAAATGAGTAATTGGCAATGAAAAATTTAAAAATTTTGGTAGAACTGACAATTTCTAGGCTCAAAATTTTGTTTTCTATCCGTTTCATTCAGAAAAAACTTGAAACAATGATCCAAAACCGAGAAAACATCAAAAAACCGATTCGTCGCGAAACCCGCTAACTGCCATTTTTTGGTGTGTATCCCCTTTTTCAAACTGCCATAACTTTTTTCAAAATTGTCCGTTTGAGCTCAATTTTGTACATAAACCAGTCAAGATTATCAGTTTTGACTTATGAAAATTTAAAATCGATAAACCAAATTCTCAGAAAAAAAAATCTAGATCCAAAAAATGGAAGTGATTTTTTTTCCAGAAAATTTTTCAAATTTTTTTTTCGAATTTTTTTCACAATTTACAAAAATTATCGAAAGAAACTAATAATGAAAACTAATAAATGGGTTTTCAAACTGTATTCTGACAAATTTTGAGCTAAATTGAACAACTCATTGTCGAGTAATTCCAGTTCGAAGTCGCCCCCATTTTTTGCACTAATTTTTTGGATACCGAAGTTTCTGATAACGTGGCTTATCAGAAAGTCGAAGAATCAATTTGAAAACTTGATATCACAAAATTGATAGTCTTGACTGAAAACTGACAGAAAATGAGCTCAATCGGACTATTTTTCGCAAAGTTATGACAGTTTGAAAAATGCTAAAATTTTCATCTTCCAGATTCGCTCTTCCCAGTCTACCTCGGCTTTGGAATCCTTGTCTCGGCGTTCACTGACATGATACGGTTCTTTGTTAGGGTCCACTTGGTAAAAAACCCCTGTAAAAATCAATTTTCATCAAATTTTGAGTTCAGATGGAAGTCATGCCAGTCCTAATCCGTACTGCTATCATTGCAATCTTGTACTTTTTACAGTACTCGTTTGACGGGAATGTTCGGGATGTAAGCGGAAAATCAATGAAAATCAAGTCAGATTGACGAATATTGCAGTTCTACGCTCTGAAAAGTATGGATGCATCATTTGTGCTCATGATCATATCAGTCTTATCAATGCTCGTCTTCCTGATAACGCCGAGAAAGAAGAACTACATGAATGTGTTCTTTTCAGAGTATACTGTACGTTTTTCTGTCTTTTTTTGGTTTTTTAAATTTATTTTTGTTCAGAGAGACGATAAAAAACGCGCCATCCCACCTGCACCGGAATTTGAAAAAGTGAACTGATAAGATAAGATCAACAATGAATTCTTTATTTATCTTTATGCTTTTCAACAATAATATTGGAATTTGCATAGTTGTTCAGGGGTAGAATCCATCTCATCGTCCAACTGATCAGCAATATCGATTAGGTCCTTGATGAGTTTTGAGCAGATTTTGGGGATGGAGCAGTTTTTCTGAAAAAATATTTTTTCTCAAAAATAGTGATGTTGTATATCATTTAAAAGACAATTTTATGCTGATTAACTTTGTCAACTGACACTTTTTACGAAAACTTTTAGATTTTGAGAAAATATTGAAAAATTGAACAAAAAATTTTTCAAAAAAAAAAAAAATTTCAAAAATTTTTTTTTCTAGTTTTAGGTAATGTTATTCACCATTTTGTAGATAATTTTATGCTGATTAACTTTGTCAACTGACACTTTTTACGAAAACTTTTAGATTTTGAGAAAATATTGAAAAATTGAACAAAAAATTTTTCAAAAAAAAAAAAAATTTCAAAAATTTTTTTTTCTAGTTTTAGGTAATGTTATTCACCATTTTGTAGATAATTTTATGCTGATCAACTTTGTCAATTGACACTTTTTATGAAAACTTATGGTTTTGGAGAAAATTTGAAAAAAATGAAAAAACTAATTTTTTTTCAAAAAAAAAAGTTTTGTTAAAAAAATTTTTTTCCGCTTTTCAGGTGATGTTATACACCATTTTGAAAATAATTTCATGTTGATTAACTTTGTCAACTAACGCTTTTCACGAAAACGCTTGGTTCCCGAGATACACCTCAAAAACTAACTGCACTCTCCCATTTCTCACCTTCACATTCTTCTTGACATAATCTTCAATCTGTTGCTTCGACAAATCCGCCATATAAGCCAGTCCTTTTCCATCTTTGATATCCTTTACAGCCGCCTTACAAATTGAGCATTTGTCCGCGAAAACGGTGGAAAAAACGGCCAAGATGAGAAGGAAGTTGAGAAGTTTCATTTTGAAGTTCGGAGATTTCAAGTGATTTTTCAAGAAAACCGGCGTCTTTTTATACCAAAAAAATAAGAAAATGTTCTCAAGATTACCATAAATTATGCAGAAACTATACTGTTTCTATGTATGAATTTTTCCTAAATTATTCAAAAAAAAATCAGAAAAAAACATTTTTTTTCAAAAAATTTGCATTGCAAATTCCCTTTGAATTTCTGATGAGTGAGAACTGATTCCTTATCACTTTATCATTGCTACCACACCATGAAGTCTCTCTTCATCATATTCATTCTAGCTACCGTAATCCTTGCCTCTCCATCTGGAAATTTCGATGTGGCTGCTGCACAAAACTCGTTTTGTGATGTGTGTTCGAAGGGATGGCAGGATAAGTTGCCGAAGAGTTGGGCAGAGGTTACCGGGTATTTGGTGAGTTTAGAAAGGAATTAGTGCAATCTAGGTATTGTAAGGTTACTGTAGATTAATCTAGACTGATTGAAACCAAGAGGGAACTCTCTTTGGGGTACTGTAGTTTGACCCCACCACGAAGTCTGTTTTTCGGTTTTTTCTCGATTCTGGACCGATTTTCTTGGTTTTTTGTGTTAATCAAATAGAGAAGAAAATTTGGAACATAATGATACCTAATTTCACCAAAATTGGTTAGTTTTTCATGTTTTCATAGCAAATCCACAATTTTTGTAATTTTTTCCAAAAACACAAAATCTGAAAATTTCCCATAAAAAACTCGACAATTCTGGAAAAATTGACTATGTCTAGGTTTTAAATCCTATTTTCTATCCGTTTTGATTAAGAAAACCTTCGAAAATCGTACCAGAAACAAGAAAACAGCAAAAACAGACTTCGTGGCGAGACCCGCCGAGTGCCACTTCGCCTGACCGCAGTAGTTTTTTTGATGTTTTCTCGATTCTGGACCTATTTTTTTGGTTTTTGATGTCAAAATCGAATGAAAAAGAGGATTTGAAACATAATGATACCTAATTCGACCGAAATTAATCAGTTTTTCATGTTTTGATTGCGAATCACCCATTTTCGAAATTTTTGTCAAAAACTCAAAATCTGAAAATTTTCTTTAAAAAACTCGACGATTCTGGTAATATTGACTATTTTTAGGATTGAAATTTTATTTTCTATTTGTTTTCATCAAAAAAGTTTGAAAAAATTGAACCAGAAACGAGAAAACTGCAAAAAACCGACTTCGTGACAAGACCCACCGTGCCACTTCGCTGGACCGCAGTAGTTTTTTGGTGCTTTCTCGATTCTGGACCAATTTTCTTGGTTTTTGATGTCAAAATCGAATGAAAAAGAGGATTTGAAACATAATGATACCTAATTCGACCGAAATTAATCAGTTTTTCATGTTTTGATTGCGAATCACTCATTTTCGAAATTTTTGTCAAAAACTCAAAATCTGAAAATTTTCTTTAAAAAACTCGACGATTCTGTTAAAACTGACTATTGCTAGGTTTCAAATTCTGTTTTCTATCTGTTTTCATCAAGAGAACCTTGGAAAATCGGACCAGAATCAAGAAAACAGCAAAAAACCGACTTCCACTCTTTCAGAACCTGGCTTGTTTCCAATTGGACAGCTCCCTCAAACCAACCTGCATGGCCCTGATCCATTCCCTCCCACTTGGAGACATTTACAACAACTTCCGCCCTAAATTTGTCAACTTTGGAGAGGCTGTTTGTGGGAAATATTGCTAATTTGTTTTAACATGAAAATTTGCTAATTTTGGTTTTTTGAGTGTATAAAGTTGTCTAAAAGCTTCAAGTATAGTGCATTTGATTGACGTCAATGTCCTTTTTCCCTGGTTATAATTACCCCTTGTAAACTCCAATTTTCCGAAATTCAAAGTTTCAACAACCTTTCTAATCATTATCTTTAGAGCCCATTCCTATTTTCGGCGTATTAGAGGTTCTGAGAATTTGCATGAAAATTCTGAATTCAGAATACCTTCTTCTGAACCTTGTTTTTGTCTCGTCTTCAGTTGAAGTTTCTGTTACAACAGAAACTTTTGTTAGTGAGAAAACAAGAAAGAAAACAACAAAGATTTGCCAAGTCGAGCAGAAACTCGAAAAAAATAGAGCTGGAGGTGGGTTTTTACTACTTTTCTTGGTAGCTACAAGTATTTCCAGCGGTTGATCTCGAACAAATTGATCTCGAATCTGTATTTCTCTTTTTTTTCGGGCCCTAAAAGTCTCGAAAAAGCTCAAAATCCGATGTTTGAAGATCTATTTGAAGGCGTTCCCGGCAATTTCCAAAAAATCCAAATAGTGCTAGAAGTAGATCTAAATTTTTTCTACGTATCCCAATAAAAATCTAACCAAAACCAAAAAAAAAAATTTTTTTTCAAATTTTCCAAATTTTGAAATAAAAATTTTTTTTGAAAAATTTTTTTTTCAGAATTGTTTGAAACTTTATCAGAATTGATAGAAAAAACCTAGATCTACATCTGACACTTTTTGGATCTTCTGGAAACCACCGGGAACCCCTTCAAATGGGTCCTCAAAAAGTTGTTTTTTGGGCTTTTTCGACACTTTTGAAGCTACAGTAAACCAAAATCTTGTTGATCCTCTCTCTCTTCTTCCTGCTCATGTTTTCCTCAAAACTTCTGCACAAAACACCATCAAAACCCTCCATTATTCAAGCGCTGCCTAACTAATTACACGCCTAATCGTTGAAAATCTTGAAAATCACATGTTTCCCATTCCTATGTTTTCCTTTGCCCGTTTTCCAAATCACATCATTCTTGGAAGCTTTGAAGCTTCAAAACCAACTTTCTGTTGCTTTTTCTTACTTAAGTATTTTAAAACCCTATTTCCAGATCGGAAATGTCTTTTTCAATGCAACAAGTCAGCGTATACGTTGGATTCTGTTTATCCTTCATGATAAACACACTTTTGATGTACATGATACGAAAAAAGACCACTAAACAGTTGGGGTCTTATGTGTATCTTATGATCTCGTTTTCGGTGTTTGAGCTCATTTTTTCCACTGTGGATGTTCTGAATCAACCGGTCAGTTTGAGGGTCCGGGTCTCGCCACGAAATCGGTTTTTTGCTGTTTTCTCGTTTTTGGACCAACTTTTTTGAAATTTTTCTGATGAAAACGGATAGAAAAAAGAATTTAAAACCTAGAAATAGTTCATTCGACCAGAATTATTGAGTTTTTCATTGTGATTTACTCGTTTTTGTAATTTTTTGAAAAACTGCCAAAAACACGAAATCTGAAAATTTTACTTCAAAAACTGAATAGTTTTGGTTGAACTAACTATCAATCGGTTTCAAATTCTCTATTCTATCAGAATTCATTAAAAAGTTCCAGAAAATTGGTTAAAAATCGAGAAAACAGCGAAAGACTGACTTCGTGGCGAGACCCGCTGAGTGCCACCCAAAACGAAATTAGTTTTTTGCTGTTTTCTCGATTCTGGACCGATTTTCTTAGTTTTTCGTGTTAAAATTGAATAGAAAAAAAGATTTGAAACATAATGATACCAAATTTGACCAAAATCAGTGAGTTTTTCATTGCGATTTACTCATTTTTGTAATTTTTTGAAAAACAACGAAAAACACGAAATCTGAAAATTTTAGCTGAAAAACTGAACAGTTTTGGTTGAACTGACTATCAACCGGTTTCAAATTTCCTATTCTATCCGAATTCATTAAAAAAATTTGAAAAATCGGTTCAAAATCTAGAAAACAGCAAAAACCCGATTTCGTGGCGAGACCCGCCGAGTGCCACTTCGCCGGATCGCAGTAGTTTTTTGCTGTTTTCTCAATTCTGGACCGATTTTCTTAGTTTTTTGTGTTGAAATCAGATAGTGAAGAAGATTTGAAACAAAATGATACCAAATTTGACCAAAATCAGTCAGTTTTTCATTGCGATTTACTCATTTTTGTAATTTTTTGAAAAACAGCCAAAAACACGAAATCTGAAAATTTTTGCTGAAAAACTGAACAGTTTTGGTTGAACTGATTATCAACAGGTTTTAAATTTTTTATTCTATCCGAATTCATTAAGAAAATTCTGAAAAAATCGGTTCAAAATCGAGAAAACAACGAAAAACTGACTTCGTGGCATTTTCAATTTTCAGATGATCTTCGTAAATGAGGGCGAATTTCTGTTCTTCAGTACAAATCCGCTTCACCTGAATGTTTTCCTCGCTAAACACTTTAATTGTGAGTTTATCCATTATGAAAATGCAGCTAATAATCACTGATAACGGCTATTTTCAGTGATAAACTTTGCGTGCTCTGGAATCATAATCTCCCTATTAGCTATCCACTTTTTCTATCGACTCATGGCTATTCAGGGGTTCGTTTTGGAGATCAAAACACTGTAAAAATAGGTTTTCAGCAATCAAAAATGGCTGCGACACTTTGAAATGCCCAAATTCTTCATCTGGATTGCAATTTTTGTAGTCTTCGGATTGGAATGGTATCTAGCAACTTTGTTCCTAGGAGATAGCGGGGATACTGTTTGTGAGGTTGGAATGTGAGTTATCCATCATCTTGAAAATCACTGACTGAATGTTTTAGAGACGGTTTGATAAAAAACTTTGACGCCGACCCAAGCTACACCGTTTTCATCGGGTTCAAGTATCATGTGACCACGAATGACAATGTGACAACGTATTGTAGAAATTCCATTGTTTTGGCCATGATTTTGTTGAAGATTGTGGTGAGTTGCATAATACTTCATTTCTGCTAAAAGCGCTCAATAAGAGCTTTTTTGAATCCTCGAAATTTCGAAAAAGCCCAAAATCTCCCAGAACCGGGTGTTTGAGGGTCTATTTGAAGGGGTTCCCGGTGGTTTTCAGAAGATCCAAATAGTGTTAAAAATAGATCTTAGCGTCTCCTATGATTCCTGATAAAATTCAAAAAAATTCTGAAAAATTTTTTTTTCAAGGGTTGAAAAAAACTTTCAAATTTTCAAAAAAAAAAATTTTTTTTGAAATCTTTAGATTTTTTTTAATCAGGATTGATAGAAAAAATTTAGATCTGCTTTTAACACTATTTAATTTTTTTGGAAACCACCAGGAACCTCTTCAAATGGATCCTCAAATTCTCGAAAGAGCCCAAAATCCAATGTTTGAAGGCTAATTTGAACGGGTTTCCGGTGGTTTCTAGAAGATCTAAATAGTGTTAAAACAAGGTTTGAAAATCTTCTATCAATCCTGATAAAATTTTGAAAAATTCTGGGAAAAATTTTTTTTCTAAATTTTTTTTTCGAGGGTTGGAAAAATTTTCAAATTTTCAAAAAAAAAAATTTTTTGAAATCTCTTGGAATTTTATTAGGATTGATAGGAAAAGTTGGGATCTATTTTTAACACTATTTGGATCTTCTGGAAACCACCGGGAACCCCTTCAAAAGAGCCCTCAAACATTGGATTTTGGGCTGTTTCGAAACTTTGAGGGCCCAAAACTGATCTTACTCTAGGAAGCGTCAAAAAGTGCAAATATGCTCTATTGTACCTACTAGTTTACTCTCAAATCTCCTTCATTTTCCAGCTAATCTCCTGCACCATCGTCACCTACTGCGGCTATCGTACCTGGCGAAAAATCCGCTCTAAAAAAGGAACAGTCTCCCGACGGACTCTCGACATGCAACGACAATTCTTCCGAGCCCTAGTCGTCCAAACCCTTATCCCCGCTTTCCTTCTTTATCTCCCTTTAACTACCATGCTAATCGCTCCAATTTTCATGGCTGATTTGCAAATTTTAGATGTTGTAATCCAAGTCGCTTTTGTGTCTTATCCAATTTTGGATCCAATTGCTGTTTTGATCATTGTAAGGGACTATCGTAGGGCTATCAAAGGGTTTGTAGATGATCATTTTTGGAAGCCATTTCTAGGTGGAATCAGTCTGATTTTACCCTGGATTCGGAATACCCGAGCGATAACTTCTCCTCCCATTTCAACGATACAACAACCCACGATTCCAAGGTTTATTTACTGATTGTGTACAATGAATTCTGTGTTTTCTTGCTTTTACAAATGCCAATTTGAAGACAGATAGCTTCTGGGGACACTCCTTGATTGATAAGTTGACCGATTTTTGAGAAAAAAGGGGTCAAAAAGTTGTAGCATTGCTGGGAGAAATCGAAGGGAAATGGGAGATCAGAGCAGACTTTTTTCTGATTGTGAAATAGCATTGTTTTTCTATGTTTTGAAGGTCCAAACTCACCGCTCGAGTCTCCAAAAACTGCTGCAAATCCTCTGGAGATTCTTCTAAAGCTGGAGCTATCAAATTGGTGCACACTTCGCAGAAAAAGTCGTTTTGGTCATTTTGCAGAGATTTTTGAATTGAAAAAGTGATGAAAAACAGTAGAATTAGAGTTTTCATGTCCACAAATGACTGAAAAACAGTCTAGAAGGCTGTTTTTCACTCTGTTTTTCAAGTTTCAAACCGCTTATCAACCAATGTGTTATGCGTTATCAGCAACTTTCCAACTTGTGTTTTTGAACTAAAAACACTCTTTTTTTTTGGATTTTTTGTTCCCGGTTAACATATTTATTCTATTTTTGTTATCAATCAATGCTCAATTACACAAAAATTGACTAACAAAAATAAAAAGTGGCGCAAATCTCGAGAATCGTGGCGTTTTGGACGGTTGACCAGTACTCGGCGAACAGCTTGAAGCACGGCTCCCCAACAGATGGCATTTTCAAGGCGACAGCGGTGCAGAGAGTGTTCTAAACGGAAAATGAGTTAGAAATTTGAAAAATTCACAAAAAATCAGTCAAATACGCAATTTGTCGTGAGGTCTGGCGGTGTTTGCGGACCCGGCATCGGATCTTACGACAATTGGTCTAAAAGCTCAAAAATTTGGTTCTAGGGCTATTTGACTTCGCTGAATCCAAATTTAACCTTTATTCTACGTCTTGAACAATTCTAACACCCCTACAGTACCCCTCAATCACCCACCGGATCAATGCCAACTCCCTTCTCATACGCGTCTTGAATCCCGGGCAAATGGCTCACGAAATCGATGCAAGAAGAGCAAAGGCTAGTGTATCCGGTGATTGTTACGGTTTCCTCCGTAGTTGTTGTTGTAGAGTCTTCAGCGAGTGATAAGACGATGAGAAATATCAGTGAGAACACTGATAAGAAAGG
The DNA here is from genome assembly GCA_900883565.2 of Caenorhabditis panamensis. Lineage (NCBI taxonomy): Eukaryota > Metazoa > Nematoda > Chromadorea > Rhabditida > Rhabditidae > Caenorhabditis > Caenorhabditis panamensis. Next base: position 738,024 of record LR538297.1, read on the forward strand.
TTTCATGGTGGGGAATGGGAAATCGGGGGAATCGGGGCGAAATTTGAAAAGGAAACATGACGAAAAGTGTTAGAAAGCGTTACAAAGCAAAAGAAACATCATTGTCATGCAAATTCCGAGAAAATTTGAGAAAATTTTGAGTTTTTTGATATTTTTTCGACATTGATGTATGAAGCATCTACGTTTGGTGTCATAACTTTTGAACCAGCACTCCAATCGAAACGTTTGATATTGGAAAATGCTGCTGGATGATTTGTGATCACAATGATATCAAACATTCAATTGAAAAGTGTTTTGCCTTGACAACAGACCCAATTTTGCAATCTTCAAAAAAGTGATGTTTTTTGCAAAAGTTTGGAGGAGTGCAGTGGCACCAGGAATTGTCCTAGAGACGTGAAATTTTTTCCACAACATTTTCTAAACATGAAAAACAAAAAATGACTTATTTGAGTTTGTCATATCAGTTTCAGACCTTTGAAAATCGCGAAAAACCAATGTTTAGTTTTTTCCGGAATCGGCAACTTTATGCTCTTGTTAGAGCAGTCAGAAATATTTTTCAATTTTTGTAAAGTGCTAAGTTTTTGTAGTAAATAAGTTCAAGATTCTAAAAACCAAATTTCAAAACTTCCAAATTTTTCTCCCTCAAGATATACAAGGAGTTTGAAATTGCGAATTTGGGCCAATCGTGGAGGCTAAACACTTTTCGAGCTACGATTTCTTATGGTTTCTAATTTGGCGAAAATGACGCTCAAAATTGCCGTAAGATCTAGGGCAGTGTGTGTGCCTGAAAAAATCACAAAAAACCCCCGCAAATTGGAAAAAAAAGTGGGGAGAGTTCTCTTCAATTATCTTCTTTTCGTCTGAAAAGGGCGGTTGTGGTGGGAAGATGGTGAGCACGGCCATGGAGCTGTAAAACTGGATCCTGAAAGAAGAAATCAAAAAAAAAATGAAAAAATCAAAGACAAAAGTTCAATATTATCCTGTTCATCTTGTTGCGGTTGTTGCTGGTCTGTCCGGGATGCCCTGTTTGTCCTGGAAAACAAATCAAGTTATCAGACTCAAAAAACGACACAACGCAACCGCAACGCAACCGCAACGCGTCATTCAAATGTCCTGCAACACCAGGTTTGTGTTAACTTACAGTTTTTTGTCGCGATTCCACAACATTGAAGCCAATTTTGTTCTTCTGAAGTGCTCCTCGTTGTTCTCGTCACACTGGAAATCTAATGATTCCCTTCAGAAAAGTCGCAGTTCAAACTCACTCTCTTCAATTCTCCGGGAATTCTGGCAGATTCGTTTTTGAATGACAGCAAACTTGCGTGGATGAATTGAAGAGTTCTAAATCATGTTTTAGAGAGCAAAATAACAGAAGCAAACTAACATATTTGTGCAAATCCAAAGTGCTCTCCATTGCGCTTCCAGAATCCGAACTGACGAGGAAATCGAAATGAAGTGAAAATGGAGGGCTTCACGGTTACGGGCAACACGTAGAACGTTGTCTTATCAGTCGAATTGAATGGGGGAAACTGCTTTACGTGGCCCCCCGGAAATCTAGTTCCAAGGTTTCTGGGGCAGATCGAGAACAGAGATAAGGGCTTGCTATATAAGGGGGCTCGTTTGGCAGTCTTCTCCCAATCGCCACTGCTTGCCATGGTAATCAACGTGCTATTGTGGACTGTCTACGCCTTTGGAATCCTCTTCGGCGCCTTCCTCTACGCTTCGCTGAAGACAGGACGCACCGGGCTCCACGAGATCCAAGCCGCCATCATCTACATCGGAATCGCCGTCTCGGGAATCGCTACCTTGCACTCATCAATGGTCTTCTCTCTTGTGGTCTTGCTCAACGTGCCGACTATCTTCATCATCGCCAAATTGCTGTGGCCAGGAATCGTTACAAACATTGATCGAATGTTCAACAACACGCTCGCCTTCACAATTGATCTGTTCATTGAAGTTTACTCGTCCTATGAGTTGTTCAAGTGGATCATTGTCCTGCTCCTGCTCACCACGTGCATGTTCATCATGAAAGCGTTTCGTTTATGGAGTTTGAGTGAGACCAGAGCCGCTGCTGGAGCCAACAAAACTAAGAAATGGGATAAGACCAATAAGGACCAATCGTGCAGGGCGGTAAGAATTGCATGTATTTTTGGCTGGGAAACACTATTCTATTTCAGACGGTATACGCATACTTCGCAAGGAAATTTGGATTGTGTTGCAACGGACCGGAAGCGAGAGAGATGTATCCGGAGTGGAAGCGGAACAATCCACAGTTCTATGGCAAAACTGGACGAGCTGCTCTGTTGGCTGCTGATTTGTCGATGGATGCGTGGGAAGAGTTAAACAATCGTTACTCTGCTGGTAATGATGATCGGAGTGATTCGGACATTTCGATTGTCCAGTCACCCGCCTCAGTAAGCCGACGTTTTGGTCGATTAAAATGGTTCAATGAAATTTTGCAGGTGCTCGCAGATCTCCAACACCAAGAGAAGCAGACGAAGAGCTCTATTCGTAGACTGGATGCCTCGATTCAGAAGTACGACGACAGCAGTGACGTGATTATCAACGATGCCATCGAAAAGTGGACCTCCGTGCAACGGGAAGAGAGTGCAATTCTGGCCGAGATGAGCGCTTTGGCTTCACGAAAAGCGGAATTGGATGAGAAGTTGAAGCATTTGAAAGTGGAGAAGGACGGTCTTCTTGACAAGTACAAGCAGCTGAAAGTCAACAATGAGAAGAAGGAGAAAGCTGTGAAGAAGAAGGAGGAGACGGAGGGGAAACTGAAAGAAATCCAAGCTCAGCTCGCTCACCAGCAGTCGGATGCAAACTAGCGCCTATTGAACTGTTCTGCTTTATGACAATAAACCTGTGGTAAATTGAAAATCTTGTTTTTATTTCATTGTTCCTCTCCTCGACTATTAGCATTCGGTTCTCAATCTTGTATCTGCAATTGAAAGTGTAGATGAGTGGGAGGGGAGAAGAGTTTTGGCCTGGGAACACCTGTTAGAACTCACAAACACCATGTGAGAAGTAGAGATTCGTCGAGACGCGGTGATTTTTTGCAGGAATTGATGATTTGTCATCGGTTATTGATAACAAAAGGTCAGCCAAGTTGGCATTCAGTTACACTTGTTTGACGGGAAGAGAAACAAACATTTTTCACGTGAATCCACGTGCCACGTGGAAGGCTGGATTTGTCCACATGCTTTTGAATCGATGAAATCAGTTTCGCTTTCACGCCCCGCCCATCTCAACGCTGTCGGAACCTTCTGGAAGTTTACTTCTACTGTAAGTTTGCAGAACTCTAGCAATGTGAAAACCTTGTTCTTTCAGTAGCTCAAACTTCTGTTTGATCCGACACAACTCGATGGGTTCCTGGCCTGCATCAAAAACCAAAACAGTAAGTTTGGGAGGCAGATATTTGGGCAGAGAGTAGAGATATCTAAAAGTGGTCAACTGACCAAATGTGTAAAAATTTGTGGAGATCATTTTGTTAGTTGACAACTTTTTGCTATCTTTGACCGTTCCCGTGTTATCCTTCATTTTTCAAGACCGAGTTTTCAGTGCGCCGGATCTTCTGTCTCATCGATTTTGAAGCTCCCGTGAAGGTTCTGGAAGACGTCAACGATTCGTTTTGGTTTGTATCTTTCTAATTTTATTTGAAAAAACTAATTTTCTGCAGAAAGTGGAGCTCTATTAGACGGTCGGACACCTATTGAACGGTCGACAACTTCTGAAAACCTGGAGGATCTTTGAACTCTATTATTTTTCTGTTTTTTTTTGTTTTTTCTTGTTTTTTTCTTGTTTTTTAGGGATTTTAGCTCCATTGCGTTGTTTGGAGGTGGCTCTGGGCCGGTGGCAACTGTTTCAACTTCAAAGTCAACTACAATTCTGTCAACACCATCGCCTACACCATCGTCATTGCTGCTTCTGTGAGTTTATAGTTAGATAGAGCTTATCTCTAAAACCATAGAAGGTTTCAAAGAGGTGTCAACTGCAAAGTCGTAGATCAAGTTATGCTCTACAACTTTGCAATTTACACTTTTGTAATATATCTGATGGTTCGCAAGATACGACCGTAGCAAGTTGAGCCAAATTTCGAAAGTGGTGCCATGACTAGGGAAGTACTTTTTTCCAAGCCTATTCGCAGTTTTTATTCGAAAAGTAGAGAGTAACACAAATTTAGTAGACAGAATATGCTTTGAAATATTTCGATCATCCATCTCTGCCAATCTGATGGTCAGATGGCTCTTCATCAAGTTTCTGAGCAGGAGGACTCTTTTCGGCTGTTCAAACTTTCTGAACAGCTTCATTCAACTTGTTTACACGTGTTACAACACTGTTCACTTCAAAACAAAACCTAAAATCACCTCCAGCTCACGTTTTGTTCTCACAAAACCCAAAATCCGACCATGTGGTCATCAAATTGACAGGGATGGATGATCGACATGTTCCAAAACATTCTCTGTTCACTAAACTTGTGTTATTATATACTTTTTGAACATTTTCCTTGTTTTACCTTATCAGTTTTACCTTATCAGTGAAGGTTTTTCACTCGAAATTTAGCAATTTTTGAAATTTGGTGGAAAGTGGTACTATTTTTCAAATTTCGGCCTTCATTTTCCGAGAAACTTCTCCAAACGACTGGAAAATAGTAATGAAACGTTTTCTAATCATACAATATCTAAATCAAGCTCAAAAAACTGCCCCGCCCTCTTCTTTTCCATCAAAATCTACACTTTTTTGGAGGGTGTCGTATCATTATGGCGCGCAGTGTAGTTTGATCGAGCGGTTCTTTGAAACCATGAAAGGTTTCGAAAAGGTGTCAACTGCAAAGTTGTAGATCAAGTTATGCTCTACAACTTTGCGATTTACACTTTTGTAATATATCTGATGGTTCGCAAGATACGACAGTAGCAAGTTGAACCAAATTTTGAAAGTGGTGCTATGAGACTACGTGCCCGTTTGATCTGAAATTTTGCACATATGTTAGAAAAAGTTCTAGAAATCATATTCCGAAACCACACGCTTCAAAAATAAACTTTAAAGCCATTCTACAATGGCAAACTCGTCCTTTCCACTAATGTATTTGCAGTTTAGAAGAACCGTGGATCCGCCAACTCATGTTTTTTCCAAACTTCCAGATGTTCTCCCACCACTGTATACATTATACCTTTATCACTTCATATTCATGACTTTCAAATTATCATAATTATCATACTAATCAGCTGATTTCCATCCCCCATCATCCATTCATCCCAACCCAGTTCAGTTCCCCTCATAACCATGAACTTCCCGCTCTCCCTACTCCTCCTCTCCTTCGCCCTATCTACCGTAATCCTTGCGGGTCCCGTCACGACGAAATCCTGGTTGACTGGCCGCAAACACATTGTTCCGTTGACCAAGGAGAACTGTGATTTGTGTCAAGGAATCGTGAACAATGCAAAGGGACCATGGTCGAGAGGACAGTTGTATCAGCAGAAGTATATGCAGACGATTGTGTACTTTTTGAGTGGAGCTCAGGTATGGAAAAGGTTCTGAGAAAGTTGAGGCGGTTTGAAAGGTCAAACATGATAAAAAATAGTGCTAGAATAGCAGAAAACCCCTATTTGACACCGGGGAGTAAGGTTCTAGGCGTTTTCCAACAATCTTGGGCGCTATTCGAAAAACTCACTGTATCTCAAGAATCATTAAAGATAACAAAAAGTTGTCAACTACAAAGTTATAGCTTGTTTTATGGGCTATAATTTTGTAGTTGACAACTTTTTGATATCTCTTATAGTTTCAGAGTTACACTAGCTCAAAGTTAACTCATATCCAATGAGATCTATGTAGATCTAGGGCTAGGGTGCTATCTAGGAAACTCTCTGTATCTCAAGGAGCATCAAAGATAACAAAAAGTTGTCAACTACAAAGTTATAGCTCGTTTTATGGGCTATAATTTTGTAATTGACAAGTTTTTGTTATCTCTTATACTTTCAAAGTTACAGAAACTCAAAGTTGACCTACCCCTAATGATATAGGGTGCTCTAGTTCTAGGGCTAGGGCGCTATTTGGAAAACGGACCGTAACTCAAAAAACATCAGAGATAACAAAAAGTTGTCAACTATAAAATTATAGCTTGTTTTATGGGCTATAAACTTGTAATTGACAACTTTTCAATATCTCTTATAGTTTCAAAGTTACACTAGCTCAAAACTGACTTTTCTGCAATGATTCAAGATGTTTGATCTAGGGCTAGAAGCTATTTGGAAAACTGACTGTATCTCATAAACTGTTACAGATAACAAAAAGTTGTCAACTACAAAATTATAGCTTGTTTTATGGGCTATAAACTTGTAATTAACAACTTTTAAATATCTCTTATTGTTTCAAAGTTACACAAGCTCAAAGTTGACCTACCCCTAATGATCCAGGGTGTTCTAGTTCTAGGGCTGGGGCGCTATCTGGGAAACTGACTGTATCTTGAGAGCCATTGAAGATAACAGAAAGTTGTTAACTACAAAATTATAGCTCGTTTTATGGGCTATAACATTGCAAATGACAACTTTTTAATATCTTTCATACTCTCAAAGTCCCTCCTTCTTTCAATTCACTACTTCAGAAAACTTGTGGAACCCAAGATTGCCGTCGTCTTATCGGACAAATTTCCCACATTTACCGCATGGATAAGTCTTTGGAAAAAGCAAGCACTGGACAGATTTGCATGGCTGCAAAGGTGTGCGATGCCAAGATGATTGCGAAGTAAAGGAAGGAGCTTTTGGCCGATTTGAACATTCTTTGTATTATAAAGAAAAATGCGATAATTTCAAAGTTTTTACTCTTCTTCTACAACAAAAAACAATGCTTTTTTGAAAGCTTTAAAAACTGCTACAAACTGATTGACCATCAGGAACCTTTATTTATCATAATCAATCAGAAAAATCATACAAAAATTCATACACACATTGAGTTAGGCTTGACTGTTCTCCGACTTCCACACATAGAAAACGAAGGTCTTCACTTCAAGGAACCCGACTTGTCCGCGTCCAATCGCCAAAGTTGCACGCTCGCTTCTATCCTCACGCCAAATGTCGAATCCTTTCTTGATGACTCTCTTCAAACCTTCCAACTCTCTGAAAGCTAGATTTGTTAAGACACGTTGTCCGAAATTTCTGAAATGTGTTGGGAACAGATGCGTCAAGTTGCAACGAGTGACTTCATATTTTTATGTTAGACACTTATATAGGTCCGTATTTAGAAAATACAGTTGATAGCCTGATAAAACGTTTCAAAAATTTGTGGAGAGCCCATGTAGGTAAAAACTTAGAAAAATCGTAACTTTTTTTTGAAGATATATTTTTTTATAATTCTTTTTGTATTCATGTTTTATTGTTTTTGTGCGCGTTCACAATTTTTTTCGCTTCTGAAAAACGTTAGGAACAACTTTTTTCACAAATCAAGTAATACACTTTATTTTCTAACTTTTTTCTGTTAAGGAATCCATTTTTTTAATTGTTTGCAAACGATTCTACGTCCTTTTTTACATCAGGTACAAGTGTTTTCCGATTTTTAAAGTGTCTGCCTCAACACTCTAAAAATCGTCAAAGAAAAGGTGATAAAATGCACGTTTCTGCTATTTGCCTTACAAACAGAAATTTTCAAGTGTAGAAGTATATGCAGCACCTATAAATAGTTTTTTGCCAATTTATCTTTATTTTTTATCAATTCCCATCAAGAAAAAACAATATCCAAATCATTTTTTTCAATTTATATCACAATTGCGTTACTTCACTATCAGACCCGAAAAACTGCGTGTGGCGCACATTTTCATCAGTGATGCATTGTAAAAATGTTGCTTATTGTCTGTTTTTTATAGATTTATCACATTTTTTATCAGATTCCAGTTCGTTTGTCAAAAAAATTTGTTGCAGTTTCTATATTTTCCTTCCATAGTAAATTGTAAGGACGTTTGCATGAGAGCACACTGAACTCATCCGAAAGAAGATGGAAAGTTGATAGACCATCTGGTTAAGGAAGGCTTATAAAGCAGATAATGAGAATGCATCCGTTTTTAGTACAATTTGTTTGTGTATATAGTTCTGTTTGCATTTCTTGTTTTTGTTTTTGTGATTTTTTCTATAGCATTAGTACTCCTATAAAAAGGTGCAGTGATTCCGTTCCAGTAAAAATGATTTTTCTCTATTACATTCCCTTGTTTTTGTTTTGTTTCACAAACGGACACCCCACCCAACGTCCAACACCACTCCCAACGGTAAGATTATTTCTCCAAATTCTTTCTCGAAGTATTTACAGACAAGCTCTGGAACCTCTGATGGAAAAACGTGTTATTTCAATCAAGTTCGCAATACCAGTGACGAAATCCTAGAAAGAACGTCAAGTACAAAAGTTTCAACAAACTGCAGTGGAACTTTGCTGACGTAAACACCAGATACATAAATCTGCGTTCATATGTATACTCAGGTTAGCTGATGTCAACAAAACCCTCATTTCGGAATTGTATGGAGCTGAGAACGTAATTGATTTGATCCTATGCAGAGGAGCTGGGCATTGGTAACTTATCATAGAAAAACTCTAGAATATCTTTGTAAGTTTTCCAGTGATTTGAGTGCAAATGATATAGCAGAAAAATGGAAAACCGTCGAGTTTTGTGAGCACCACATTCGTGAACTGATTACCGATTGGAGTGATAAGCGTTCAAAACATTCACTGATGAGAAAGGTGCAAGGGGTAAGAACAGTCGTTTTTCGAAGCTACTCAATGTGTCACAGGAATTGAAAGAAGTGTGTTCGTTGCCGTCGAATGTTGGTTTCAAGCATACAAAAAGGCCATTGGCTACTGGAAAAAACTTACAAAATATTCAAAAAGATGAATCTCATTTGATACTGAAAGAATATAACGTTCTAGTGCCTCCAGGAACAAGTAAGCTAAAAATTCGCAGAGTGAACCAACCGGATTATGCATTTTTCTTCAGTTGTTTGCCATGATCACAAAGATTTTCTTCGAAGTCGTCTCATGCTTGCAAACAACTCGACGGAAACTGACTATTTCGGAGAGCCAATGGAAGTTGACGAGGAAGTGTGTTATGAAGGTGATAACAAAGACCAAATGTCAGAGAGCGCTGGAGATGCTGATTACAAACCTCCACGATTGCGACAGGAGAAGTGCACTTCTGCGCAAACATCACTTCAAAAGTTTGCGAGTTATGGAAATATAACCAGAGTGAGAATACATTAGGAAAAACAAAAATTATGACTTTCTGAAGGTTGGCTATTCAAAATCATTCAAATCCTTGAAAGACTCCACAAAGAACAAGAAAGTATGTACTGCGAGAAAACTTATCGATCTGCTGTTTTTTACAATGGCGCCTGATGCTGCTGATGAACTGAAAGAACTGGTAGATTATAGAAGCTCTGATATTTGGACAAGACGAAAAGACGATAAGTTCGGTGAACTTATGGAGTATATTGCAAACGCCTATAGGAATGCTGCAAATCGAGCCGAGCGGAATATCATCTTATCTATGATAGTGAACAAAGTCCCTCTTCCACAAGTTCAAGTGTATATTCCGGGGTTGACGTACTACATGTACAATGCCGCTCGGCAACGTGAAATGTTCCAAGTTGATGAGAAAAGGAAAGTGGAGCGGTACAGGCCTGTCGAAATGAATGATTTCATAGATTTTATAACAAGGTTTGCAATTTCAAAAAAAAATAAATGCAGTGTATATTCAGCAACGTTGTAATGACTCCTCACACTTTTGGCACGCTAAAAACAAAAACTTCTGAAGGAAAGTTAGTGCTGCTCCCGAAAACTATTCGGAAGCAGTCCGCAACAGAAATCATCTATATGTACAAAAACTTCAAGCTAGTAGGTTTTGAAACAAAAAAATTCTATACAGTTATCTAGGAGCAATCAAAAAATGCGACGCTTCTGTCCGATTCCACATTTTATCGAATTCTTGATGCTTGTTCAGCTGTAACACAAAAATCATCAACATGTGTTGATTACTTTGTAGTGGATGGTATTGAAGTGAGTTGTTTGCTTAGTTTGTTGCTAACAGCTGTGAAAATTGTTCAGGGAGTCAACGAACTGATAAAAATTCTGGGAGAATGGCAGGACAAGAGTTTGATTGATGTTCAAACCCGAAAGAGATTGAGCCGGGATCTGGAAGAAGTCTTGCATTATCTGCGGACTGACTTCAGGCTTCATGTGAAACAGCAGTCTCGTTCAGCTGACCACTGTGGACAACACGCCCTTAGTGACCCTGACGACTCAAAACTTTCCCAGAAATGTGATCATGCTCACGACTTGATGTGCGATAGATGTGAACACGCCGAGAAAGTGTTGAAGGAAATCAAAGAAACTATGGAAAATCTGATAGACGACGCTACCAAGAAACTTCAGAAAAACAGTTGAGTGTCACTCAGCAGACGCATGTAGCTTACGGAGTACATTCAGAAAAGACAAAATCTTTGAAAATTGCACTTGACGATCTGCAGAGCAACCAGGAGGACATGGAAACTGCTATTTCCCAGATTGTTGAACTGAAGAAGCATCTTGTCAGAGTGAAAGTGACAGACAATCAGAGAAGTGATATTGTTGGCGGTTTGAACGAGTATGAAGGGCTAATCACCCTTGATTACGCTCAAAAACTTTTGCGCCAAAAATTCAATGAGAAACAGACCGATTATTTCGGGAAGCGCGGGCTAAGTTGGCACATTTCTCACATCACTGCCAACATTTCTTCTATTATTGTCAGTCATTCCTTTGTTCATCTACTTGACAACGACAAACAAGTAAGTTTTGCTCTGATCGGATTATACTGCTAATATATTTGTAAAGGACAGCGATTCAATCACAGCAATTATCAATCACATTTTGAACGAGTTGAAGGTTATGGGAGTTCAAAAGGTGTACCTGCGGAGTGATAACGCAGGTACTGATGCATTTGAAAACCACAGAATAAACGTTTCCTAGGATGTTATCACTCCGCGGCCACCATTGGCTCCATACCAAACATCTCCAACAAGACTTCAGTTGCGGTTTCTCGTTATACATTTTCTGAGACCCAAAATGGGAAATCGCACTGCGACAGGATAGCGAGTATAGTGAAACGAAAGGTTTGGCCCAATTACTTTCTTATCAATTTTCTTATCAAGCTCCACACCTACGTCGATGCTGGCAATGATATCAACAATATAGAAGATTTTTTCAAAGCGATCACTTCAAAGAAGCTACTGAAAGGAACATCAGTCTATCGAGGAAGAATTTCCCGGCCATCACAGCAAGCAAACGAAAGGACGAAAATCAAGAACATCAACAATTTCTACGACTTTGAGTTTTTAACGAATGGAACCATGAAAATGTACCGATACAACAACTTAGGAACCGGGATTTCCGAGGATTCCAGTAAATTCAAACCAAATAAGTCGACTTTCGTTGTTGAGGAGAAAAAGGGATTTCTTGCAGCTAAGGTTTGAGTATAGTCAGACAATAACAGAAAAACATTTTGAAGGGAATGAAGCAACTGGAAAAGAGTCGAATCGCGAAAAATGAAGAAACACAGTTTTGGTACTATAAGAGGTGTTCAACTGATGTTTGCAAGTTTGTTCTTGTAGTTTTCCCCAGTACCGCTTCTCGAAATTCCAGAAAAGAATCAACAGTGAAAGAAAATGTGGTCACAGCTGAAGAACAACAAAAACCAAGCAATATTGGCGAAAACAACTATTTTCATTGCCCCGAACCTGGCTGTTCAGCAAGTTTCCGTTACTATCGGAACTTAGAGAAGCATGTACTTATCGGAAAGCATAACGTTGCTCCAGAAAAGATGACGCTGCGGGATTACGCTCTCCAAAAATTCATAAACAAAATTGAGGAGGTTGACAACACAAAGAAGGTTCTTGCTGAAGTGGATGAGGCTCTGAATGTTCTGACTCAGTCCACGACTAACAATTCACTGTCACAAGGATGGGCTTTGAAGCCAAAAAGAATCAGTGGGCGGTAATTATCTTCTTGTCGAAGTACGATAAACTTCTAGTTTAGGTTTTCCGATAAAGTGAGGACGTATCTGACGGATATATTTATCGACGGAGAGAAAACGGGGCAAAAACTAACTGGCGATGATGTTGTTCGAAAAATGAGAAACGCTAAGAACAAAGATGGAACTCGTGAATTTATCAAAACCGACAAAGTTACTGCGAAGCAAGTGAATAGTTTTTTTTCGAGACTAAACAGCGAAAGAAATGCGGATAGTACAACGAGAAGTATTAGAAGCAGCGGCAGTGAAATGGAAGTTGATGATTCACCTACTGTTGATGGAGAAGAAGAGACAGATAGTGATGACGAGAAAAATGAAGACCCTGAGTACGATGAGTACTCTGAGGAATTTGTTCTGATTGCCTTCAAAGATCCTCTATTCACAACAAGTCATGATGTTGAAGTCAGGAGAGAAGTCCGAAAATCACAAGTAATATTCGACATGGCAAATGCTGACATCGATACGAGCGAAGTTGACAGTCCTATTATGGAAAAGCAAAAAAAACGGAAAACTCTTTGACTTTCCTCCCAGTTCTCACAGATTACTTTCTCTATTTTCTTCCAAAATGAATGAATTGACAAACTCTGAAAGTTACAATTGAATGTAGAAGCTTCGTGCCCTCATGCAAACGTCCTTACAATTTACTATGGAAGGAAAATATAGAAACTGCAACAAATTTTTTTGACAAACGAACTGGAATCTGATAAAAAATGTGATAAATCTATAAAAAACAGACAATAAGCAACATTTTTACAATGCATCACTGATGAAAATGTGCGCCTCACGCAGTTTTTCGGGTCTGATAGTGAAGTAACGCAATCATTCTTATTATATAAGTTTCTTAAACGTCCGTTTGTTTGTCTGTCTGTTTGTTTGTCTGTCCGCTTTCTTCATTTCGTAAAAACAAAGGTTCACGCAGAAATTATGAACACGTGAAGCATGGCGGCGCAAGCCGGCGCAGCCCGGCTTGTTGTGATATAAATTGAAAAAAATGATTTGGATATGGTTTTTTCTTGATGGGAATTGATAAAAAATAAAGGTAAATTGGCAAAAAACTATTTATAGGTGCTGCATATACTTCTACACTTGAAAATTTCTGTTTGTAAGGCAAATAGCAGAAACGTGCATTTTATCACCTTTTCTTTGACGATTTTTAGAGTGTTGAGGCAGACACTTTAAAAATCGGAAAACACTTGTACCTGATGTAAAAAAGGACGTAGAATCGTTTGCAAACAATTAAAAAAATGGATTCCTTAACAGAAAAAAGTTAGAAAATAAAGTGTATTACTTGATTTGTGAAAAAAGTTGTTCCTAACGTTTTTCAGAAGCGAAAAAAATTGTGAACGCGCACAAAAACAATAAAACATGAATACAAAAAGAATTATAAAAAAATATATCTTCAAAAAAAAGTTACGATTTTTCTAAGTTTTTACCTACATGGGCTCTCCACAAATTTTTGAAACGTTTTATCAGGCTATCAACTGTATTTTCTAAATACGGACCTATATAAGTGTCTAACATAAAAATATGAAGTCACTCGCTGCAACTTGACGCATCTGTTCTCAGCCGTATTGGCCAAATTCGAGAAATCCCAGACAACGTGTCTTAAAGTTTGAGGACTACTAGCTTACGTCTTCAACACCGGAACTCTTCTCTGGTCCGTCGGCTCGTGGTGAATACCGGCCAGCACCGAAGTCAAATCCACGACAGCTCCACTGGCACACATCGTAAGAACCTCGAGATTCTGCATTCTTCCGGACACCCAAGCGGTCACAATAGTGTTCAGGTTGTTGACGGACAGGCAGGCAGTTCCAAATTCGATGATTGAAGACACTGAGTCCAGGATGACATCCAGAGAGGACCAGTTCAGACGTGGGACGGAGATCCATTTGTGTCGCAGGGGTTCCGTGACAATGTAGGCGTGGGGAGGCTCCGGATAAATCGAGAGTTTCTCACAGTTGACTGATTTCATCCAAAAATCCATCTCATTTTCATTGAGCCCTCCGCATTCGGTGAAAGACACATCATCAAACTGCCGGGTGTATCTCAGAGCAAAACGGCCAATGTCAATGTTGGCGTACGAGACCATAAGCCCGAAGGACTTCACATTGAACAAAGTGCACAGAAACTCGCTCATATCCTCCACAAAGTTGCTGGCTTGATCCCGAATCTCAATAACATGATCTCGACTTGTCCTTGATTCCAAACCAGTGATCTTGACTCCATTGACTTCACCCGAGATCGGTTGTCTGTTGCATGGTGGTCCGGGGCCAAAGATCGATGCATTGCAGAACTTCTCATTGGTGACTTCCATGAATCCGTCTTGTTCATCAGTGAGGTGGAGTTTCCAGGACTCCTCGCTGAGTTCCCACATCAGATTCTTCAGGGTTTGGGTTTTTTTGGCGATCCGGAAGGTCAGCGGCGAGATCATAGCAAATTTCAAACTGAAAAACCGGAATTCCATGGTTTTCCTCTCCTTTTTTGAACTTACAGATCAAAAATCGTCATCAACCGGCAAATGTTCCGTTGTGCCACTTCCGGGAGATTCATAAAGGGAAAAGTTCCCGCCATCTTACACTTCGATTTCTCGTGAAAACAAGCAGAAATAAAGAGAAACGTTTTGGAACTGCCCGGAAAAGAGGGCAAACTGATAAGATCTATCCACGTGAATGTCAAGCCTCGTGAATGTCAGGGCACGTGAATCAAAAACTGACTTCTAGAAATCGATATTCGATGCCTTCTAGGACTCCGAAATGACCTCAAAATAGAAAATATCGACCCGTTTCTTTTTGAAAAACGTTGTTTTTCTGAAAAACAGTAAACATTTTATTAGTTGACAACTATTTGATAGGAAGAAAAACCATTGATTGAAGAATTCAAACTGTATGATTATTCTCGTTTTTCTGCATGTTATTCCTGGGTTGTGAGCTTTTCCGACGTTGCCAAAGTGTGATGGTATTTTGGCGATGGTGACCTAAACATCAAAGATACTACTGCGGTCAGGCAAAGTGACGGGTCTCGCCACGAAATCAGCTTTTTGCTGTTTTCTCGATTTTGAACCGACTTTTTCAAATTTTCTCAATGAATTCGGATAGAATAGAGAATTTAAAACTGGCTGGTAGTCAGTTCAACCAAAACTTTTCAGTTTTTCAGCTAAAATTTTCAGATTTTGTGTTTTTGGCGGAAAAATTACAAAAATGAGTGAATCCCAATGAAGAACTCAATAATTCGGATTGAATGAACTGTTTCTAGGTTTCAAATTCTTTTTTCTATCCGTTTTCATCAGAAAATATTCACAAAAGTTTGTCTGGAAACGAGAAAACAGCAAAAAACCGATTTCGTGGCGAGACCCGCCAGTTCGCCTAACCGCAATGACTTACTTTCCGAGTTATCAATCGCCACTCTATCACACTGAATCATGGCTTTCACTGCGTTTCTGTAAGGTACTATGAAGGAAATTTGAAGAATCGGATCCAAAGCAGCTGGGAGTGTCATCATGATTCCTAGGGTGTATTGGGAGATGAGGATTTGGGTTCCTAAAGTTCAATTTTTGCAGCTTTAAAAAAAGGTTTGGGTACCTGAATATTTGTTATAAACATAAAAAAATGCAACGGGGACGTAACAAAACAATGGGAGCATGATTTGAAGTCCGAGGCCCTAAAAAAAATTTTTTTCAAAAAAATTTTTTTTTTGCTTTTTTGGAATCAACCATGTGGATTTTTGAATTCTTTAAGTTTTCTAACCTATTTCAAATGTTTTCCATGTCTAAAACCCAAAAAACCACACTTTTCAGTACTTCGATTCGGCGCCCAGTAGTGGGGGGACCTCACACCAAATCTCACGAAAAACAGCTCAAAACTCGCTCAAAACCCTCAAAAACAAGTTTCCAAACCAAAAAACACCGTAGAATCCAAAAAAACACACCCCAAAACACCTAACTCACATGTATAAGCGCTCTAAACTGCGAAATGCTATGCTCCGACAACGAATTCCGACTTTGATCCAAAATTTTCAACGTCTCTCTTCTCCAATAATACCCGCAAATCGGAGCGATAGAGGCCAAAATAACAAGTGTTAAGGTCACTAGAGTCATACAAATATGATGAGAATTCGCGAACCCTCCGAAATTTTCAAATTTTGCAAAGTCATAATTTTCGTGATTTTCGATAGTTTCAAGGTGTACAAACTCGAAATTTGTTGGGGGAATATGGGATAGAATCTGCAAGAAAACAAGTAAAAACTGATAAACAATAAAAGGATCTTACAAATATAACAATCGGAAAGATGTACCACCCGCAAAAAGTGAAAATTCGAAAGTTGAATTTTTGAAAATATTTGATAGTGATCATTCGGTAGTATAAAGTGTGCATGTTTAGCACTCCACCAATGGTTATTACTGTCTAAAATGTGTATTATATCTTTGATTAACCTTATTTTACTTTACCAGCATAAGAACATATCCATTGAAGCAAAACCAGGGGCCCAAAAATTTACAGGGTCCTTGACACATCAGGGCTAGAGAATGGGGGTTGTTGACGTTTCTAAAAAGGTTTTCATGAGTTCTAGTGTTGTTTTTTGTGTTTTTCATGTCTCTAAACCCAAAAAACCATGTTTTTCAGGTAAAAAACACTTAAAACAGCGGTTTTCTGCACTTTGTCGTAAGGTGTCATACATTGGCGCACAGTGCCTGCGGACTTGGCACCGTATCTCACGAAAAACGCTCTAAAACCCCGTGAAACTTGTTTTTAAGGTTAAAAAACGTCCTCTTCTCATCTAAAACATTCAAAACTTGCCCAAAACACTCACCGAACTTGTAAAAAAAAGGCCAAAGTTGCTAAGACCATATTAGTGATATTTGAGGGGTAGAGAAACCAAATCATATTTCGTAAAACTTTGGAGGTTTTTGTTAGGATAAGAAAGAATAGTAAAAATTGAAGTACAAGGCATGTTAAGTAGAAAATTGGATAGTAGATAGAGGTGATTTGGTCCAGAATTCGATCCATAAAGTTTATGCTGAAAAAAAAATTTTACGAAAAAATTGTTTTTCTTTCAAAAGTGTCTTTTTCTTTCATTTTATTGAGAAAGAAGAAGTTTTTGCACTATAAAACAACAAAAATGAGCTGAAAACTTGTAAAAAAGCCCGAAAAACCGCAGAATTTCCAATTTCTGATCGCCAAAATCTAATTATAACGTAGGGGGTTATAAATGTTTCCGTAACTGAATTTTGGCTTGATTTTGTGATTTTTGACATCAAAAATTAAGTTTTAGAAAGGGTTTTACGCAAGAAACATTGATTTCAAGTAGAAAAATCAGAAAAAAAGTCTGAAAATATCTTAAAATTCAGCGCCCTAGGTGATATTGAAATCGACACAGTATTTTACGACTGTTAGTCTAAAAGTTGAAAAAACTTAATTTCTAGGGTTTCTAGGGTTCTAAACACTTTATTTTCTAATTTTTCCAGTTTAAAACACCCAAAAAGTACGTGATTCTCGTAGTTTTCACACTTCCGCTTCACTACCTTGATGCGTCAAAAAATCGCAAAAATCGCAAAAAACACGAAAAACAAAAAACGTAAAATTCTCTGAAAAATTAGCGAAAAATGGAGCAAATGAGACAGAAAACAGCCAAACAAGGTTCTAATGACATGTCAAAAACGTCAGAAACACATTTTCCCCGGTTTTAACGCATTTTTTCTTTGATCAATCAGATTTTTTCCCTTACCCGGAAACATGTAATTTAGACTACGACGACTAGAAATCACGGGCGAAAATTGTGTTTTCTGATCGGAAATTGAGCCATTTTGTTCTTGGAATACGTAGTTTAAGAGTTTAGAAGGTCAGAAAGTGGTCAACAAACTTTGGAATTTCGATTTTGAAGGTTTCCTGGAACTCTAAATGTCAAGGGGCCAAAAAATCAAGGGTCTGAGGGTTTGGGGGTTATATCTTTTTTCTGGTGAGTGGTATAAAAAAGTTGTCAACTAACAAAATAATCCTCATTTTATTCTCTACAACTTTGTAGTTGACAACTTTTCTATATAATTTTTATTTTTTGAGTTGTAAGCCCTAAACAGTCAATGTCAGTTATCAAGAAGATCAACAAAAAGTTCATTCGATCGAAAATTCAACGCAAATCAATGAATTTCTGCAAAATCTGCGGAATACTAGCTGGATTCAGGTCTTTGACGTTTTCCGGGACAATATCTTGAAGCTCCGAGACAGATTTCACCGAGTCCAGGCAATGTTTCTGGAAAAAAAAATTTTTTTTTCAAAAATTGAAAAAAAAAAAATTTTTTTTTTCATTTTCTTACCATGAGCTCTTGAAGCAAGTATCTATCCGCCAAATGCAATTTCTCTTTGACACTTATTTCATCTTTTGAAACTCCGATAATCACGTTTTCACACTTGTTTTTCACATCTTTCACATCGAAATAGTTGACCAACTCCAAAAGCTCTCGGGCGTTTTCTACTGAAATTGGACTAATTTTCAATTGCATGTTTTGGGTTGAAAAACCAACCAGTGACATCAGATTTGTGATAAATAACTTCTAAAAGCTCTTGAAAGTCATCTGCATTAACGTTTTCCAATGGAATTCCGGTGGCCGAGGATTCACGGAACTTTTGGTGGAACATTGTTGCGAAATAGGTGGAGAAGGAGGAGAGGAGCTGGAAAACAGTTGATAACTTTGTTGTGATAAGAGATAGCAAAAAGTTGTCTACTACAAAGTTATAGAGAATAGAATGAGGATCATTTTTGCAGTTGACCACTTTTCACTAGCTGTTTTGGTTTTTGAGATACAGGCTGTCAAACTTAACAGAAAGTCTTCACTTACCACTTTATTCACATGGAACTCCCGTTCTTCCACTATCAACACCACATCGGTGTACAATTCAGGATTTTCCTTGGAGAAATCAAACTTTGGAAAGGCCACAAGTTGAAAAACTTCGATATCCAGTTCAACGGTCACCCGGTTTCCGATCATCTGATTATGGAGTGTGTGAGTAAAATTCAAGGGTGTCGTAGTATCACTCCCTCCGTTTGAATCACTTTTTACTGGGTCGCTTTCGTGAAAAACACGATTTTCTGGTTCTAAAAAACAAGCAGTCCAAGAGAAATCGGTCCCATATTTTCGAGACCTTTCGGGAAGGATTATGGCAAAAAGGGTCATTGTCCAGTTGTCCTTGTCACGTTTTGAGATTGCGTACCTGAAAAGTCAATGATCAGTTTCTTATCAGAAAGTCATAAAATTCGTATAAAATTTTTGTTAGCTTCATTCTCATTCATTTTCGCCAGTTTCGCTATGCTTCGCGTCCTAAAGAAACATACTTTTTGGACGTTTGATGTTAGATATTTATGTGATCATCAAGAACGAAGGAATCCGGAAAAGGAACATCATGGAATGCGATGGTAAGATGGAACTGATTATGTTACACTGAAGCAGTTGATTTCAGGTACTCTACTGTTAAAAATACCAATAAAAACTATTCTGTGAGCCTATTTTATAATCACGAATCTGAAGATTACGAAGAGGACCCAATTAATGACCCAATACCGCTTCACAGAAGACGTCGAGTTCATTTCGACTGGTCTGTGACATGTCTCGATTCTCAAAAAACCCTAATTTGTGAATCCACCAATAACAAATGCACGAATCTGTTCAACGGGTGCAGTTCCTGCCAGCCAAAGTTCAACTTGGCAGAACTGGGTCCAAAGTTTCGCTTGGATTTGACTGTTTATGAGGTGCTCGCTCCGAAAGTTTCGGATTATTTTGAGGAGAAAAGATGGACTGATTTGGTGTTGGTGGTTGGCAATCAAGAGTTTCATGTTGAGAAGGATGTAAGTTTATTCAAGTTGAAATGGTGATTTCTTATCTGTTAAGATCATCGAGAGTCACTCTTCTCAAATGACAATCATGGAAACCCCCGAAAACTTTCGTTCTGTGTTAGATAACGTGGATCCTGATGAGTTGCAAGAGCTCCTAGACGTTATTCATACGGAAAGGGGGGTCACAGGTACCATTACCAAAAGTTCTAAAAACTCATAGTTTTATCGGATAGGTGGTAACTGTGTGGAATTGTTGAATCTAGCGGATAAATTGGAAATGAGAATGATCAAGCACAATTGTGGGGTCCAATTGATCAAAGCCGAAATTTCAATGAAGGAAAAGTTGATGTTGGCTGATAAATATCATCATTTTGAGCTTATGGTATGTAAATTTCGACTTGGAGTTCATGAAAACACAAAATTTTCATCCAGGAACACTGCATGAAAAGCTTGAAATCAATCCCTCAAATCCAGGAGGCAACTCCAAAAAATATCCAGGATTTGAGCCCAGAAACTGTTGCAAAACTGCTCGAGAAGACTTTTGAGGTTTATAAAATCGCTAATTGATGTTTGATAGTTGTTTTTTGAACATAAAAACCTCACCATTTCATTCCAAAATGCTCCTCCACCTCACTGATTTGTTCACGAAGTTTTGCAAAGTTCTCAATGACAACCGTCATTGAGAATTTGTTGTGTTCTACTGGAACATCCATTTTCTGAAAAACGAGGCGTTGAAAAACAGGAAAAACACCAGGAAAACCCGGAAAAACCCTGAAAAAAAGAAGAAAAATGATTGCGAAACGACTGCCGTTGTATTGCCGAAAATGGAAGAGACGCAGACACAACCGGAGTGGTTGTATTGATCTAACTGACCTTTTTCTGTTGTTTGAACAGTTTTTTCACTCAAAAAAGGATAAAAAAGTCATTAAAAACAGCAGGAATTATCATTTAATCATTCAAAAAGAAAAAAAATACATTTCATCATTTTCTGCAATCATCAAGAAGCAAGGAGGCAAAATCCAAAAAGCTATGATTTCTAGGGTCCATATCTTTGTTCCCATAAAAGCTACCAGAAAGTTGTCAACTAACAAAATGATCCTTATTCTATTTCCTATAACTTTGTAGTTGACAACTTTTTGCTATCTCTTATCACAGCAAAGTTATCAACTGTTTTCCAGCTCCTCTCCTCTTTCTCCACCTATTTCGCAACAATGTTCCACCAAAAGTTCCGTGAATCCACGGCCACCGGAATCCCATTGGAAAACGTGAATGCAGATGACTTTCAAGAGCTTTTAGAAGTTATTTATTATAAATCTGATGTCACTAGTGGGTTTTAAAGCCGAAAAATGCAATTGAAAATTGATCGAATTTCATTAGAAAACGCCCGAGAGCTTTTGGAGTTGGTCAACTATTTCGATGTGAAAGATGTGAAAAATAAGTGTGAAAATGTGTTAATTTCTGTTTTTGAAAATAGAATACGTGTCAAAAAAAGCTAAACTTGATATCTCACATGTTTTTTGAGTTATACGCCGTAAACAGTCAATGTCATCCAAGAGTACCGAGAGCCAAATCAGGGGCCTTTGGGTTCTAGAGTCCATATCTCTGTTCCCATAAAAGCTACTAAAAAGTTGTCTACTAACAAAATAATCTTCATTTCATTCTCTATAACTTTGTAGTTGACAACTTTTTGCTATCTTTTGTACTTTTTGAGTTATAATTGTATAAATACACAATAGTTTAAGTTAGGTAAAACAGAAAACAGTTCAAAACTCCGCGTCCTCATAATCCTCCTCCTGAATAGCATTTCGTTGTGGGGGGTCTTGTGGTTTTTGTGCTTGGATTTTAGGTTTTCTAAAATCTCTAATCTTCTGTAAAAGCTTTGTAGCAGTGGAGGGATTCAGATCTTCAACGTTTTCGGGGAGGCAGTCCTGGACGTCTTCGACAGTTTTTAGCTGTTTTACAGTGTGGTCCTAAAAGTTGAAAATATACCTGATTTTACACTTGATAACTCTCTAAAACCTACCATAAGCTCCAAAAGAGCATGTTTATCAGCCAGGTACACCTTTTCTTGAGCTTTTCTGGTACAATTGATCAAAAACTTCTCGCATTTTGCTTTGATATTTTCCATATCCAGATAGGAAGAGGTTTCCAGCAAAGCCACTATGTTATAGTCTAAAAAATGATTATCACTGTTTAGTTATGTTTTTTAAAGCGTTTTAGATCACCTGTCATCTCATTTAACTGATAGATAAACTCTAAAAGCTCCTGGAAATCATTGGCGGAAATCATGCCCACATGGATTTTTTTGTGGTTCGAGTCTTGGAAATCTTTGAAAAATTGATTGGAAAAGTAGGTGGAGAAGCTTGCAAGCGTCTGAAAGTACAAAAACCTGATAATTGGATTGGAGGAGTTTTTTATTTGAGAATGAAAAATTTTCGCTGGGTTTTCCTGGTTTTGATAATACTTGCAATCTAATACTTGCAATTTTTTGAAAAACATGCCGAACTTTGAGGATTGATATCTCGAGATGTATAAGAGCTAATAAAAAGTTGTCAACTAACAAAATGTAGCTTAAAACAAGATCTTCAACTTTGTAGTTGACAACTTTTTAAAATCTTTAATGTATCTTGAGATATAGAGCAAAATGCGCCAACCCCCCACTGCCACCATGGTAGTTATTGGGTGGGCTCAAGGTTTTGAAGTTTTCTGCGATTACGGTAGAAGATATCCAAAAATTGTTTGACATATCATAAACCAGAGAAAATTTGCTATTCAATGGTGTGTTTCACAAAAAATTAGGTTAAAAATTGAATTTTTAAGAATTTTTTGAAAATTTTGAAAAAAAAAAATTTTTTTCAAAAAAATTTTTTTCCGATTTTTCAAAATTTTTTCTCTTTTTTCCAATGATAAAACTAACAATTCTACAAACATGAAACTCTTTCCCTCCAACCACCAGCCATTGATCCGTAAACAATTGCTCATTTTCCACAGAAAAATCAAAATGCGGAGTCTCCAAGACCCCTTGGACCAAAATTTCACATTCAAAGTCGAATTGTGATTCGTTTGAATAATGATGTCTTGTTTTGATTTTCTGAGCGGTTTTTTGTCTTCGGAAAGTCAGTTTTTCAGTGTCTCCAATGAAATACTCCGATTTCGCTTCTACTTGAACATTCCATTGTTTGAGCGGTTTTTGGGGGATTCGTTCGCAATGAAGGGTTAGTGAATCCAGGAAGTACATGAGGAATCCAGTGTTTCTAGATGAAAAATGGGTCATTTTAACCTTAAAATTGTTGTTTTCTAACCTCCGCATACTAATAAACCACTGAAATCCGGAATGCACGACGGTTTGGCTGTATACCAATTCAGAGCTTGTTTCGTCGAATTTTCCAGTGTTTAGGGTTAGTTTGAATTTTGAAATTACTGATTGGTTTTGGCTGTAAATAACTGTTTAAAAAAAACGGCATTAAAACATGCAAAAAACATGCAAAAAACTGAAAAAAAATCATTCAAAATTGTACCTATTTTCGTCCAATTTTCTCTGCTTTGATGGGATTTCCTCTGGGTCGATTTCAGCCATTTTTCACTTTTTTCACTGAAAATTGATGTTTTTCTAGGTTTTTAGGGTTTTATATAAAGCAGAAGATCACGAAAATGCAGAAAAAGACGGAATTGAGCTTGTTTCCATGGAGATAAGGCCAGATGCTCCGAGAGAGCAAAGGGATTAGAGACGCAGATGAGAAGAGGAAGGATTAGACTCGCCAAATTCATTAGCAATGTCTATTTTTCAAAGCAAAAACAATCAATAAACCATTTCTTCGAGTTGCTTGACTCTCTGAAGCTCAAAACATGGACATCCAAGGGTAAAACGTGTTGGATTACATGAGCGCCTCGCATTTCTTTTCAAGATGAAAAATGAGAGAAAGTCGTGTTTTTTTTATTCTGCTTACAATCTGCTTACAAACTAACAAATTTTTATTCAAAAAAGAGAAAACAACATAAAAAAAGCAAAAAGTCATTCGCAATCCGCAATTTTCTGAAGAAGAAGCTTGATGGTAGATGGGCTCAAATCATTCACATTCTTTGGCAGTACTTCTTTCACCTCGGTGACATGTCTCAGGCTTTCAAGAGTCTTTTTCTTCAAAAAAGAGGTTATAAAACACTGATAATGATTGATAACTTACCATAAGATCTTGCAGAGCCAATTTATCCGCCATTATGATCTTTTTCTTGAATGAAAGCTCACTTTGCGACATGCCAATCACAACTTTCTCGCATTTTTTCTTGATGTCAGGCATGTCGAAGTAGACGGCGGCTTCCAGAAGGTCACAAATGTTTCCAGCTGAAAAAAGTGAACAAAGTGAGGCTGTTGATCTTTGCGAACAAAAAAAGTTACCTGTGATCTCTGATTTGTGATAGATCACCTCTAAAACTTCTTGGAATGAGTCTGCTTTGATATCTTCAAGAGTGACACTTGTTTTGTTGGATTCACGGAAGTTTTCGAAGAACATGGTTCGGAAGTAGGTCGAGAAACTTGCAAGCATCTGGAATATGATTAAAACACAGCTATGTTCCAAAAAAGAGGAATCTTTACGCGAAATGGCCCTCGGCGGGTCTCACCACGAAATCGGTTTTTTGCTGTTTTCTCGTTTTTGGACCCACTTTTTAGAATTTTTCTGATGAAAACAAAGAGAAAAATAGTTTGGAACCTAGAAATCGTTCATTCGACCAGAATTATTGAATTTTTCCTTGCGATATATTCATTTCTGTAATTATTCAGCGAAAAGCACGAAATCTGAAAATTTTTGATGAAAAACTGAACATTTTTGGTTGAACTGACTATCAACTGGTTTCAAATTCTCTATTCTATCCAAATTCATTGAAATAATTTCAAAAAATCAGTTCAAAATCGAGAAAACAGCGAAAACCTGATTTCGTGGCGAGACCCGCCGAGGGACACTTCGCGTGACTACTGTAGTATTCATTTTCAATTTGTTTTTCTAGATCCCTCTTTTTGTAACAGAGTCAAAGCCAAAAGTACTTACCGCCTTACAAACATGAAAATTGCGTCCCTCAATAACCAGAACAACATCCGACAAAATCTCGGGATTCACAGTGCAAAAGTTGAAGTACGGAACATCGGCGATTCGGATGATTGTCACTTCACACTGTACCACGTCTTGTCGATGTTCTTTGTAGGGAACGCGTCCAATGAACTTTTCAGTGTCATGCTTTTCAAAGATGACGTCATTGACGTGATCTTGTCGGTAAGTCATCAGCAGAACGCCGGTTTCCACTGACCAAGATTTCACGGATTTCTTGGTGGCGGCGTCGATTTTTTCGCATTTTATGAACACTTCAGTGCATTTGGTTTTGGAGTGTCGATTCGATTCTCTGAAACATTGTTTCTCGCCACGAAATCAGTTTTTTGCTGTTTTCTTGGTTTTGAACTTTTTTTTTCAAACCTTTTTTATCGAATTCGGATAGAATAGAAAATTTGAAACCGATTGATAGTCAGTTCAACTAAAACTGTTCAGTTTTCAGCGAAAATTTTCAGATTTCGTGTTTTTGGCTGTTTTTCAAAAAATTACAAAAATGAGTGAATCGCAATGAAAAACTCTAAAAATTCTGGTCGAATGAACTATTTCTAAGTTCCAAATTTTTTTTCTATCTGTTTTCATCAGAAAAAACTAAAAAAAGTTAGTCCAGATACGAGAAAACAGCAAAAAACCAATTTCGTGGCGAGACCTGCCAAATAAACTGAATACCTGTAGACAACAAGAGTCCACTTGAAACCTCCATACTGCACTGTTTCTCCGGTATGGAACAAGTCGAAATAGTTGCTGACGTTGACTGATAAACTGAGCTTTTTCTCTTTCTCAGCAGGTTTTTCTTGGGCCGCTGACATGGCTGAAAAATGAAGAAGATGAAGAAGAAGAAAAAATGAAGGGAAAATTGCAAAAAGATGAAGAGGAAAGAAATTGGATTTTTTTGTGTAACAGTGCGTGGGTTTGTAATGTAGTTTTTTGATTGTAAAAGCTCTTTTTTCAGCTCTCAACAGTTCTACACTGATTGTTTTTACAATTCAAATAAGAAAGAAAAAATGAGAGAAAAACTTGTGTAAAAGAAGCTGAAGCCAAGGCCAAGTCAGCACGACATGACACATGCAAAAGTAAACATCCTTGACCCAAGGTTACTTGCTGCTTGCTGCTTTTCTCGATAAGATATAACTTTTATTTAACATTTATTCAAGAACAACACAGAATAGGGACATTTTGATAGAAGAACCAAACCAATCTACCACTCTTCTTCGTCACCGTAGAAAGCCACATAATCATCATAATTGAAGTCGTTTTGAACATTATCGGGTTCTTGCCCTTGTTTATCAGCTCCCCATGGCACAAACTTGATGTCCGCGACTCTTTGAAGGATTTGACGAAGGGTTCCAATCTTCAAATCCGTCACATTGTCCGGGAGAACGTTGAGGACAACTTGGGGCGTTTTGAGTTTTTCTAGGGTGGATTTCTGGAAAATTTTGGTTTTTCTTGATAAAAACAACGGTTCTGGTTCAAAAATAAGGTATCTAGAAAACTGCGGTCACGCGAAGTGGCCCTCGGCGGGTCTCGTCACGAAGTCGGTTTTTTGCTATTTTCTCGTTTCCGGACCAACTTTTTCGAATTTTTTCTGATGAAATCGGATAGAAAAAAGAATTTGAAACCTAGAAATAGTTCATTCGACCAGAATTTTTGAGTTTTTCATTGCGATTTACTCAATTTTGCAATTTTCAGCCAAAAACACGAAATCTGAAAATTTTCTCTGAAAAACTGAACAGTTTTGGTTGCACTGACTATCAACCGGTTTCAAATTTTCTATTGTATCCGAATTTATTGGAAAAATTTAAAAAAAAATTGGTCCAAAACCGAGAAAACACCGAAAAACCAGTTTCGCTGCGAGACCCACCAACTGCCGACTTGGCACGACATCGGTTTTTTGCTGTTTTCTCGTTTTTGGACCAACTTTTTTGAATTTTTTCTGATGAAAACGAATAGGACAAAGAATTTGAAACCTAGAAATAGTTCATTCGACCAGAATTTTTGAGTTTTTCATTGCGATTTACTCAATTTTCCAATTTTCAGCCAAAAACACGAAATTTGAAAATTTTAGCTAAAAAACTGAAAAGTTTTGGTTGAACTGACTATCAACCGGAGTCAAATTTTTTATTCTATCCGAATTCGTTTATAAAATTCAAAAAAATCGTTTAAAAATCGAGAAAACAGCAAAAAACCAGTTTCGCTGCGAGACCCATCAACTGCCGACTTGCCACGGAACCGTTTTTTTTGCTGTTTTCTCATTTTGGGACCTACTTTTTTGAATTTTTTCTAATGAAAACAAATAGAACAAAAAATTTAAAACCTAGAAATAGTTCATTCGACCGGTATTATTGAGTTTTTCATTGCGATTTACTCATTTTTGTAATTTTTCAGCCAAAAAACACGAAATCTGAAAATTTTAGCTGAAAAACTGAACAGTTTTGGTTGAACTGACTATCAACCGGAGTCAAATTTTCTATTCTATTCGAATTCATCCCAAAAATTTGAAAAAAAAAGTTTCAAAATTGAGAAAACAGCAAAAAACTGATTTCGTGGCGAGACCCGCCGAGGGCCACTTTGCCTGACCGCAGTAGTAGATCCCTTTTTTGGAACAGGGCCTAAAACAACTAAGAAGTGATAAAAGCTTACCAAAAGATCCGGAAGATCAAGTTTATCCGCCAAGAACACCAGTTTCTTAGCGTCAAGCTTTCCATAACCAACTTTCTTCACAGCGATTTTACACTGCTCAATGACACTGTCCATTTGGAAGTGGGCACTGAGCTCCAGGACGTTTCCCAAGTGTTCTCCTGTAAAACAGAGGTTTCTACACTTTTAATGAAACGATTTTGTTACCAGTGATCTCAAAATCAAGGAAAATAACCTCTAGAAGGTCTTGGAAAGCGGCGACTTTGATGTCGGGGATGATGTAAGTAGAAGAAGGGGGTCCAGTGGAGAAGAGGGTTTTGAAGTAGGGGGAGATGTTGGACAAGGTCTGGAAGTAGAAATTGAGATTGTTAGAAAGATCTAGAAAAGCTAGAAAAAAACCTGGCGAATTCTAAGATTCACAGAAGAAAACTTTACGTAAAAATTTTTTCAATTTTTTTTTGATTCCAAAGTTTCGGATAATGCCACTTCTTTGAATCTTGATGAATCTTTTCCAAAAGTTGCGAACATATAATTCAAGTATTTAGCTGAAATATATCTAAAGATGAGCTCAAACGGACTATTTTGAGCCGAATTATGATCAAAAGTCTGATGGCATATGTATTAACTTATGAGCGCTACAGTACAAAGGACCCTTTCACTTGGGAAGTCCATTTCTTATCTAGCCTTGCAGTTTTTGCAATTTTTTTGATGTTAATAGATAGAATTTGACTTGCTGATCAACTTTTCAGTACTTCATTTTGGCAGAAAACGCTTCCTAAGTCCACTTTCGAGCTCTCAAAGTTATCATTGAAAAAAACATACCTCCTTCACAACATGAAACTCCTTTCCCTCCACAATCAACACCACATCCGATCCCAAATCCTCTCTCTTTTTCGAGAAGTCCAAATCCTTATCCGGTTGTACTATAACATTGCGAATCTCCACCTTGACATCGTCGAAATCCGTTCCATCAAAGAACTCTTCAAGTTTTCCCATCTTCATCTCATTGTTCTTATTAGTGAGATTTGCGGTCACAAATTGCGCCTTTGGGTTGGGGTTTCTTGCATCCTTTTCTTTCTTCTGGAAGGTCACATCCACTGACCAACGACCATTGGCCTTTTCGCATTGGAGCAAGATTTTGACAGATGGCTCGTTTACCCAAACCAGGCGAAATTTGAGTCCATGGATCTCCACGGGTGTTCCAAAGTTTCTCGGAGCAGTGGGGTCTTCGAAAGTGAAAGGGTCCAGCTTCAAAATTAGCTCTTCTTTCATCTGAAAAGGGTTAGGGAAGATTAGGTGATGGAGATAAAAAAGAAGAAAAGAGGTATGGATATGTAAGAATACATATAGAACATGAGAAACAAACAGTTCGGGCAAACTGAACAGTATAAAGTTTTCATTAGCAGAGATTTACCAACTGTCATAATTGTAGTGTTCTTCATCAAAATCTCCCCAGCCTTGGTAATAAAGAGGACGCCCATCCTCCAACTCACCTATGCGTCTGGGTGGAGGAAATGGAATCACGGAACCAAGTTCAATCATTCGGGTATCTTCTGAATCCTGCCAAGATTGCATTTGTCTGTTACATTGGGCTATACGTTCCGCGTCTTCTCTCTTTTTCTTCAACTCGGCATCCTTCACTCCTTGTAGAATCCGAATCACTGTAGAATCACTGAGGGTTGCAGTTTCTTTGGGAATGATCGCTTCAACTGCTTTTGGCGTGGCGTTGGTTTTGATGAGGTTATCCTAAAACCACTACTTTTCAATGAAAACTTTTACCATATCACTAACCAGTAGATCGTTGAGGACGAAGCGATCAGCTAGAACTAGTTTTTCCTCTTTCGAAAAATGCAGGGTACTGTCTTCCGAAAGCAACGCTTTTTCACAACGTTTGACGACTGTTTTCATTTGAAGATTGGTACCAGCTTCCAGGAGATCCTGTACGTTCTTCTCTGAAAACATACACCATTTAGAGGTAAGAGTGCTGGAATAGTACCTGTCACTTCAATCTTGTGATAAATGAGGTCCAGAGCTGACTGGAATTGATGGGCAGTGATGAGGATGGGGTTCTTCGATTCGGCCCGATCGCCAAAGAAGAGGTTCTTACAGACATCGGAGAAAGAGGCAAGGGTCTGGAAAACCATGTTTTAAGAATGTTGAGCCCTTTTGAAACACTCACACTCTTGCAAACATGGAACTCCCGTCCCTCCACGATCAGTACCATGTCAGTGTACACATTATCCTTCTTCTCCGCGTATTCGGAAACGATTTCAACCATTCTGCAAAAAGATATTAGCCTGACAATCAAAAACAAGAGAAAAGGAATGGAAGATATCAATATGTAAGAATACATAAAGTCAGCACCAAAAAAGAAGAGTTACAGTTTAAAATAAGGCAACATTCATTCAAAGTAAGCTTCAACTTATTCTGCTTCTGGCTCGCGTGCCTGAACTCTTGGAGGTTCTGGTCCAAAACCCAATGCTTGGAAACCAAAACCTCCAACACCGAAACCTCCATAACCAGCATAACCAAAACCACCTTCAGCGCGCTCGGCTTCGTATCGCATTCTATTCTCCAGACCTCTCAACTCCTCTAGATTCCGAGGTACTCCACCATTCCAATCTGGATGCTGTTCAAAGAACTGTCTGATTCCAGCATCCAGCTCTCGTTCATAACGCCCATTCGCATCCGGATCAGCCTCAAAACGACCATCTCCTAATGCTGGTACCGGATACTTGATCCGTCCTTCCCTTTTGGCCTTCTCCTCTTCTTCTTTTTTCTTAATTTCCAGTTCGATATCCTTCACTCTTTGCAGGATCCCGATCACCGTGGAATCACTGAGATTTGCAGTTCTTTTCGGGATCAGTTCTTCCACGTGTTTCGCTTTGGTTGCGCTTTGGAGGACGTGTTTCTAAAACCACTACTGTCTACTGATAACTCTGATCACTAACCAGTAGATTTGGTAGAACATAATGATTCGCAATAAGAAGTTTTTTATTGTCTGGAAGATCCGATGTCATTTCACACATCTGTTTGTCGCACAACTTGATGACACTCTTCATTTGGAGGTAGCTACCAATCTTCAATAGTTTCTCCACGTTATCATCTGAAAACAGATAATTTCTAGAGAGGTAAGTTGGCTCGAAAAGTAGGTAAAAGTACCTGTCACATCGATCTTGTGATAGATGAGGTCTAGAGCCAATTGAAAATGATGAGCCTTGACGCCGGGGAGCTCCTGGATCGGGTTCTTCGATTCGGACCAGGCATCGAAGAACTTGTTGCAGACATCGGAGAAGGATGCTAGAGTCTGAAAAACCAGCTTTAGAGCCCTAGAAAATCTTTTGAAACACTCACAGATTTACAGACATGGAATTCCTTGCCTTCTACAACCAGTATCATATCAGAAAACACATCGTCCTTCTTCTCCGAGTAATCGGAGGCCAGTTCCGCCATTCTGCAAGGAGATATTAGCCTGACAATGAAGAACAAGACAACGGGTATCTGAGATATCAATATGTAAGAAAACATATTGTTCGGTCAACAAGTGATAAAGTGACACGGAAACTTTATCGCAACCGGGCAAGACAAAAAGCAAAAAGCAAAGCAAAAAGAAGAAGCAAAGTTTAGTTACGATTCTGTGCTCTTGGCGGACGTTGAGCTGGAGCTTCTGGTTCCAAGTTTTGGACTCTAGGAGGTTCCTGTCCATCTAAAATGCCTACATTTGGTGGAGATCTAGGTCTTGCAGCACGATTCTGAGCTTGAGCTCTTGGCAGACGTCGAGCTGGAGCTTCCGGCTCCAAGTTTTGGACTCTAGGAGGTTCCGGTCCATCTAAAATGCCTACGTTTGGTGGAGATCTAGGTCTTGCAGCACGATTCTGAGCTTGAGCTCTTGGCGGAAGTTGAGCTGGAGCTTCTGGTTCCAAGTTTTCAACTCTAGGAGGTTCCTGTCCATCTAGAACGCCCATATTCGGTGGAGGTCTAGGTCTTGCAGCACGATTCTGAGCTTGAGCTCTTGGCAGACGTCTAGCTGGAGCTTCTGGTTCCAAGTGTTCAACTCTAGGAGGTTCCTGTCCATCTAGAACGCCCATGTTTCGTCTTGCAGCAGCACGACGAGGTTCAAAGTCATACTCCACATCCGAGGCATCCCATTCAGAATCGCTTGAAGAATCTTGGTACCCTATATCTCTTCCACGAACCCATGAAGCTTCTTCTTGCATTCTTCTATGCAGCTTGCTCATTTCCCTCATATCATTAGGCAGTTCGCCTTTCCAATCTGGGAACTCCTCCTTGAACATTAGGTGTTGAACTTCAAGGCCTCGTTTTTTGGTTGTATGACCCCGAAGTTGAATGCTTCGGTAATACTTGATTTTTTGCGAGATTCGCTGGTCCGTAGATTCACTGAGAAGGGCTCTAGTTTCTTTCGGAAACATGTCTAGACATTTCTTCCATGAAGAGGCGGTTTTTAGGACGTGATTCTGAAACCACTACTGTTTACTGATAACTCTCATCACTAACCAGTAGATCGGGTAGAACATACTTATCAGCTAGAAGCAGTTTCTTTGTCCTTGAAAGCTTCAACTTCTCTCTCCTTTCCGACGTCACCTCACACAACTCTTTTTGACACTCTTTCACGATGGTTTTGATTTGGAGGTAGGTGGCCACTTCAAGGAGATCCTCAACATTTTCAGCTGAAAATTGGTTTTCTATGAAATCTCGAGGTAAAGGAGTGCTAGAATATGTAGTACCTGTTACATCAATCTTGTGATAGAGGAAGTCCAAAGCTAACTGGAATTGATGGGCCTTCACAAATTGGAGCTCCGGGATCGGGTTCTTGGAGTCGGACCAGTTGCCAAAGTTCTTGCAGACATCGGAGAAGGAGGCGAGGGTCTGAAAACCACTATTTCGACGCTTTGGAGGCTACAACAAGCTCTAGGAAATCTTTTGAATACTCACGCTCTTGCAGACATGAAACTCCCTGCCTTCTACGGTCAGCACCATATCAGTATACACATTGTCCTTTTTCTCCGAGTAATCGGAGACCGTTTCAACCATTCTGCGAAAAGATATTCCCGAGAAAAACAAGAGAAAAGACAGCAAAGATATCCATATGTAAGAAAACATACAGTTTGGTCAAAAAAAGGAGTAATAGAATGTAACATGGAAACTTTATCGCAACAGGGTAAGAGGAAAAGGAAGAAAGTTCAAAAAAAGTTCATGGCATAGCTTGACGATCCTGTGCTCTTGGTGGGCGTTGAGCTGGAGCATCCTGCTCCAATTGCTGAAATCTCGGAGGTTCCGGTCCTTCTAGGAAACCTGGTGGAGCTCTTGCTTCAAGACCACCAGCACCATTGCCATGTTCAGCTGGGTGGTCGGCATCGCGGTAACGACCGTGACCTGGACCAAGAACTCGTACATAAAATTGACGTTCATAGCCGCCCCATGCCTGCCCGGCATAATCATCTCCCTGTCTTCTGTAATCTTGCATGCCGTCTCTTCTTGGAGGTTGAGCCTGCTGTCTTCTCATTTCGACACGACGGTTCCTACGCTGGGCTTTACGCTGTGCCTTATCAGCTTTCTCCTTCTCCTCCTCGTCTGCCTTCTTCTTCTTCAGATCATCAATTCTTTGCATAAACTTGGCCAGAGTTGCTTCACTGAGCTCTACTCTCGCTCTTGAAAGGAACGTTCCCATAACTTCCGGTTTGTTGGCGTTTTGGAGAAGGTGATCCTAAAACAACTACTTTTTACTGATAACTTTCATCTGTCACTTGCCAATAGCCCTGAAAGAGCGTACTTATCTGCAAGATAAAGCTTGCGAAATCTTGAAATCTTCAACTTTCCTTTTCCGTCTTTTCTCTCTTCACAGAGTTCCTTCTCGCAACGGGCCACAATCGTCTGGATTTGTAGATACCTGGCGACTTCTAGAAGATCCTCTGCGTTCTGTTCTGAAATTCATGAAATCTAGAGGTAAGATTGCTAGAATAGTACCTGTCACATCTATCTTATGGTAGAGGAAGTCCAAAGCTAGCTGGAATTGATGGGCAGTGACGCCGGGGAGCTCATGGATGGATTTCTTCGAGTCGGACCAGTTGCCGAAAAAAATGTTTTGGCAGTAGTTGGAGAAGGTGGCAAGGGTCTGAAAACCACTATTTCGACGCTTTGGAGACTACAAAAAGCTCTAGAAAATCTTTTGAAACACTCACGCTCTTGCAAACATGAAACTTCTCGCCTTCTACGGTCAGTACCATATCAGTAAACACATTGTCCTTTTTCTCCGAGTAATCAGAGACCAGTTCCACCATTCTGCAAAAAGATATTAGGTTGACAATGAAAAACGAAACGAAATGTATTAAAGATATCAATATGTAAGAATACATATAGTTTCGCAACAAAGAAAGGGATGAATGAAATGACAACTTTATGACAGTTTTATTGCAACCATGCAAAACGAAAAGGAAGGCGCAAACTTTATAGCAACTGCTTGTCAAATCCAACATCATTCTTCATCCGTATCTTCGGGAGAAAAGATGGAGAACAGATATCAATATGTAAGGGAACATATAGTTCGGTCAAAAAAAGGAGAAATAGAATGTAACATGGAAACTTTATAACAACAGGTAGAGACGAAAAGGAAGAATCAAGATTTCATCAATCATTGCATGTCACCTCTTGGAGGTTGAGCCTGCTGTCTTCTCATTTCGTCGCGACGGTTTCTATCAGCTTGACGCTGCTCTTCTTTCTCCTTTTTAGCTCTCTCCTTCTCCTCCTCCTCCGCCTTCTTCTTCTTCAGATCATCAATTCTCTGCATAAACTTGACCAGTGTAGATTCACTGAGCTCTACCTTCGCTCTTGGAAGGTACGTTTCCATGACTTCCGGTTTCTTGGCGTTTCGGAGAAGGTGGTCCTAAAAGTATTACTACTTTTTAATCAGCCTCATCAAATCACTCACCAATAGCCCTTGAAGCCCGTATTTATCTGCAAGGCAAAGCTTGCGATATCTTGGAATGTTCAACTTCTGTTTTCCGTCTTTCTTCTCTGCACAGAGCTCTTGCTCGCAACGGGCCACGATGACATTGATTTGCAGATACCTGGCGACTTCTAGCAGATCCTCTGCGTTCCACTCTGAAAAACATGAGTTCTAGAGATAAGGATGCCAGAATAGTACCAGTGACTTCGATCTTGTGGTACAGAAAGTCCAAAGCTAGCTGGAACTGATGGGCTTTGACGGGGAGCTCGTGGGTGGTGTTGTTCGATTCCGACCAGGGGCCGAAAAAGATGATTCGGCAGTAGTCGGAGAAGTATGCGAGGGTCTGAAGAACCATGTTTTGAACATTTACCAGGTACAAAAAGCTCACAGTCTTACAAACATGAAACTCCCGATCCTCAACGGTCAGCACCATGTCAGTGAACACATCGTCCCTTCTCTCCGAGTAATCGGAGACCAGTTCCGCCATTCTGCAAAAAGATATTAGCAAAAAACGAAAGAAAAGGGAGCAAAGATATCAATATGTAAGAAAACATATAGTTTGACAAAAAAGGATGAAGTAACATGGAAACTTTATCGCAACAGATCAGGTCAACCCGAAAAGGAAGAAGGAAATTTGAGCGCATAACATCACCATTATTCTTCATCCCCATGAGTCCGAATCGGAACCGCTACTGCTACTGTAATCTCGATTTTCTTGACGTCCGTTATTGTGATATCTCTCAAGTCCTGGAGGCCCATTAGGGTAAAGTCTTCTCATTTCGTCAAGGCGATCTCTTTCAAGTTTCTCCTTCTTCAAATCGTTCAATCTTTGCATAAATTTTGCCGCTGTGGATGCACTGAGTTCTGCTGTCACTCTTGGAACGAACGTTTCCATGACTTCCAGGTTATTGCAGTTTTGGAGAACGTGATCCTAAAACTACTACGTTTTACGGAAAACCTCTTATCACTAACCACCAGATTTGGCAGAGCATAGTGGTCTGCTAGGGAAAATTTCTCCTCGTTTGAAAGATTCAACTTGTGTTCTCCGTCTGGTGTCATTTCGCAGAGCTCCTTCTCACATTGTTTGACGATTTTCTTGATTTGAAGGTAAGTTGCAACTTCAAGGAGATCTGCCACGTTTTCCTCTGAAAATCCATTAGATCTAGAGGTAATAGTGCTAGAATAGTACCTGTGACTTCAATCTTGTGGTAGAGGAAGTCCAGAGCCAGTTGGAACTGATGAGCCTTGACGCCGGGGAGCTCTTGGTTTGTTTTCTTCGATTCGGACCAGTTGCCAAAGAATATGTTCTTGCAGTAGTTGGAGAAGGTGGCAAGGGTCTGGAAAATCATGTTTTGAAGCGTTTTTAGCTTTTGAAACACTCACAGTCTTACAAACATGAAACTCCCGGCCCTCCACAGTCAGCACCATGTCTGTGAACACATCGTCCTGTTTCTCCGAGTAATCGGAGACCAGTTCTTCCATTCTGCAAACAGATATTGCCATGAAAAACAAGAGAAAAGGAATCAAAGATATCAATATGTAAGAAAACATATAGTTTTTCAAAAAAGAAAGGGATAAATGAAATGTAACATGGAAACTTTATCGCAACAGGTGGACAGAGACAAAACGGAAAACGCGAAGTTTAGGACGAGGCTTGACGATGTTGAGCTCTTGGCGGGCGTTGAGCTGGAGCGTCCTGTTCCAATTGCTCAACTCTTGGTGGAGCCGCTTCAAGACCACCAGCACCATTGCCATCTTCAGCAGCGTCATCCGAGCCATCCGAGTCGTAAGCGTTACCGTATCGGTTGCGTCTATAATCATCGTCATGTCTTCCGTTACGGTAAGCTGGACGGTCTTCATAACGTCGATAGTAGTCTCGACCGTTTCCGTAACGATGCTGTCTATAATCATCGTCATATCTTGCGTTTCCGTATCTTTCTGGAGGCGGTCCCTGCTGTCTTCTCTCCTCCTCACGGCGCTCCCATTCAGCTCGTCTCTTCGCTTCCTTCTCCTGTTCAGCTTTCTGCTTCGCTTCGATTCTCTCCTTTTCCAGTTTCAGAGCATTCAGTCTTTCCGTAATCTTGGCAATATTGGAGTCACTGATCTTACCAGTCACTTTTGGAACCAACTTTTGAACGAATTCCAGATTTTGGGAGCTTTGGAGAATGTGATCCTAAAACTACTACCATTTAGGGAACCGTATCAAATGACTTACCAGAAGTTCTGTGAGACCAAAACGATCCGCGAGGATGATCTTCTTGTCCTTGGAAATGTTCAGCTTCTGCTTTCCATCTGGCGTCAATTCGCTCAAAGCCTGTTGGCATCTCTTGACGACATCCTTCATTTCAAGGAACGTGCCAACTGCCAAGAGATCCTCCACATTGTTGGCTGAAAATCCATGAAATCTAGAGGCAAATGTGTTAGAATAGTACCTGTCACCTCGATCTTGTAAAAGAGGAGGTCCAGAGCCAGTTGGAATTGATGGGCCGTCACGTCTGGGAGTTCATGGGTGGGCTTCTTCGAGTCGGACCATTTGCCGAAGAAGATAATGCGGCAGTACTCGGAGAACGAGGCAAGGGTCTGAAAACCAACGTTTTGAAGATTTTTCAGCTTTTGAAACACTCACAGTCTTGCACACATGAAACTCCTTGCCTTCCACGGTCAGTACCATGTCGGTGAACACATTGTCTTTTTTCTCCGAGTAATCGGAGACCAGTTCCGCCATTCTGCAAGAAGATATTAGCCAGACAATGAAAAACAAGAGAAAAAGTAAGAGAAGTATCAATATGTAAGAAAACATATAGTTCGGTCAAAAAGTGAGAGGTGAAATCTAACATGGAAACTTTATCGCAACAGGGGTCAAGACGGAAAGGAAAGGAATTATCAAAAGTGGCGCGTTCTCTCTTCAGGCTCTTTCTTCTTCAACTCATTCATCTTGTTCAGCATTTTCTTCATGGTATCCCGTTCCAGATCTTCCACGTTATCCGGAAGAAGCTCGACGACATCTCGGAGCTCTTTCTGTTTTTGAATGGCAGAGTCCAGGAGCTCCGTGAGTCCGAAACGTTGGGCGATGAGGAGGAGTTCGTTGCGGGGGCAGACATCGTGCTTCATCATGAACTGCTCGCATTTTCGAATGATGCCGGCGTGTTGGATGTGAGTGGCGATTTCAAGTAGATCCAGGCAGTTCGAAGCTGGAAACAGCTTTGGGAATCTTGAAAACTTCAAAAACTCACCGTAGATCTCCGAGGTGTGATACAGGAACTCAAGGAGTTCTTGAAACTGGTGGGCTTTGACATCAGCGAGAACGAATCCTTCTACTCCATGTTCCGACGCGAAGAAGAAGGTATTGTAGAATTGAGAGCAATTGGCCAAGGTCTGAAAGGATATCCTTGATATCTATCTAACCCCAGTTTTCACTTACAGTCTTGGACACAACAAACTTCTGCTCCTCCACCATCACAATTGTATCAGCGAAGATCTCCGGATTCGGCTGCGAGAAGTCGGTGTACGGGATCATTGAGGACTTCAAAATGGTGACATGGTACTTGCGCTCCTCATTCTGATCTCGACGGTTGAGGAAGATCTCGATGCTTTGGCGGGAGGGTCCTCCTTTGAAGAAGGTAAAGCCCCTTCTGGTGATACCAGAATCTCCCTTGACCTCCATGGTCCAGTTCATGACGGGGCGGGGGTTACTTGGCTTGCAAGAGAGGAACATGGTCAGACCTCGGCGGTTTCCTTGGCTGGAAAAGGTGTAGGATTAGTTTTTCTGATGGCTATAAAGCCCCCTTCCAAAATTTGCAGAATAGACTCACTCCTTCAGAACAATTCTCCAATTGAATCCTCCATTTTCAATCACAGGTCCCTGGAACTCATAATCCTTTGGAAGAGTACCCGGGAACTTGACGGCAGGCACAATTATGGTGAACTTCTCTTCAGTTGGCGGTGTGGTCATGGTTCTGAAAGTGAAAAGGAGTTATTGAGAGTCATAGGAGCTAGAAAAACAAGAGAAAAGATATCAATATGTAGGAATACATATAGTCGGTACAAAAAAAGATAGAGCGGCAGTTTAAAATGAGACAAAGTTCGTTCATTCATAGTCATAGTAACGCCTTCTCTCGTCAGGTCTCTTTTTCTTCAACTCATTCATCTTGATGAGCATCTTTTTCATGGTCTCATGTTCCAGATCTTCCACGTTATCTGGGAGAAGCTCGACGACATCTCTGAGCTCTTTCTGTCTCTGAATCACAGAGTCTGTCAGCTTTGCGAGTCCAAAACGCTGGGCGATGAGGAGGAGTTCATTGCGGGGGCAGACATCGTGCTTCATCATGAATTGCTCACATTTGCGAACGATGCTGGCATGTTGAATGTGAGTAGCAATCTCGAGTAAGTCCAAGCAGTTCGATACTGAAAGGAAAACTTTGTTAGAACTGTCTGGAACCTACTGGAATCCTCTATAGGATCCGCTTGGCCCGTTTGGAACTCTTTATGCCTTTCTAGAACTCTACAGTAACTTGGAAAACTCACCATAGATTTTCGAGGTGTGGTACAGGAACTCGAGCAGCTCCTGGAACTGCACTGCCTTCACATCCGGAAGAACGAACCCTTCTGCTCCATGTTCCGTGGCGAAGAAGAAGGTGTTGAAGAAGGGCGAGATGTTCGCCAAGGTCTGAAAGAAGGTATTTTTGATAACTACCGTTACTTACAGTCTTGGACACGAAGAACTTCTGCTCCTCGACCATCAAAACTGTATCCGCGAAGATCTTCGGGTTCGGCTGCGAGAAGTCGGTGTAGGGGATCACCGAGGACTTTAGCACAGTGACATGGTACTCGCGCGTTTCGTAGGCTTCATGACGGCGGAGGGAGATCTCGATGCTTTGACGGGAATCTCCACCTTTGAAGAACGTGAAGAGTTTCCTGGCTATCCCCGAATCCCCTTTGACGTCCACAGTCCAGTTCATGACAGGACGGGGGTTACTTGGCTCACAGGAGAGGAACATGGTCAATCTGCTATTCTTTTGAGTGTAAGAAGTTTGGGATTAGTTGTTTGTAATAGTGACAAAAAGCTCTGAGACCAACACAGAAGATCGCAATAAAGAGTAAACTGCCCATGCAGTCAAAACTAGCCCTTACAGCTCCAAAAAGCCCCAAAACTTGCAGTTTAGACTCACTTCTTCAACACAACACTCCATCGGAATCCTCCGTGGTCAATCACAGGTCCCTGGAACTCATATTCCTTTGGAAGAAAATCCGGGAAGTCAGCGGGAGGCAGAACGAGAGTGACGCTTTCCTCAACTGGCGGTGTGGTCATGGTTCTGAAAGTAAAAATAAGTTATTGAAAGTATAGTGAAAGAAATCAGCAAAAAAAGAGAAGATATCAAAATGTACGAGTACATAAAGTCAGTACAAAAAAATAGGCATAAAAACATGGTGAAGTTTATTCAAAATCGTAATAACCCTTCTTCTTAATGTCATTTATCTTGTTGAGAATTTTCGTCATGGTTTCACGTTCCAGATTATTCACTTTGTCAGGGATAAATTCGATGACGTCTTTGGGCTCTTTCTGTCGCTGAAGAACAGAGTCCATAAGCTTGGTGAGTCCGAAACGCTGGGCAATGACGAGGACTTCTTTGCGAGGGCAGACATTGTTCTCTATCAGAAACTGTTCACATTTTTGGACAATGCTGGGGTGTTGGATGTGGGTGGCGATTTCCAACAGGTCCAGGCAATTTGATACTGAAAGAAAAACTTTGTTAGAACTATCTGCAACCTACTGGAACCATCTCTAGGATCCTCTTAGCCCGTTTGGGACTCTTTATGCCTTTCTATTATAGAACCCTACAGAAACTTCAAAAACTCACAATAGATCTCCGAGGTGTGAAACAAGAACTCGAGCAGTTCTTGGAACTGAGCGGCCTTCACATCCTGGAGAACGAATCCTTCTGCTCCAGGCTTCGTGGCAAAGAAAAAGGTTTTGAAGAAGGGGACCATGATCTCCAAGGTCTGAAAGTCGCCATTGTCAATAATTCTCTGATACTAACTGATACTCACTGTCTTGGAAACAAAGAACTTCTGCTTCTCGACCATGATGACGACGGTGTCTGTGAAGATCTCCGGACTTGGCTGCGAGAAATCGGTGTATGGGATCACCAAGGATTTCATGATCGTTCCTTGGAATTTGTAATTCTCAAATTCTTCAGCAAGATCCAAAGTGATGTGCATGTGGAGATAACAGAGAGTCTTTCCTTTGCAGAACTTGTACTCCTCCGGGTAAGTGTTTCCGAAGCCGTATTCGATTTCGTGGCTCCATTGCATGATGGGTCGTGACGGGTCAATCGGCTCGCAGGACAGAAATACGGGGAAGCCACTAGGATGATCGTCGCTGGCAAAATTACAGATCGCCTCTCAAAAGTTGCAGTAAAGACTCACTATTTTACTATCAATTTCCATTGGAATCCTTGACATTCTGTTACTGGCCCTTCAAACTGAAGATCCTCAAGAGGAAGACGCGGGGACTCGATCAACGGCAGATATACGAAGAACTGGTTGTCAGCTGGCGGTGTAGTCATGGTTCTGCAAGTAGAAAGAAGTTATTGAAAGTTAAAGAAGCGAGGAAAAAAAGAGAAAAGATATCAATATGTAGGAATACATATAGTCAGTACAAAAAAGATAGAGCGGCAGTTTAAAATGAGGCAAAGTTCATTCAGTCAACATAGTTAGAGTAACGTGGTCCCTCTTCACGACTCTTTTTCAAATCATTCATCTTGGCCAAGATTTTCTTCATAGTTTCACGCTCCAGATCTTCCACGTTATCCGGGAGAAGTGCAATGACATCTCTGAGGTTGTTCTGTTTCTGAATGACAGAGTCCGTGAGATTTGTGAGTCCGAAACGATGGGCAATAAGAAGGAGTTCTTTGCGGGGGCAGACGTCGTTTTCTATCATGAAATTCTCGCATTTCTTGACGATATGGTCGTGCTGAATGTGGGTGGCGATCTCGAGGAGATCGATGCAGTTTGAGGCTGAAAAACAGCATCGGTCGAAGTGTTTGGGATCCTCTAGAATCCTCCAGGATCATCTGGGCCTTTTTGCGCCTTTCTAGAACCCTACAGAAGCTTCAAAAACTCACCATAGATCTGCGAGGTGTGGTACAAGAACTCGAGAAGCTCTTGGAACTGTTTCGCTTTGATGTCCTGCAGAACGAATCCTTCTGCTCCATGTTCCGTAACGAAGAAGAAGTCATTGAAGAACGGGGAAATGTTCGCCAAGGTCTGAAGGTTGCCATTTTTGATAACTACCTGATACAAAAAGCTACTTACAGTCTTGGACACAACGAACTTCTGATCCTCCACGTTGACGACGGTATCCGCAAAAATCTCGGGATTCGGCTGCGAGAAGTCGGTGTATGGGATCACCGAGGACTTGAGGATCTCAACGTAGTGTTTTCTTCCCTTTTCTCGAGGCCGGATGCACTTCTCGAGACGTTGGATGTTCTGTCCTTTGGAGAAGGAGAACTCGATCTCATGGCGTCCATATCCTTTGGTTTTGACTCTGACGTGGGCGCTCCATTGCAGGAGGGGGCGTGGATTGATGGGTTCGCATGCGAGGAACATGGACATTCCAGACACATCTTTGTCACTGAAAAAGAAAAAGTTGAAGATTAGTTGATCAGCAGCAGTCTAGGCTCACTATTTCAATAACGCAGTCCACTGAAATCCTCCACATTCTAGATCTACCCCAATACTTTCGAAATCCTCTGGAAGAGGGTCCTCGATCGACGGTCCAACAAATATGAACTTGTTGCCAGTTGGCGGTGTGGTCATGGTTCTGGAAGTAGGAAGTTTTTGAAAGTTATGGTAAAAGAAATGAGCGAGAAAAACAAGAGGAAAGATATCAATATGTAGGAATACATATAGTTAGCTTTGAATAATGGGGAAAATAATCGAGTTGAGATATAGATGGATAAAAGCAAGATAAGATATAGATAGGTATCAATATGTCAAGAAACATAGAGTTCAAACGAAAAGAAAGTGAAGAATGAAATGTTTGTTATCTAGAAACTTCATTGCAACAGACGTCGACAAAAAAGAAGGCCTAATACTCATCCGAATCTTCCCCAGAACTTTCCTCAGTATAGTGTTCATTAGCCTCCCGCAGCTCCTCCTTTCTTTTGAAGATTTTCTCCAGAGTCTTGCGATCCAGCCCTCTCCGATGTTCCGGGCGGAACTGCATTTCGAAAATCTTGCCAAAATTTTTCTTGATCAGAAAATCGGTGAGCTCTAACGAGTTGTGATTTATGGCGATTAGGAGGCGTTCTTTCCAGTGGAATGGGTTGTTTTTTCGAAGATATTGCTCACATTTTGAGCCGAGTTCGAAATGCTGAATAATGATGGCAATCTGGAGGAGGTCCACGCAGTTTGAGTCTGGAAAAAGAGTTTGTCAAAACTGCATGGTGGTATAGAAACTTCAAAAACTCACAATAAACCTCCGATCTGTGATACATGAACTCGAGAAATTCTTGGAACTGTTTCGCGGTGATGTCCTGGAGAACGTATCCTTCTTCTCCAGGTTCAGATGCGAAGAAGAACGCGTTGAAGAACGGGGAAAAATTCGCCAAGGTCTGAAAGATGGTACTTTTGATTACAACCTAAAAATGAATGAATCATACCGTTTTGCAAACCCAAAACTCCTTGTCCTCCACTTTGACGAGAGTATCCGCGAACATCACAGGATTCGGCTGAGAGAAGTCGGTGTACGGGATCACAGAGGACTTCAAAACCGTCACTTGAAAGCTTTCTCTCTCAAATCCCTCTGAGAGATCCAGAACGATGTCGGTAAAACGGAGAGTCTTTCCTTTGAAGAATTTGAATCTCGTCATATGGCCACTAGAGAATCCGAAGCCGAATCCGACTTCATGATTCCATTGCATGATGGTTTGTGACGGTTCAATCGGCTCACAAGACAGGAACATGGAGGAGCCATGACGATGATTGTCGCTGGAAAAATAACGGATTAGCCCCCTCTCAAAATGTTCAGTATAGACTCACTCTTTTAAGATCAATTTCCATTGGAATCCTTGCCATTCTGTGACTGGCCCCGTGTGTTCGAAATTCTCTGGAAGAGGATCCGGGGCCTCATCGCTCGCCGGTAGAATAACTGAGAACTTGTTGTTGGCTGCATCCATGGCTCTGAAAGTGATGAAAAGTGATTGAAAAATGGGGGAAAGAATCGAGTTGAGATAAGGATAGATAAAAGCATGATAAAATATAGATAGGTATCAATATGTCGAAAAACATAAAGTTCAAGAGAAAAGAAAGTTAAACATGAAAAACAACAACTTTATCCATGTGTATCTTTTTAGTATCTCTCTTCACGGTCTCCTCTTCTTCTTCTGTCTCTATTTTCAATCTCGAATTCTCGAATTTTCTGCAAGATTTTGGACATTGTAGCCGTACGCAGCTCGTCGAGATCCTCGGGAATGAGATCTTGAGGTTCGTTGGTGTAACGACAGGCGTGCTCGATGGTATGATCCTGAAAACCTGTGTCAGAGGGGTTCAAGGTTGTTTGCGACTCACAATTAAATCCTGCAGTTTGTATTTCTCCCCGAGGGAGATCTTGATGGCTGGACTGATTTCGCTTCCCACTTGAATCAAGAACTTCTCGCACTTTTTTACAATGTCCGGGCTTCCCAAAGTGTGACTGATTTCGAGAAGTTTGATGACATTTTGCGCTGAAAAATGGAAAATACCTTTCGAAACTAATTTTGTGAAGAAAAACTCACTCTCTATGTCTGTTTTTTGATAAATGAACTCGAGGAGCTCCTGGAACTGATCCGCTTTGAGGTCGGGGAGGTTGTAGTCGTTGTTTACAGGCTCAGAATGAAAGAAGAGGTTCTTGAAGAAGCTAGAGAAGCTGGCGAGAACCTAAAGAAGATGGCCACTATATGATGACAAGTGTATCAAGTGCTACTAACCGTTTTACAGACCCAGAACTCCTTTCCTCCCACTTCGATCTTCGTGTCCGCGAAGTTTTCCGGATCCCTCTTGGAGAAGTCGACGAAGTGAACTTCGGATATTCGAATGATCGTCACTTGCAAACGTTCCAACTGACCTTCTGTATAACTCAGGGAATGTTCGTTCATGCTGTTTGTCAGTGTTTTTCTGATCGGCTCCGCCCAATCTTCGGTCATACCAGTGAAGCTGATCTCGATGCTCCAGGACTTCAAATCCTTGCCGTTGGGGATCTTTTCGTATTTTAGGTACTCGTCTC
Organism: Caenorhabditis panamensis; assembly: GCA_900883565.2. NCBI lineage: Eukaryota > Metazoa > Nematoda > Chromadorea > Rhabditida > Rhabditidae > Caenorhabditis > Caenorhabditis panamensis. Next base: position 782,843 of record LR538297.1, read on the forward strand.
CGCCACTGCAAGATTTAGGTTTGGCCCACTAATTCCAATGCTCCTGGAGCTTATTATGACATGGCAGAAGCGCAAAAGGGATCCAAACTACAGAAGATCCTATTAGCGGGGATTCGAACCCACGAGGTCAGAAATGGAATGTTACTCACTCTCGAACCTCGAGGTTCCACCTGTAGCCCATGTGTTCTTGAACGGGCCCGGAAACCACATCATCGTCGCTCTGTTCCTTGGAGACGTACAAGATGAACTTGGTTTTTTCAGCTTCCAACAGTCTTCTTCTGTCTCTTTTTTCCATCTCGAGTAGTTGAATTCTCTTCAAGATTCCGGACATTGTAGCTGTACGCAGCTCGTCGAGATCCTCGGGAATGAGGTTTCGAGCTTCAACGGGACGATAGGTGTTCTCGATGGTATGATCCTGAAAATCTGTGTTAGAGGGGTTCAAGGTTGTTTGAGACTTACGATGAGGTCCTGTAACTTGTATTTTTCACCCAGGGAAATCTTGGTGGCTGGACTGATATATCTTCTCTCTTCCATCAAGAACTTCTCGCACTTTTTCACGATGCCAGTGACTCCCAAAGAGTGACTGCCTTCTAGTAGTTGAAAGACATTTTCCACTGAAAAATATCATGACTAACGGATTTCTTGAAGTAAAACTCACTGTCGATTTCGCATTTGTGATATATGAACTCCAGGAGCTCCTGGAACTGATCCGCTTTGATGTCGGGGAAGTTGAAGTCGTTATTTGGAAGTTCAGAGGCAAAGAAGAGGTTTCTGAGGTATGGCGAGAAGCTGGCAAGGGTCTAAACATTACAGCTCTTTGATGATTACTTTCTAACAAAAGCTACTCACCGTCTTGCAAATCCAGAACTCGTCTCCTCCAACCTTGATCCTGGTATCAGCGAAGATCTCCGGGTTCTCCATGGAGAAGTCCGCGTAGTAGATTTCGGAGAGTTTGAGTATCGTGATATTCCAATGAGTATCATTGAGAGATGAACGAAAAGACAGAGAGTTTCTGTGCTTTGTCAAAGTGTCTCTTTTCGAGGAACTTTGACGATCGCAATCGATGCCGATTTCGATGATCCAGGACTTCAAGGGCTTTCCGTTGGGGATCTTTTCGCAGTTGATGCGGGCTTCGTGTCGATAGTAAGTATCTCGGTCTCTGGAAGACGGTGTTTATCACTAGAAACTTGCACAATTCCGCCTCAAAAATCCCGTGCGGCGCGCGAAAACACCGCCGAGATCACGGCCCTTTGCGCCGCCGTTCCCAACTGCCCGTGTGGCCTAGTGGGTTACACGCCCGCCTTCCAATTTTGACCTCGTGGGTTCAAACCCCGCTAGTGGAATCTTCTTTAGTTTGGGCTCCTTTGAGCTTCTGCCACGTCATAAAGAGCTCCGTAGCTCTGCGGAGCCGTGGGAATCGGGGGAAGGAGGATAGGAAAAGTAGAATACGGTAGATTTCCGTGAAACTGACAAAGTATGAGCCCGATTGGAGCACTTTGAAGCTCAGGGCTCTGGATTATTGATTTTCTAATATTTCGGAGCCTTCGAATCTTAGTTTTGTGTTTCAAATGTTCTAATTAGCCTAGCGTATTTCCTTATGACATTCTTTCACTAATTAGCCCAGTAAGACCTCGGAAATATTAGAAAATCTACGATTTGAAGCCCTGAGCTTCAAAGTGCTCCAATCGGGCTCATACTTTGTCAGTTTCACGGAAATCTACCGTATTCTACTTTTCCTATCCTCCTTCCCCCGATTCCCACGGCTCCCCAAAGCTCCGGAGCTTTTTATGACGTGGCAGAAGCTCAAAAGAGCCCAAACTAAAGAAGAGTCCACTAGCGGGGGTTCGAACCCACGAGGTCAAAATTGGAATGCGGGCGCGCTACCCACCAGGCCACACGGGCAATTGGAAACGACTGCGCGGAGGGCCAAGATGTCCGCGGTGTTTTGGCGCGCTGCCGGGGATTTTGAGGGCGGGAGGGCTTGCGTTTTTTTGCATTGAAAGGTGGTGAAATCTTTTTTCAAGTTTTTGGCCAAATTTGAAGGAAAAAACTCACTTTCGAAATTCGAGATTCCATCTGTAGCCCATGTGCTCTTGAACGGGTCCGGAGACCAGCTCATCGTCGCTCTGTTCCTTGGAGAAGTACAGGGTGAACTTCACTTTCTGATCGTCGGACATGGTCTGGAAAAAGTGATCAATTGGTGGTAATGATAATGAGAAGGAAAACGATAAGAAGAACAAGATGAGATATCAATATGTTGTAGAACATATGTGAATGGTGATAAAACAAGGAAAACCAATGATGAAAATGAACTTTATCCACATCTAGATATCACATATCAAAACTTCTCCGTTTGCAGGCTCCCACCACGATCTCATAATCTTTTCCCGCTCAATCTCGATGTTTTTATGGAGTTCCACTATTCTCCGGAAAATTGCAGCACTTGTAGAGTCGCTCAGCTGATCGATTTTCTCCGGGAGGAAATCTCCGATATGATCGATCGTTTCGACACTTTGAAGCAGGTCGTTCTAGAAAGCGATTAGGTTTTTGAGTGGTTGGAATCTGGAAAAACTTTTAAAAAAACTCACTAGAAGCTCCTTGTTGTTGTATTTGTTGGCAATTAAGAGTTTGTCGGCGTTGTTGACAGCATCACTGCTTTGGATCACTTTTTCCTCACAGGTCTTCAAGAAATCTTCAACTCCGAGTTCGTTGGCTATTTTGAGAAAGCCAGAGACATTTTGATCTAGAAATTTTGAGTTAACTGACACTCTGAACCATCTTTCAACTCACCAGTCATACTCGCACGTCCTCTGACCAAAGCTACAAATTCTTTGACTTCATCACTTGTTGCATTGAAAAGATAATAGTCTGTTTTTTGCGCATCTTTTTCAATAAGGGCTTTGAAGTCTGGGGAAAAATCCTGTAGTTTCTAAAAATATCATTGCTTGAAATCTTTCGAAAACCAGCATTCATACCTTTCTGTCAACTGCGTAGCTTATATTTGGCCCCGGAACACGAAGCCCCATAAAATCGATAAACTCCGCAACACTAAAAATCGTCATTTTGACCGTGATTTCTCGCCATATCATTCTCGTCCAGAAGCTTTTCCGGACGCTCGTTAATTGTTTGTACTGTCTTTCATGACCATGAGTCTCGAGAGAAGCGGTAACGGCCCAGCCTATCAGTGGAGGTGCTGTCGGAAGTCTGGTGCATTGAAGGCGGGCTTCAAATTGGGGGACATAGCGGGGTGGGTCGGGTCCGGTATCTCTGAAAACAGGCTACTCATTTGCGTGGAAAAATAATCAAAGCGTACCTTCTAAACGTCAAACTGTATTCGAACCCATCCAGCACTATAGATGTCGTTGGCCCATCCACATCGTTATCGAGGCTTCTTGTCAGTTCAAACTTTCGGATTCTAGACATTCTTGGAAAATCTGGAAGCTATTTTTCAGTGAATAAGGCAAGACGGGTTTTCTGAAGACAGGGTGGTTTTTAGAACGGAAAAAACGCGAATGGTTGAATCAGTGAAAGACTTCAAAAAAAAAAGAGCGACAAAATGAGAATCATGAGGAAAACAATAAGAAATAATAGATAAGATAGCAATATGTTGCAGAACATATGTGAATGGTGATAAAACAAAAAAAAACCAATGAAAAAATAAACTTTATCCACATCTAGATATCACATATCAAAACTTCTCCGTTTGCAGGCTTCCACCACGATTTCATAATCTTTTCCCGCTCAATCTCGATGTTTTTATGGAGTTCCACTATTCTCCGGAAAATTGCAGCACTTGTAGAGTCGCTCAGCTGATCGATTTTCTCCGGGAGGAAATCTCCGATATGATCGATCGTTTCGACACTTTGAAGCAGATCGTTCTAGAAAGCGATTAGGTTTTTGAGTGGTTGGAATCTGGAAAAACTTTTAAAAACTCACTAGAAGCTCCTTGTTGTTGTATTTGTTCGCAATTAGAAGTTTGTCGGCGTTGTTGATAGCATCAGTGCTTTGGATCACCTTTTCCTCGCAGGTTTTCAAGAAATCATCAACTCCGAGTTCGTTGGCAATCTTGAGAAAACCAGAGACATTCTGATCTAAAGAGTTTTAGTGAACTGAAGCTCTGAATCATCCTTTAACTCACCAGTAATACTCGCAAGTCCTCTGACCAAAGCCACAAATTCTTTGACTTCCACACTGGATGCATTGACAAGATCAAAATCTGTTTTTTGAGCATCTTTTTCGAGAAGTGCTTTGAAGTCTGGGGTGAAGCTGGAGAGCTTCTGAAAAGATGCATAATTGTTCGATTATAAGAAAGCTAAATACCTTTTTGAGAAGTGCGGATCTTGGATTGGCCTGTTGGGTACCCGTGAAGTAGATAAACTTTGACATTTTTTTCGTAGATTTGGAACTTCTGGAAGCTCCTTTTCAGTGAAAACAAAGCTTATAGGGTTAATCAATTTGATATGTACCAACTGATAGTGAATAGAGATAAAAAATTTCGAGGACAGGGTGGTTTTTGGAACGGAACGAAAAAAAAGTGAGGAAAAAGAGAAGCTGGGAGTCGAGAAAAAAGATAGACGCAGAAGGGAAAAGGGATGTGCACTATGGGAGGTGGAATGGATGGGTTTAGGAGGAGAAGAAGAAGAAGACTCTGGGGAGAAAAGCGGACTTTTTTCTACTAGTTCAGTAGAGAAAAGGACGAATGGACGAAGGGACGTAAAAAAAAGAGAGCAGTTGCAACAGAAACCAGGCGAAAAAGGGAGTAGGGTTCGTCAAGAGACATCACAAAAAGGACTACATGTCGAGAAAGACATCTAATCAAAGAAAATAAGCAAAAGAAACGGGAAAAATCGTTGGAAAATGAAAAAAAAAACTAGTGTAAAAAGTGAGTGTCAAAATCCCAACTCCAGTGAAAACGATGCTATTTTTCTCTAATTTGAGCCAATTTTTTCAGACTGTTTTGAAGTTTCTTGTGCTCCAAAATGCGTAGAATTGAATGCACATAATCCTTTTCACTCTATCCTTCTAGAAAATGAGATCTAGACCCTCTAATTAGCGGGAAAATATGACGAAATCTCACCCCATCTAATTTTAGGCCTAGATCCGCCAAATCGGAGCAAAATTTCAGGTGGCCTAGTCCTAATCCTAATCTCTTATTATACCTAGGTAATGAGGGTATTATAAACCTCTAAACCCCCTTCCCATTTCTCAAAGGACAGATGTAAAAGAAAAGAAGGAAAACGAATGAAGGGACGGCGAGGAAAAACGAGAGAGAGAGAGAGGGGGAGCTGTCCCCCTCTTTTTCCCTCTCCAATTGATGAATTACTGGGGTGCGAATGAACCTTCTTGTGTCAGAAGGGAGCAGGGGAAATGATGAGATAGATCTGTGACAAAAAATGAGGAAAAATCCCAAAAAATTTGAAAAAAAAATTTTCGAAAAAAAATTTTTTTTTTTCAAATTTTCTCAAATTTTTTCCCTTTCAAAAATAGGTGTAATAGGCTGTTAAATTAAGAAAAATTCTCTAAAACTAGCCTAATTTCTTTTAAAAAGTAAAAAAAGTCCCATTTTCACCATAAACTTCCCAATTTCCAAGTGAAAAACCCCCTTTTTCCTGGAAAATTTCCCTCAATTTTTATTCATAAATTTTTCCCTAAAAACTCCCTCAAAAACCTCAAAAAACTGATAAAAAATGATAAGAAACACGTCGACAAAAAGGAAAAGCCACGAGACAGTTTTGAATAATAAAAACAGCTGGAGAGGGGGTCAGCAAGGGGGGACACTTGACGCGTTTCCGGTGTTCGTCGCCTCAAAAAAAGACGTCGGGGACGGGGAAAAGAGGGGTATTTCGCAATAGGGAAATTAAAAAATTTAGAATTTGAGGAAAAAGGAAAAAAAATGCAAGAAAATCGAGAAAATTTGAAGAAGATTGATGAGAAAAGAGAGGAAATCAACGAAAAACCCCAATTTTTCAACATTTTTCCTGTAAAATTTCGGATTTTTCCGTGAAATCCATACTTTTCCAACTTTTCCCTTATCACCATGACAACTAGAAATAACCCTTTGATGATAAAACGCTTTCTAAAACCAGGATGAAGCCGAAAACCTAATGATTACTACTACTGCGGTCAGACGAAGTGGCACTCGGCGGGTCTCGCCACGAAATCAGTTTTTTGCTGTTTTCTCGGTTCTGGTCCGATATTCTTGAGTTTTCGTGTCAAAATCAGATAGAGAAGAAAATTTGAAACAAAATGATACCTAATTTGACCAAAATTAGATAGTTTTTCATTGCGAATTTCCCGTTTTTGTGATTTTTCTGCCAAAAACACAAAATCTGAAAATTTGCTATAAAAAACTCGACGATTCTGGTAAAATTTACTATTTCTAGGTTTTAAATTTCGTTTTCTATCTGTTTTTGTCAGACGAATTCAGAAAAATTGAACCAGAAACGAGAAAACAGCAAAAACCGACTTCGTGGCGAGACCTGCCGAGTGCCACTTCGCGAGACCGCAGTAGTATGAGGTTTGCAAAAAACGAGTGATATATTTTTGGGGGGAAGAGATACAGAAGAAAATAATGCTGGTATTTATACAAAATTTCCAGGCAATTTCAATTCCATAAAAATGAATTGATTCAAAAAAGGAAAAAAAAACGAAGGCTATCATGAGTCATGGTGATCAGATGATCAGCGATCAGTTTTGTTGCTTTTTCTATTGAAACTCTTTATTTTCTTTTAAAATGACTTCATTTTTCTCATTTCTCAATGAATTTGAACCCTTTTAGACCTTTTTCGAAGACATTTGAATCCAAATTCAAATTTTCCTCAAAAGACCCAAAAGAACAAAGACAGAGGAAAACGAACACATTGTTTATGCAAATGAAAGGCAAATGAAAGTGATGTGTGAGGAGAGCAATTGGCATAAACTAAACATGTAATGGACACCAAGAGGGACACCAAGAAGAGAGAAGAGAAACAGAGATAGTGAGAGAAAAAGTGCAAGGGTCCTTTTTGTTCGGGGCTGACAGCTGGTCGAGATGGACCGCCAGGCATGCATTTTCGATCGGCGTTGAGAAAAAATTTATAATTCGAGAAAAAATTATTTAAAAACAGATTTTAAAGACACTTCAATCTGTAGATAATCGCTGTCATGGTTTCCAAAGACAACTCCTCATGTTCGGCTGGAATGGCGTTTCTCAAATCCTTGAAAGAAGTCACGCTGTTCAAACTTTTTTTTCTGAAACCAATATTATAAAAATTTTGTTTGCTGTTCTACCACTCAACAGAAGATCTTTGAGCACGAACTCATCGGCCAAAGCGATTTTCGTCCTTATTGGAATATCTGGACTCGCAGCGATGACATCGATGCACAGTTGTTCAATGTCTTTCATGTTGAAATAAAAGACGAGTTCCAGTAGGTCGCAGGCGTTTTCTGCTGAAAGGATGATTTATGTTAAAATAAGAGCTAAATTTTTACTTTTAAATTTGATAAAATTTCAAAAATTTTGAGAAAAAAAAATTTTTTTTCAAAAAATTTTTTTTTTCATTCAGATTTTTATTAGGATTGATAAAGAACGTTCAGATCTACATTTTGCACTACTTGAATCTTCTAAAAAACCCCGGGAACCGCTTCAGAAAATTCTGAATAAAAATTTAAAAAAAATTTTTTTTTTCAAAAGTTGGAAAATTTTTCGAAAAAAAATTTTTTCTTGGATTTTTTCATATTTTTATCAGGATTGTCAGAAAACGTTTGGATCTTCATTTTGCACTATTTGGATCTTCTGGAAACCGCCGGAAACCGCTTCCAAAAATTCTGAAAAAAAAATTTCCAAAATTTTTTTTTCAAAAGTTGAGAAAAACTTTCAAAAAAAAATTTTTTCCGGAATTTCTAGATTTTTATCAGAACTTAGAGAAAACATCCAGATCTACATTTTGCACTATTCAAATCTTCTGGAACACCCCGGGAACCCCTTCAAAAACGTCCTCAAAGTCCCGAAACTTTGGGATTTTTCGGGAATTTCAAAAGTATGAAAATCGGAGCTTTGAGGACTTTTTTGAAGGGGTTTCCGGTGGTTTCTAGAAGATTTGAATACTTTTAAATGTAGATTCAAAATTATTCTTTTAAACTTGTTAAGATTCAAAAAAAATTTTGAGAAAAAAATTTTTTTCAAAAAATTTTTTTTTCAAAAGTTGAAAAAAACTTGAAAAAATTTTTTTTTTCTTGGATTCATTTAAATTTCTATCAGGATTGGTAGAAAACGTTCAGATCTAATTTTATCACTATTCAGAACTTCTGGAAACCATCGAAAACCCCTTCAAAAAGTCCTCAAAATCCATTTTGGGACTTTTCGATTTTAGGATTTTTTGAGGCGTTAAACTCACAAGTGATAGCTGTCTTAAAATAGATGATTTCTAGGAGCAATTGCAAATTATTAGCATCCACTTCTTCTAGAGTAATTTCTAATTCGCCGGATTCACGGAATTTTTGGAAAAACATTGTTTTGAAGTATGAAGAAACATTTGCGAGAACCTGAAATTTTTTTTCTGTTTTTTTTTAGTGTTATTCTGAATGAAATTTACCATTTTAGAAACATGGAATTCTCGATTTTCCGCCACAATTACCACATCACTAAGATCATTTCGATTTGCAGACGAAAAATCAAACTTTTGATATCGATCTTTAGTGATGATAACATCACATCTGATTGTCACTGCTCCATCGATCATGTAGTTTTCAACAGATTTTTTAAAATCTTGACTATTCGAATTCAAAATTCCATGTCTCTCTTTGAACTCTGATTTTTTGATTTCTTGGCTGTCGATAAATGTTTCGGTTTCGGGTTTTGAAATGATGTAAAAATGGCATTGGAGTTTCTTCAAAAAGTCGAATCTCTGTTTTCTGCCAACTCTCTCAGCAAAATTTAACTCGATTTCATACGTTTTCCAAGATTGATAGACTTTCAAGTAACTGAAAATGTGTCAAGTTGAAATACTCGGTGGGTCTCGCCACGAAGTCGGTTTTTTGCGGTTTTCTCGGTTCTGGTCTTTTTTTTTCAATTTTTCTTGATGAAAACGGATAGAAAATAGGATTTGAAACCTAGCAATAGTCAATTCCACCAGAATCGTCAAGTTTTTCATGGCAAATTTTTCGATTTTGAGTTTTTGACAAAAATTACAAAAATGGGAAATTGGCAATGAAAAACTAACGAATTTTTGTCAAATTAGGTATCATTATGTTCCAAATTGTCTTTTCTATCTGATTTTAACACAAAAAACCAAGAAAATTGGTCCACAATCGAGAAACCACTAAAAAACTACTGCGGTCACACGAAGTGGCACTCGGCGGGTCTCGCCACGAAGTCGGTTTTTGCTGTTTTCTCGTTTCTGGTCCGAATTTCTTGAATTTTCTTAATGAAAACGGATAGGAAATAAAATTTGAAACTAAGAAATAGTCAATTTTACCAGAATCGTCATGATTTTCAGAAAAAATTTTCAGATTTTGAGTTTTTGACAAAATTTACAAAAGTTACAAAAATGAGTGATTTGCAATGAAAAACTAACTAAAATTGCTCAAATTTGGTATCATTATGTTCCAAATCTTCTTTTCTCTCTGATTTTAATACAAAAAACCAAAAAAATCGGTTCAGAATCGAGAAAACAGCAAAAAAGTTTCTTACAAATTTAATCCAAAATGTATCTCAATTGGGCTTTTCTTTCCTCGAAGATTGGCAAAATCATCAACAACAAATGTCATGGAAAACTTTTTCTCAACCATTTTTCGTACAGATAATAAGTTAAAACAGAATAATTGTAGCGTAGGGAGAAGAGGAAATTTTGCGGACGAATGGCACAGAAAAGGTACGAGAGATAGAAATGTACGAATCGGATAATCAGCAAGTAGGAGATGATGGAAGAAGGTCAGTACGGATGTACATAAACAAATGATTGGAATTGAAGAGATTCAACGATCAACCGTAGTGCTGATCACTTTGTGTAAAAGCTTCGCCATCGTTTCCTTGGAAAGTTCATCGATTTCTCTTGGAATCGCCCAATGTAACTCGGAGATGCTTTTTATACTGCTCATGCATTTTTCCTGTAAAAAATGGATTGAAGGAAATTTCAAATACTTCAAGAAAACCCCTACCAAAAGCTCCGGTAGCATGAACTCATCAGCCAAGTAAATCTTGTTTTGCATACTGATCTCTTTTTCTGTGGTACCCGCAATAATATCAATGCATTGTTTCTCAATGTCTTTCATATCGAAATAATGGACCAGTTCCAAAAGCTCTGGTGCATTTGCAGATTCTATAGCTCTTTTATGGTAGATGACTTCCAGAAGAGCTTGGAAATCATTGGCATCCACGTCTTTCAGGGTGATTTTTGACTCGGTGGATTCATGGAATCTCTCGAAGAACATTGTTTTGAAATAGGGAGAGATGTTGGCGAGTGTCTGAAAAATTTTGTGGTTGTTTTTTTGTCATTTTTTTTATTACAGTGATCACTCGGGTCTCGCCACGAAGTCGGTTTTTTGTTGTTTTCTCGATCCTGGTCCGATTTTTTTGGTTTTTTGTGTTGAAATCAGATAGAAAACATGATTTGAAATCTAGAAACATTCAATTCCAGAAGAATCGTTGAGTTTTTTTATAGCAAATTTTCAGATTTTGTGTTTTGGCTCAAAAATCACAAAAACGGCTTTTTCGCAATGAAAAACTAACTAAAATTGGTCAAATTTGGTATCATTATGTTGCAAATCCTCTTTTCTATCTGATTTTAACACAAAAAACCAAAAAAAATCAGACCAGAATCGAGAAAACACCAAAAACTACTGCGGTTAGGCGAAGTGGCACTCGGCGGGTCTCGCCACGAAGTCAGTTTTTGTTGATTTCTCGATTTTGCTTCAATTTTCTCAAATTTTCTTGTTAAAAACGAATAGAAAATAAAATTTAAAACCTAGAAACAGTCAGTTTTACCAGAGTTGTCATGATTTTTGGAAAAAATTTTCAGTTTTTGTGTTTTCGGCAGAAAGATCACAAAAACGGGTAGTTCGCAATGAAAAACCAACAAAAACTCACATGTTTTGAGACATAGAACTCTCGATCCTCCACTACCAGAGTCACATCACCAACATTCATAGGATTCCCGATTGAAAATTCAAACATTTTGCCCTTCCAATCATTTCTCTTGATGATAACATCACATCTGACAGTCACCGACCCATCGACCATATGTCTCTCAATGGTTTTTTGAAAGTTTTGGTTTCCTGACAAGCTAAAGTTGATGACATTCTTCAAATAGTCATATTCCCTCTTCTCAACACAAATTTTGGTTTCTGTGGGGTTCAAAAAGAACATGGTGCCTTCAACGCTTTCCATGTAGTTTCTGCTTCTCTTTCTTCTCGTTCTCTCGGTGAATTCGATTTGTAGGTGCCAGTCATCGGAGAAGAAGAACTTGGAAGCTTTGAAATAGCTGAAAAACAGTGAAAATAAGTTTTTTTTACAGTCAAACAAAGATTTTTTTGCTTACCACTTCAATCCACAATGTATCTCGCTGGGGCTTCGTTGATCGCTTAGTTTCACAAAGTTGTGGATGGTAAAATTCATGGAGAACTTTTTCTCGGTCATTTTTCGAATAGAGAAAGACAAAAATGAATGTATATGGCCTGTAGACTATTGTCAATAGCAATGCGGACCGTTGGCAAACCGTTGAAGAAAGGGAGAGGAGAGAGATGGGTCAAGATGAGACGCAGCAAGAGAAAGATATCGGTGTGTGTGTGTATTATCGACTATAGGCGCATAGAGAGAAGAGAATCAGACACAGAAAGAGTTTTATTGACAAAAAAAGGTAAAAAACGGACTTTCCTTCCCTAGTAAAGTCAATTGTCTGGCGGAGAAAGTTTACTGTCAAGCATCTTGACAATAATCCATGTTTTCGTGTTTGAAGAAAGTTCTTCAACTTCTCTTGGACAAGCTTTTTGCAGCTCGGAAACATAGTTTATCTTTGAGAAACATTTTTCCTAAAAAAGTGTTGAAAAATTGATGAAACATTTTCGAAAGTCCTTACAAGAAGCTCTGGAAGCTTGAACTCATCAGCAATCCAAATTTTATTCCTCATACTGATTTGATCTTCCGGGCTTGAAAAAATAACATCAACGCAGTGTTTTTCAATGTCCTTCATGTCAAAGTATTGGACGAGTTCGAGAATTTCAAAGGCGTTGTTAGCTGAAAGAGTATTACTGCGGTCAATCTGTTTTTTCGTGTTTTCCAGATTCTGGACCGATTTTCTTGGTGTTTTATGGCAAAATCAGTTAGAAAAAATGATTTGAAACATAATGATACCTAATTTGACCTCATTTATTCAGTTTTTGATTGAGAATTACCCGTTTTTGTGATTGTTCCGCCAAAAACAAAAAACCTGAAAATTTGCTCTAAAAACTCGACAACTCTGGTAAAACTGACTATTTCTAGGTTTCAAATCCTCTTTTCTATCTGTTTTTATTGAGAAATTTTGAGAAAATTGGACCACAAACGAGAAAACAGGAAAAAACCGACTTCGTGGCGAGACCCGCCGAGTGCAACTTCCAACTTACACGTGATTTCTGTCTTCTGGTTGATAATCTCTAGAAGCAATTGTAAATTGTGACAGTTTACGTTTGCCAAGGTGATTTTTGGCTCGGTTTGTTCCAAAAACATTGTTTTGAAGTATGGAGACACATTTGCAAGGGTCTGAAAATTGCTAGTTGTGTTTGCAGTGCAAAAATAACGTACAGTTTTCGACACATGGAATTCTTGACCTTCTGCCACTAGCACCACATCACTATTCAGATTTGAGCTTGAAAAATCAAACGCCTTGCTGAGACAATTACGAACGAGGCATGTAACATCACATCTGATTGTTAGTGCTCCATCGACCAAGTGGTTTTCGACAGTCTTTTTGAGTTCAATGTATTTTTGAACGTTGAACCGATTCTCGTTATCAAACCGGTCTACTTCTATCGATTCGCGTTCAATACGATTATCAGATGGGTTCAGGAAGAAAATGAGAACGTTGGCAAAGCTCAAGTAGTTTGTGTTGCTTTTTCTGCCGATTCTGTGGTTGCATCTGAATCTGAGTAGCCAATGTCCGCTATTGGAGACCAGCTCGGCTTTGATGTAACTGGAAGTGGTGTCAAAATACACAAATGGACAGAAATCTTAATCTCACCATTTCAAGCCAAAATGAATTTCAGGAGGACTTGTTACCTCTTTTAGATTCGCAAAATTTGGGATGGTAAATGTTATAGAAAACGTCTTCTTTGTGTTTGCCATTTCGAAAATGGGAAAAAGAAGTTGCGAGACAAGAATGAAAAGTTGCAATTGCATTGATGGCAAACCCAAAACATTGAAGAAGGCGGTAAAGGACGTAGTGAAGGTCACTTCGGTTAAACAAAACAGATGATGATAGAAAGTTTTATCATTCAATTAAACAAAAAAACAAGCACAACGTTCAAAGACCCAAAGGTTGAAGGCTGTTGGAAACCAGTTTGCACAGTAGCTCGGCCATAGTTTCCGGAGACAATTCATTAATCGGTCGAGGAATCGCCTTCTGTAGTTCTTCAATGTTTTTTATGCTGTTTAGGCATTTTTTCAGAAGCAATGGTAGCATGAACTCATCAGCCAGATAGATCTTGTTTTTGTTCAAAACATTGTTTTTTAGTGGAAAACGCGCGTGAACTCTTGGAACTTGTGACCTATTTCGATATGAGAACCATCAAGAAGAAGTGCGAACAGATTCTGGTCAACTGCCCGGTTTCCAAAGTTCCTATCAAAGAGCAATTGGTCTTGGCGGATAAATATGTGCTTCCGGAGCTCATGGTATGTTTCAAAAAAGTTGCAACAGGATCTAACAATTGATAACGTTCAGGAAAAGTGTATGGCTGGCTTCACCACGATCGCTCAATTGAAAGCAGCGACTCCAAAGGATGTAGATGAGCTCAGCCAAATCACCATCAAAAGAATGTTCCAGAGAGTTGTGGATTTGAATAATTGATGCTTTATTCTTTCTGTTATGTTTCCTAACTTCACAAAAAGTAAACGAAATAGTTTCACACAATAACATTACTTGGTATTGGTCGGGAAAGAGGGAGGGAGTGGAGTAAAAATGAGGAAGAGGAAAAGAAAAGACTGATAAAAGCAGTACGTTTAATTGATGAGTAAGCGCATTTTATCAGTTAGGCAAGTCCATAACTCTCTGCAAAAGCCGTTCAATAGACGATGCGTTCAGGAGGTTCACATTCTTCGGAGTGGCCGCTTTGAGTTGACTGATCGTGGTGAAACTCTTCGTGCATTTTTCCTAAAATCCCACCTACAATTTGAGCTGTTCAGGGCGATGATAACTTACCAGTAGTTTCGGAAGCACGTACTTATCCGCCAGTAGAAGTTTCTTATTGAGTGGCACTGTGGAATCTGGTGCTGCGAGAAGCGCCTGTTCACATTTGTCTTGGATGTTCTTCATGCCAAAGTAGGTTACAAGATGTAGGAGTTCACGAGCATTACTCACTGAAAATCAACAGTTGGAACGTTGGGAATGAAAGAAAAACCTACAATTAACATCAGCTTTATGGTAAATGACATCCAGAAGTTCTTGAAACTCATCAGCATCCACTTCTTCCAAGGGAATGATGGGATCTTTGGCTTCACGGAACTTCTCGAAGAACATGGTTCGAAAGTAGGTGGAAAAGCTAGCTAGCATCACTTTAGACACCTTGAACTCCTTTCCCTCCACAAGCAATACCACGTCACTGATGATTTCGTGACTTGGAGTCGCAAAGTTCAGTTTTGGATGTGGAAACTTGTAGGAGAGCCTGACGTCACATCTAACCTTCACGTTTCCATCGATCATATGGTTTGCACTCGTATATTTTACGTGAATTCCACTGTTTACAATCATATTGGTAAAGTGTTTAGTCAACTCGGCTCGTTGGTTAGGAAAAACTTTGGATTCCGATGGAGACAGGTAAAATAAAGATGCCTCTACGAAGATTCTCCGTTGGTCGCCACCATTTATCATAGTTCTTGTTAGCCAAAGCTTCCACTTGTCTTTTTCTACACAAACACTTAGATTCCTGTGACAATAATAAGTTAATTTTTTATCGGAAGAAATTCCTACCAATCCATGTCAAAATGCCGCTCTATTGGACTATACCGATAACCATGTGTGAAACCAAAAAAGTCCTGAATGGTGTAGGTGATTGAAAAACATCCATTTTCCTTCTTTTCAACAACAGGACTTTTGGACATTGTTCTAGAACATAATAATGAGAAAAAATAAGAAAACCGGAAAAAAAACCGACAAAAATTTTAGTATTAGCAATTCCAGGCCAGCAGTGACAGGAGGGGAGACGAAAAAGATAAGAAAGCAATTCATTTATCGAAATCACATTAAAAATGGTATGACAAACAACGTGTACTACTAGTGACGCCAATTGTTATCACGGAAGATTTTTTTCTTTTTTTTTTCTTTTTTTTTCTTTTTCTGGAGATTTTTCTTGTAGAAAAGGGAATAGAAAACTTCATGGACAAGTAACAAGTGTAAATGAATCATTGGTAAGACAATTCTAGAACTCTCTGAAACAACTTTGCAGTTGTTAATGGACTAAGTTGTGTCTTTGGTGTGGCATCTCTGAGTTCCTTGATCGTTTGAAAGCTGAAAACGCAATGCTCCAGCAACTCCGGGAGCGCGTATCTATCTGCCAGTAGAAGTTTCCTTTTAAGTGAAATTGGGGGGTCTGAGGGTGCAAGAAGCGCCTGTTCACATTTGTCTTTGATATTCTTCATGTTGAAATAGTTTACTAGCTGGAGGAGTTCACGAGCATTATTCACTGAAAAACCAATGGTTTGAGCATGTCGAATGAAAAAACCTACGAGTTATATCGGTTTTATGATAAATGACATCTAGAAGTTCTTGAAACTCATCGGCATCCACGTCTTCCAAGGGAATGATGGGGTCTTTGGCTTCACGGAACTTCTCGAAGAACATGTTTTGAAAGTATGGGGAAACGCTCGCTAACATCACTTTAGACACCTTGAATTCCCTTCCCTCGACAATCAACACCACATCACTGATAACTTCGTCACTTGGAGTTTGAAAGTCCAGTTTTGGAGGAGGAAACGTGTAGAAGAGCTTGACATCACATCTGATCTTGACGCTTCCATCGATCATATTGTTTTTAAAATTTTGCATCGTAATACGATGATAAACATAACCAATTTGAGCTAACTTGACTCTTCCACTATCAAAAATTTTTGATTCTGTTCGTGATAGGTACCAGAAAGATGCCTCAATGTGGATTCTGTTCTGTAGTTCGCCAAGTTTCTCGACATCATTTCTCAACGAAAGCATAAATTCGGGTGAGCTCACCGCCGTCACATGCAAATACCTGCGACAAAGTGAAATTCTAATTGACTAAATTCTTTACAGCGAAGAAAAGACCTACCAATCAATGTCAAAATGTCGCTCAGTTGGACTTTCTCGAGCACCACTTGTGAAGCCAGCAAAGTTTGTAATGGTTTGGGTGATTGAGAAACATTCCTTCTTTTCAGCAACAGGATTTTCGGACATTGTACTAAAACGAAACATTGTGAAAAAACTAGGAAACCAGAGAAAAAACCGAAGAAAATTTTTAGTATTAGCAATTCCAGGCTAGCAGTGACAGGAGGGAAGACGAAGAAGGAAGGAGAGCAACGCATGTCGTTATCAACATCACTTTGGAAGTGGTATGACAAACAACGTGTACCACTAGTGACGCCGATTGTTAGGATTGGGGAGAAGACTTCGAGAAATTTCAGAGTTCATCGTTCCTTGAACTTTGTCACGGACTTTGTGACCCGGCTTTCATCACTCAAATGATCAAAAAGACAGATCGCGAGTACACCTTATGTTTAAATATTACGAAACCAACCCGAAACAGCCTAATAACAAGATTACCCTTCGCAGAATCCATGGCGGCGCGTGCCAACATCTGTGGTTTGGGGTAGAGGGTGACTAGCAGAGATAAGTTGATAAAGCGGTGGATATAAGGTGGATGTTTGGCGTTGTTGTGTTACTATAGTCTACTGCAAAAGCCATGGCTTCTACCGGAGATCTTATTGAGGAGTAAGTTATCCGTTTTTGCCTGATAGCTCCATTAGAATCGTTTTATAGGAAGCCCGCCCAGTACACCATCCCAAATTACCATCTTGACAACGTTTTTGAGTACTCCCAGTACATAAACCGAGCAGTTTCTCAACTTCTTTGCATTGATTTTCATATCGTTATCATTGTAAAGTTGCTAGTTGCCAATAACTTTCGGATCAAGAGTGATTATCAAGTCCTAATAGTTGCACAGTCCCTGATCAATGTTTTGGGGTGTTTTTCAGAGTTGATTTTGAATGAGGTAAGCTGGATTTGAATCTGAAAATGAGGTTCAAACCATCTGAATTCAGATCCAAACCCTCAACCGCTTCTACATCAAAATCGGACATCCTTGGTGGCAGTTTTCCAAGACCGAAAAACTAGTGTACACCATGCTATGGATAGTGACATCCAATAGCACTCAAGATTTCCTAGCACTATTCAACTTACATAGGCTTATGCTCATAAAACGAAAACCTCTAGGAATGCTGTATGCCATTGCCGTACCTTTGATCCTGTTAGGTTGGATTGGAGACGCTTGGAATAGCTATGCGACTATTTTGAAAGATCAAGACACTAACTTGTTTTTCAAGTACAGTCAAATCCCCGTGTTATCCGCTATCATCATTTTCTGCTGGTGGAAACTGAACATTGAATTCAAGACAAACACGAGCTATTCTGAAAAGACCAAGAGGCTTCAGGAGAAGCTGTCTTGGAGTATCTTGTTGCAGGTAACCCCAGGGAAACTTTGATCAGTTCTTCTTATCACTGTGTCATAGTGATTATGCAACATTAATGATCTTTCGCTATCGTTATCAGTATACTTTACCCTCTGACTGTCCCTAAAATGGACGGGGAATTGTGATTTTGAGTTTTGCACGTGAAATTGATATAGAGGACAAGGTTTATTAGGTTAAGAGTAGAGGACAAGAAGACTGAAAAGGGTAGAAACAGACTAGAACATCTTACACATCATGGTAAAATACCTGGAAATCTTAGAAAATCTATGATTCACTGTGCAAGGTATTACTGACCTGTTCATTGTCTATAGCCTAGATGACCTTAGGAAGTCAATAACTGGTTCAAATTGCCTAGATTCACTTTGTCAGAGGCCCGGAATCTCATTAGAAACCTTATACTTTCAGCTCTTCATGTTGGCAGTCATTGCAGTGATGATTTCCCTGGTTCCCACCATCTTTGAGGTGTTTTTTCAAGAAGATACCTATCATAAATTTGATGTGCAGTATACTATCGTAAGTACAGAGTTTCTAGGATCCCAGAAAATTGCTCTGGATCTTAAAAAAAACAGTTCTAGATCCTAAAAAATGAGTTCTAGATCCTAAAAACAGCCTCTAGATCCTAAAAACAAGCCATAGACCCCAAAACAAGCCTTCTTCTTCCAGATCGCCCTCTGCATAACCCAATGGTACCCTCTCTTCTCCGCTTCTCTCATCGCTTGGTCCATAACCGGCTTCTTCAAATCCCACTCCACCTCCGCCCAGGGACACTCCAATTCCGACGTGAAAATCGTCCAAGTCGAACCGTCGCCCATCGCAGCGCCACGCAGGCCGTCGAGCAAGACGCAGCACAAAATGTCGGTGATATGAAGGGTTGATTTCTGTACATGTAAATAAAGTTAAAGTTCTCGTTCTATGTGTGGAGTTGTGATAAATGATAGCGAATGATGATGACAAACATCAGGAAAACGCTGAATTTGCAACTGGGAAACGTGGTAAACAAGATTATTGGACATCTGGAACGCGGAAATGATAGAGAACTTGTGCTGGTGTACCATCAAACTTTTGATCATAACTCGGCTCAAAGTAATCCGTTTGAGCTCATTTTTTGACATGTTTTTGTTGAATAGTTTAGTACCATTTAATCACAGTTTGTTCTTATCAGATTCAACTAGAACATGTCAAAAAATGAACTCAAACGGACCATTTTGAGCCGAGTTACGATCAAGTTAGTGTACCATCAAACTTCTGCTCATAACTTGGATCAAAATGGTCCGTTTAAGCTCATTTTTGGCTATGGTTTAGTTGAAGAGGTTAGAAACACATAACAAAAATTTAATTAAGCAGAATTCAACTAAAACATGTTGAAAAATGAGCTGAAACGGACCCTTTTGAGCCGAGTTATGATCAAATTACTGTACCATCATCAAACTTTTTTTCATAACTCGGCTCAATATGGTCCGTTTAAGCTCATCTTTGGATATGTTTTAGGTGAATACTTGAGTAGCACATTATAACATTTTGTTTTAACTAGATTGAACTAGAACATGTCAAAAAATGAGCTCAAACAGACCACTTTGAGCCGAGTTATGATCAAAAGTTGGATGATGGTACCTCAAATTTGACGGCTACCGTACAACGCTGAAAAAAATACCCTAGACTATGTTCCATGCTCTTTTCTATTCTATGACTCATAGTTTACCTCTCCTTCTACACATTTTTGATCACTTTTTCCATCACATGTTGTCAAAATAAAATACCCTATGACATTATCACTTCCCACTCTTCCTAACCCACTTACAACCCAAAATTACATCAGTCTCCCTCAATTTTTCCCGTTTTCCCATTCCAAACATCATGTTTCACCCTTTGCTCCACTTCACATGGGTTCACGTGAACTGTGCTCGGGGAAAACGGGAAAACCCTTGTCCAGTGATAGATCAAAAAGTGGGCGGAGCCTGTTTGCCTAACTCTATTTCGTCGAAATCGAGGCGTTATCAATTGGAAATTGTTGCTGAGGGTGCAAAAATTGTTCACAAACAACGCGAATTCTATAAAAGAGTCTTTGAAATTGGCTAGAGGGGTGTCCCGGGGTGGGTTGCGAAATTGGGGGTTGCTTATCAGTAGTGTCACTAGACTATCAATGTAGTCTAGTGATAAGACTATTTCGATCATTTAGCCTGGTTTTTGCGTTTTAAAGTAGTCAAAATGGCTCAAAAACGGTCAAAAACGATTGAAAACGAGGGTTTCTAACCCTTCTAAAAAAACAAGCACTCTTTTAGCAGGCGTAATTTCGGAGTGTCGTACTGAAATTTTTGACTACTGTTTTCGGCTCATTTTTGCTCATTTTTTCTGGTTTTTCTTGCGTTTCTCATCAATTCTATCTTCCAGAACATGTTGAACTACCAAATCCATCAAAAACTCACCGATATCAAGTGGGTGAACATCTTCTCCCCATGGACCCGTCAACGCGCATATTTCGCCGTGTTAGTATGGTTCGTCTTGATCTATCCGCTATGCTGCTTGTGCCAATTGGCTCCTCTTGTCTTTTTCTTGACCGGACAATGGATTTTTCTGGCTTTATATGCAGTTTGGTACTATTACGATCGAGATACGCCGAAAAGAGGAGGATACCGGGACAATTGGTTTAGGAGGTGGAGGTTGCATAAGTGGTTTGCTGATTATTTCCCGATTCGGTTGCATAAAACAGAAGATTTGGATCCGGAACAGGTTAGTTTGAGTGTTTTTCGGCTTTTTTTATAGCTGTAAATACTGTTTTTTTCAGAACTACCTCTTCGGTTATCACCCTCATGGAATCATTGGCATTGGGGCTTGGTCTTGCTTTGGATTTGATGGGTGTGGAGTTGGGAAGATTGTGAGTTTTTTTGACTAGTCTAATTGCATTTTTACAATGTTAATAGATAAATCTTGCTCGCTGATAACGTTTCAATATGGGGACCTCAAAGTCTCAAAAAAGTCCAAAATCGGATGTTTGAGGACCCTTTTTGAAGGGGTTCCCGGGGGTTTCTAGAAAATTTGAATAGTGTTAGAAATAGACCTAAACTTGCTCTATCATTCCTGATAAAAATTTCAAAAAATTTCAGAAAAAAATTTTTTTTCCAATTTTTTTCCAACTTGAAAAATTAAAAAAAAAAATTTTTTTTCTCTAAATTTTTTAGAATATTATTAGGTTTGATAGTAAAAGTTTTAATCTAAATTTAACACTATTTGGATCTTTTGGAAACCATCGGGTACTTCTTCAAATAGGTCCTCAAATATCTGATTTTGAGCTTTTTTGACACTTTGAGGACCCATTTGAAGGGTTTTCCGGGGGCTTCTAGAAGATTAAAATAGTGCTATTAAAAATCCAAACTTGTTCTATCAATCCTGACCTAACATCTAAAAATTTTGACAAAAAAATTTTTTTCAAATTTTTTCCATCCTAAAAAAAAATTTTGAAAAAAAAATTTTTCAAATTTTTTCCAAAACTTATTAGAAATTCTTGGAAAAAAAATGTTTACCTATTTTCAGTTCCCCTCAATCCGCTTCAACATCTGTACCCTTCCCGGAAACTTCACTGCAATGATTCGAAGAGAAATCCTCCTTAGCATAGGCCTTATCGAGTCCTCCAAGGAAAGTATTGAGTACGTTCTAAACGACCCGAAAAAAGGTCGTGCAGTAGTGATAGTCATTGGTGGAGCCGCTGAAGCCCTGGACGCTCATCCAGGGAAGCATACATTGACATTGGCGAATCGTAAGGGGTTCGTGAGAGAAGCGTTGAAGACTGGAGCTCATCTAGTACCTGTTTATGCCTTTGGAGAGAATGATGTGTACAAACAAATCGACAATCCGGAAGGGTCTGTTTTGAGGAAAATGCAAGAATGGGGGAAGAAGAAGACTGGGATCAGTCTTCCACTTATCTATGGAAGAGGATACTTTCAAATGGCGTTGGGTCTTCTACCAATCAACACATCCGTCAATGTAGTGGTTGGAGCACCGATTCCCGTGGAAAAAGTGTTGGAGCCGAGTAAGGAAATCGTGGATGATTTGCATCAAAGATACATGAAGGAGTTATCGGAGCTGTTTGATAAGAATAAGGAGAGATTTGGAGTGTCTAAAGAGACGAAGTTGATCTTCCAATAATTAGTTGTTATCGTTTTTGTTATGTGTTATTTATTCTAGGTACTAATTACGGGTTAATAAATTATTATG
This sequence comes from Caenorhabditis panamensis, assembly GCA_900883565.2. Taxonomy (NCBI): domain Eukaryota; kingdom Metazoa; phylum Nematoda; class Chromadorea; order Rhabditida; family Rhabditidae; genus Caenorhabditis; species Caenorhabditis panamensis. Next base: position 804,933 of record LR538297.1, read on the forward strand.
AATTGTTCATCACAAAACAAGTTTCGACAATCTGTTTCAGGTGAAACCAATGTTTCTGGATAAGAAACGCAGCTGCTATAGTCGCTAGAATAACGCATAGAGAGACTAGGATTAGGATTCGGGATCTGAAAAACTCAATTATCAACGGTTTCAAGGAGAATTGGCGCGCCTTCCCGTCCACCTCATAACCTAAACCATCATCGAGAACTTCACCATCGACAACCTATGCACAGCCATCAAAAACACCATCAATAACCGAAAGAAATGCCCGAAAACGTCGAAATACATGGAGCTCTCCATCATCAATCCGTATTCCCTATTAGCGACAAACATCGAGACATATTGCACTAGAAGAAAGTACAATGTTCGAAGTGCAATCTCCCAGGAAAAGAGGGCGGTTAGAGTGAAAAATGCAGATCTCCGGTAGTAGAATATAGTGGTGAGGTGGAAGATGAAGAGGTAGGTTGAAGAAATTCAACATTTTTACAAGGTTTTTAGACCTGGAGACAATGATTCTATAACCGTCCTGAATCGACGAGTTTCTATGGACCTCGTTTACACAGTTAGGATCAATTGAAATCCCGCCACCACCCGGTGTAAAATAGACGTTGTGAAGGTCTTCGGGAGTGTAAAAGAAGGCCATTTGAAGGTGAATGTGAGCATCAGGTTCAGGCTACGAATACAGGTACAAAGCTCGGCAACCAACCCCCAATAGCCCCTGTAGCACCTTCCTAGGAATTCAGCCCGCATAGTTATTTCAGGTCTAGAAACGATGATCCTGTAACTTTTCTGGTAGCTACAAAATGCCCTTGCAAAGCCCAAACAGCTGCAAACATCCGTATCAACATCAATGATCAAACAATCAACTACTTTTAGAAAACACCAATTACACCCCGAAATCTTGACATTTCGAGTTCATCTCTGGTTCGAAAGCAAAAGCGAAATTTTGCTTTGCTCCTCAAAATTTTGCTCTCTTCTCCAAATCCACATCTTCTTATCTACTGAAAATGGTCTCTCAAAGGATATACGAACCAATTGTAGTTGAAAAAATAAAGGTTCTGACTATCAGCGTCGATTCATCTACACTCCTAAGCACCCTAGCCTCTACACCACTCCATGTGTTTCTAAAACTAATTCAACTTTTTGGATCTCTAATTGAAGTGCTTTTCCTTCTATTCTACTTCAAATCAAACCCTCTACGACGCGTGAAATCTCCATTCTTCGACCTAGTCTGCTATTACTGTGGATTACTGTCACTTCGAACTGTTGTATCCACTGTAATCTACATGACTGTGTATTTCTACGATGTTTGGAGGGCTTGTGGAGATAATGACGACATGAATACCATTGTTTGGGTTAAAATTGTGCTTCAAGTCACTAAATATTTCGATTGGTTTGGAGAGTATTTTTCTTTGATTCTGTTATTCGTTATGGCGCTACATCGATGTTTGTTTTTCAAGCTGAACGATTTGAATGAAAGGATTTTTGTGAGGTACGTATGTTTCACTAGTTACAACTCGGCTGAAAATGCTCTGTTTGGTCTGAAATTTTCCCTGTGAACTGCGAAAACCTTTAGAAACAAGCTACAGTACTGGGCGGGCCTCGCCACGAAGTCGGTTTTTTTGCTGTTTTCTCGTTTCTAGTTTGTTTTTTTTTTGAGTTTTCTTGATAAAAACGGATAGAAAATAAAATTTGAAGCCTAGAAATGGTCAATTTCACCAGAATTTGCCAGGTTTTTATGGAAAATTTTCAGATTTTGTGTTTTTGGCAAAAGTTACAAAAATGGGGGATTTGCAATGAAAAAAATGAAAAACAAACCGATTCTGGTCAAATTAGGTATCATTATGTTTCAAATCCTTTTTTCTATTCATCTTTAACACAAAAAACCAAGAAAATTAGTCCAGAATCGAGAAAGCATAAAGAACTACTGTGGTCAGGCGAAGTGGCACTGGGTGGGTCTCGCCACAAAGTCGGTTTTTTGCTGTTTTCTCGTTTTTGCTCCATTTTTCTTGAAGTCTCTTGATGAAAATGGATAGAAAATAGAATTTTTAACCTAGAAATAATCAATTTCACCGGAATTGTCGAGTTTTTCATCGCAATTTTTTAGATTTTGTGTTTTTGGCAAAAATTACAAAAATGGGTGATTTGCAATGAAAAACATGAAAAACTAACTGATTCTGGTCAAATTAGGTATCATTATGTTTCAAATTTTCTTCTTCAGTCGATTTTGACACCAAAAACTAAAAAAAATTGGTCCAGAATTGAGAAAACATCAAAAAACTGATATCGTGGCGAGACCCGCCGCGGTAATAACTCGGCCCAAAATGCTCTGTTTGGTCTCAAATTTTTTCTGTGTTTCGCGAAAATCTTTAGAAACACGCTACAATTACCCAAAACATGGTACCACCTTTAAAAACGTGTCAATTTGCTCTCAAAACTCTAATGTAGCGTTTAAACAAAATCAGCCTTCCTTAGGTATGTCTGTGTAGCCTATAATCAAAGCTCCGCTCTTCCCCTTTCACCTAACTCAAATTTCCTCTTCTTCTTCTTAATTCCAATCCCCTAACTCAACAAAAATGCTCCTTGATACCACTTTTACCGACTTTGACATCGATTACGTTATTAAAAAACTTGACATTTTGACGACTGGAGTTAGTTTTTGTCAAAATCCCTGTGACCTATCAGTGTTCGAGAAGATAGCTTCCATCTCGTTTTTCTATTCGGCTCAACATATCTGCAAAATATTCGGGATCCTGATTGAACTCCTATTCTTATACTTCTACTTCTCAACATCCACGTTCAAAAAGTTAAAATCCGCGTTTTTCGACATGGTCTCAATTTTCTGCGCCTTCATGGCTATTCGAAGTTTTATACTGATCTTGGTTTTTGCGATTTTTCAATCATTTGTCATTCTAAAACTCGATTTTGAAAAATCTACTCTCCTAACCATCCTGCTCCAAGTGACGACTTATTTTGAATGGTTGGGGGACTATTTTTCCTTGTTGCTACTGTTTTCTATGGCTTTGCATCGATATTTGACATTTAAGAATCAAATGTTGAATGATTGGATCTTTGACAGGTTGGTTTTGGGTATCTAGGGGCGGTTTGTAGCTACAAGTCCAAATGATCAAATAGCCCACTTTCTTTGACATTAGAACCCACTCATTATCTTTCAAAGCTCTCTAACAACAACTCCCACTCTTTCCGCAAATTCCACACCTACTCAAACCGCTCAAAACTCAAAACTGAGTGAACTGATAAAAAGATGCTCCCCGACATCTTATTTACACCCGAAGATATCGATATCCTGTCACCAAATTATACTCCTCCTCCCGGGTGTCCTGAATATTATGGATGTCTTATAGACCCCAAAAGTCACAAGTTTACAAGCTACCTATTCTACATTCCCTTCAGCCTCAAAATCTTCGGGATCATTCTAGAATTCACCTACCTATTCCACCACTTCTCTAAAAGACCCCTGGTCTCCTATTTCTACCTGATATTCGCGATGAGGACTTTTTTCTCCACTTTAACCTACCCTGTCTATTTCAATCGCTTGTCTCTTTACTGGGAGTATGGAGACACGGACATAAATAGATCGCTCCTTTGGATTTCACTGTCCTTGGATTCGATTGGGGACTATCTTGTGGTTCTCGGGCTCTTTTTCATGGCTTTGGCGCATTGTATAGAGCAAGTTACGGATGGGAAACGGGTGTTGGAAACGTGAGTTTGGGCTGCTAGGCCAAATGTTCAAACAGCCCACTTTCCTTGACATTAGAACCCTCTCATTATCTCTCAAAGCTTTCTAATAACAAGCTCCATCTTTCTTTACCTTCCAAACCTTTCAAATTCGACTAAAACTGATGAAAAAAGATGCTCCCCGAAATTTTATTCACACTTGAAGATATCATGATCCTGTCACCATATTATACTTCTCCGCCCATTTGCTCACCATATTTCGAATGTGAAAAGCCTGAAAAGCCCGTGTTTACTTGGCCTGCAGGCTACCTATTCTTCATCCCCCAAGGCTTCAAAATCTTCGGGATCATTCTAGAACTCATCTATCTATTCTTCCACTTCTGCAAAAGACCCCTGGCATCCACTTTCTACTTGGTATTCGTCATGAGGACAATTGTATCTACAGTAATCTACCTAATCATTCTGTATTACTTGTCTGTCGATGTTTTCTTCCGGTCCTCGATTACCATTGAGTGGTTACTTTTGATTCCGCTGTACTTGGATTGGATCGGGGACTATCTAGTGGTTATGGGGCTCTTTTTCGTAGCTCTGGCTCATTGTGTAGAGCAAGTTACGGATGGGAAATGGGTGTTGGCAAGGTGAGTTTGTCCTCGTTGTCTTGACGCCCCCTGAGTTTGCGCTGCAAGCCTCAGCTTCCCAAAACACCACAAACCTATGATTATCCGCCCAAATGTTGTTTGTACTCGTCTACTTCAAGACATTCCAAACTTCAAACTCTCGTCTTTCTAACCTGCACAATTCGTAATGTCCTATTCGTTGAGCTTCAACAATTTTGAACTCAAATATGTTTTGACGGATTCTGTTCAAAACTACGGTATCGATAAATCATGCACTTTATCAAAACCGTGTATGGAGCAAATTTCAAATGAAAAGAGTACCATATTAAATTACGGAGTTCCTATAATTCAACTCCTCGCAGTTTTGATCCACTTTTCTCATATTTGTTCAGTGTTTCTCTTTCTAAAAGCACGATCCAAATGGCCATTTTACCACCTGATCAACTACTTTTGCTGGGTTATGGCTTCTCGGGCCATTGTGTCGTTTATCATTCTTCTCGTTTGTATATACTGGATACCTGCGGGTGCGAATGGACAGGCATACACACAGGAATATTTCAACGGCGGAATGTGGTTTGCACATTTTGTAGACTGTTGGGGGGACTTTTTTGGGATGATGCTCATGTTTTTGATGGCTTTGAATAGATGTTTGTCGTTCAAGGCAAACCGGCTTGGAGAGAAGTTGTTCGAAATGTGAGTTTCTTGACATTTTCTGCATTCTGACATCTTCAAAACCCTCTGATTATCTTTCTCGAATAACAACTCCCTCCTTTTCTGCTACCAAACTAACTTCAAACTTGTGCGCCTTGCCTCTGAACAGATGCTCCTAGGAAACTTATTCACAGACAGGGAGATTAATCTCATAGTCCCAAGAGACGGAGGTCATTTTGTCCCCTGCCTCTTCGAATGCCAAGAAAGAAAGCTTACATTCCTTGATTTTCTGCACCGCCTATTCGTCATTCCCCAAAGCCTCAAACTACTCGGAACCCTTATAGAATTGATCTACCTATTCTTCCACTTCTCCAAAAGACCCCTGGTCTCCTATTTCTACCTGTTATTTGCTATAAGGACTACTGTATCTACAGTAGCCTACCTCTTTACTTTCCTCCACTTGTCTCTCTATTACTCCTTCACGGATGCCTTCTACGGTGTTCTTTCGATTTCGATATACTCGGATTGGATTGGGGACTATCTCGTGGTTATGGGGCTCTTTTTCATGGCATTGGCTCATTGTATAGAGCAAGTTACGGATGGGAAATGGGTGTTGGCGAGGTGAGTTTGGGGTTGCATTAGAAGTGCGCGATTCCTGAAACAGAGAAAACCTATGATTATAGTTTGAAATGTTGTTGGTACTCAGGTGCTTGCCAAGCAAACACTTCTATACACCATATTTCTCCTGTCTCCTAAAATCCACTAAACCGAGCTTCATGTCGTTTCAATTCGGGATAACTGAACAAGAACTGGTTCAACAGTTGAAAACACAGACTGCGAAATCGGCTGCTCTCACTTTAGGATGCGAAAAGGGATGTATTGAAGAGATCATCTCAAAAACTGTCATTAGTGTCAACTTCTGGACACCTTTACTCCAAGCTCTAGAGCTTTCGGTCCATGTGATCTACATATTTCTGACTTTTCTATTCTCAAAAACCCGCTCAAAATACCCATTCTACCGTCTAGTTTACTGCTTCTCCTTTTTCATGGCTTTTCGCTTAGCGGTGCTTTTGACACTTTGTATCACTTGCGCGTTTCTTCCATATACCGATGGAGGAGCGGCAAAAACTGAAACTTACTTCCCGATTGGTCCTGAGATTGCGAAATTTGTGGACTGTTGGGGGGACTATTTCGGAATGTCGTTTCTGTTTTTGATGGCCTTGAATCGATGCTTGACGTTCAAGATGAAGGATGTCAGTGAGAAGTGGTTTGAGACGTAAGTAGCGGGGCTGTTGTCAGCAAGATCAAAAGTTTGTTGAAATGTCAAGATAACTTGTTCAAAACCAAAGCTAAACTTTGCTTACCAAACCCCATAATCATCACCAAACTCCACTCCTCCCCTCTCAACTTTCCTTTTCAATCCCACTTTGTCACTGCAACGAATCAAAATGCTCCTTTGCAACATATTCACTGAAATTGAGATCCACAAGTTGTTCCTCACAGTTACCATAATAGAACCATTTGCCTTTGCTTCATCCTTTCCTGCTCCAGCTCATCGCGGTCCACTTGACCCAGAATGTGTGCAATGTAACGGGGGTGTTTGCCGTTTGGAATGTCCTCCAACACTTGCACCATTTGAAGATTACATCTACCCGGATAGCATTTTTTCATTCCCATTCATTCACCTTTTCTTCAAGGGCCTGGGCACCGTTCTAGAGATAGTCTACCTCTTGTTCCAATGCAAATCCTCATCACTAGTTCCCTACTTCTATGTATTCCTGGTTGTTCGGAATACTGTAGCTACAGTAATCCAGGTGCTAGCTCTGTTTTGGAGGCACGATACAGTTCTGATGATCCCGCTGTATTTGGATTGGATTGGGGACTATCTGGTGGTAGTAATGATGTTTGTCTTGGCTTGGGAGCACAGGAAAACGATGGTTTCTGAAGAGAAAAGAGAGATGAAAAGGTGAGTGACCTGAAAAACGACGGATCAATGTTTTCCGCACTGGTTAACTTTTCCTAGAAGCCCGGACCCCATTTGGATATGTCTTTTACTACTGAAGTCTCTGAAAAAGAGCTTCAAACAATCAGTCAAGTAGACTCATCCTGTACTGATCTTACATCGCAATGTATCGAAACACTCGCCCAAATTGGATCTTCTATAAACCTCGCGGTCCCCCTAGTTCAGCTAATCACACTTTTCACCCACTTTCTCTACATTATGCTGAACTCTTTCCTTTCAAAAAAACGCTCCAAATACCCATTTTACCGGCTAGTCAACTGCTTCTGCATGTTCATGACGTTTCGGTCCCTTATCACTCTAATAGTTTTCCTGATCTGTGTGAACTTGCCATACGGTGAAAACGGACGAGTCAAAACGGAGGATAGCATTCCATTTGTTATGGAAACATCCAAGTTTCTGCATTATTCTGGGGACTATTTGGGGATGGCTTTTCTGTTTTTGATGGCCTTGAATCGATGCTTGACGTTCAAGATGAAGAATGTCAGTGAGAGGTGGTTTGAGACGTAAGTATCGGGGTGATGTTAGCTAGACTAAACTAGATTCTTCCATTTGAAGTTTTGAAGTCTGTATCTCGTGATTTGTGAGCGCTTGTAGACTATGATTATCACCATCATAATCACTGTGTAGTTCTTTCTCTTATTCTTGGTCACATCAAACCATCACAAAATGGAGCTTCTCCTGTCGCCTGAACTAGCAAGCTTCATCAGCAGGATTGGTCTTAGCACGTTTACTCTTCCTTATGAAGAACTCGTTGTCCAACCAATTGAAAAACTCTCCTCTGTCATTTTCAACCTGGAAAACCTCTCTCGAGTCCTGGACTTCCTGATCCATCTAATCTACCTACTCTTCTACTATTCTGAAAAGTACACCTACTCCGATTACCCATTCTATCAAATCCTCACAATGTTCTCATGGTGTATCATGCTTCGAACCTTGATCTTTGAGGTTACACTTCTTGTTGTGTACTTCCTTTTTCCGGATGGTTTTGATTTTTCTAATGACTCTGAACCGGATGAATGTTTTCGTGGGGGTATCAAAAAGTGGATGTTGTTTTTGAAAAGTGAGTTTGCGAATGCTCTTTTCCTCTTCTGCTCCTTTTGCACCCCCAAATTATTGAGCCCATTTTCAAACTTTACTATCAAAAATGCCATACCCCGCCTTTTCCAAAGCTTTCTGCAGTTTTCTTTGCATTCTAGTCACTTCTCCAGGCTTCCTTAGATGGCTCTAAACGTCTTTTTCGAACGCTCCAGTTCAAAAATCCAATTTGAGCTAGGAGCTACAAGTATTCTGTCAATTGACCAAATCGCCAAGAGCCTTGCAAACCACCACTTGGCTCCTAAGAGTCTCCTGTTCAATGGCTTGAAAATCATCGACATTTTCGTTTATCTAACTTATTTTTACGTCTTCTTCAACTCGAAAAACCTCTATCACAGTATATATTTCATGATTCTAAACCAATGCTTCATTCTGATATTCCAAACGTTTTTCTCCATGATTCTACTGATCTTCGGGGTGTTTCTAGAGCCAAACTCCTGGTTATCCGGGCTGTTTTTGAATTGTTCCTTGTACCTGGACGTTTTCGCCAATTTTTTCGGGTTGTTATGGTTGTTGCCAATGTCGGTGAATCAGGTGATGAACTATTTGCGACGGCCGCTTTGGAGGGTGGTTTTTTTGAGGTAAGATTCTTACCTTAAGAGGGACTGAAAAAGGGATCCTTGAAGTCGTCAGGGTGCCGAGAATCACGTCACTTCGACTTGACTAAACTCTATTCTTCAGGGACTGAGTTTTTGTAGACTATCATTATCTAGATCACACGCTTTCCCTCGTGATAAAAAGCAGTCTGATAACTTCATCACTACCAGATTGAGCTGAAAAATGAAGCTCTACCATTTTCCCGAATACATCAAGCTTCTAGGGATGCTAAAAATATCAATGTTACCTGGTCTAGATAATTCTTATGACTTATCGGAACTTTCTATCTCTGCTTTGATGATCATAGCACTCAACTTTCTGGTGATCACCATCCATCTAAGCTCCCTCGCCCAAGTTATCTACCTACTTTTCTATCATTCCAAGAAGTTCTGCTACTCTGACTATCCATTCTTTCAAATCCTGGCTCAATTCTCATGGTTCATTGTCATCAGAACCTTGATCTTTGACATCTCACTGGTTATTGTCTATTTCTGGAGAGAGCATGTTGAGTATTCAGTGATTTCTCTATTTTTCGATGCTCTTGGGGAGTTTTTCCGTCATTTGATGCTGTTTTTGATGGCTATACACCGGATGAATGTGTTTTTGGGGTATCCATATATTGATGAGGTTTTCAAGAAGTGAGTGAGGGATCAGAGGCCCCTGAAATGTGAAGCTTATAAAAGGTGCAAAGATCCCTTTCAAACCTGCAAAAAACCGCTGTTTTGAAAACAAACTTGTTTCCGTTTACTTTTCTAAACTCTTGGACTTGCAAACTTTCCAAACTTCAAACTCCAAAACTTCGAGAATTCTCCAAAACTTCGAGAATTCTCCAAAATTCTGAAAACCATCACAACCCATCATTACCCAAACTTTCAATGCTAAATTTCACAAGACCTTTCCAATGTTTTGGGCTGTACTTTCTGTAAACAACTCAACTTTCTGCTGTCTTCCATCAGTTGAGCTATCAGAGCCCCAGATGCTTTACTTCATCAATCTCAACATTTGGCAGTATCTTCCATCAATCTGTTACGGACCTGATGATGATGATCTTTCAATGAACCAGTACATGTTCCATGACTTGCAAAGGGATTATAAGTCCAAGTATTCCACTAGTTTCTTCCTGAAAACTATTCTGATCACTCGACTCATTGTTTTTGTCATTTCCCTACTATCTCTCGGATGCTACAAGTGTTTTCCGGATGTTCTAAAGAAAACCTTGATCTTTCTGATGTCCCAAAACGCTTTCCGAAGCTTGGTCTTCCTTGTGACTTTCTATCTGATCCCTAGATTCGGAAACGAAGGCCTGTTTGCTTATGGAACCTCGGGATCTCTTGTTCTGGACTTTTGGGGGTTTTGGAATGGACAAATGCTGGTTTCTCTGATGTTCGTTATGCAGAAATTGGAGGTCTATCCGTTGGATGGGGTTTTGGGGAAGATCAGGTAAGATCGAAAAATCACGAAATTTCTAATCTCTGGTTGTTGTTTAGTGTTTCCTGCTAAACATGCTGAGGTGTTGAGGGTGCGCGCCAAAATTTAATTATGACTATGCGGCCTGAATTCCTAGGAAGGTGCTACGGGGGCAATTGGGGGTTAGTTGTTGAGCTTTGTACCTATATTCGTAGCCTTGACCTAGAGCTCACATTCACCTTCAAATGGCCTTCTTGTACACTCCCGAAGACCTTACCAACGTTCATCCTACACCAGGTGGTGGCTGGATCCCTATAGATCCTAACTATCTAAACGAGGTCCAGAGAAACACCTCAATTCAAGACGGTTATGGAATCATAGTCTCCAGACCTGAAAACCTCGTAAAAGTCTCCAATTTTTTCACTCAACTAATCTACCTCTTCATCTTCCACCTCACCACTATATTCTACTACCGGCGATCCGCATTTTTCACTCTAACCGCCCTGTTTTCATGGGAGATTGCACTTCGAACATTGTACTTCCTTCTAGTGCAATATGTCTCGATGTTTGTGGCTAATAGGGAGTACGGGTTGATGATGGAGAGCTCCATGTATTTGGACGTTTTCGGGCATTTCTTTCGGTTTCTCATGGTGTTTTTGATGGCTGTGCATAGGTTGTCGATGGTGAAGTTTTCGATGATGGTTTGGGTTATGAGGTGGACGGGAAGGCGCGCCAAATCTCCCCGATAACCGTGATCATAGAGTTTTTCAGATCCCGAATCTTAATCCTTGTCTCTCTATGCGTTCTTTTAGCGGCTATAGCCGCGGTGGTTCTTATCCAGACATCTGATATGAAGAGGCTATACATTCGAAGCATTGGTTTCGTGGATTCCGGCAATCCCGGGTATCAAATGGTACTGTTCTCCTCTTTTAGAGACTTTTACCCTTGAAATGAATGGTTTAGCTCATCAACCGTATCTTCTACATCTTCCCAATCGGCTCTATAATCTGCTATATCATCCTGTACTTCCACATTCGTCGAATGTCCCATCAAGTGATGTCAAGGAGAACTGTTCAATCTGGAGAGCAAAGGGTTTTTATACAGCTATTCATCACTATTCTCTTCTACGGGGTATGTTCTTGACTTTCTCATTCTTTCCCTAGAAAAACGATGATGTTCCAGGCAATGTGCGCCGTTTTCGAGTACATCAACACGAAAGATTGGGCGAGTTCACCATCAGAGAAGATCAATTTGGTGGCCGTCTTGAACATTGTCAACTATCTCCCGGAAATCAGTCTCCCGTTGATGTTACTGGTGTCCAATACCGATATGAGACGTCGGATTTCCACGATTGTTGGCCCAAAGATCACCAAGAGCGCGACGGCTTCAGTGGTTCCACAACCGTAATGTTGATAACATGATATTTTGATATGAATCTCATATTTGGTTTGTTTTTATGAATGCTCTTTTATTTGTATACAATAAAGTTATCCATCAGCTTCAACAAAGCTTCAATGTATCGGTACAAATTGAATGTACACTCTTCTTTTGCAGAAAGGCGGTTCTCAAAAGGTTCAGGTCGTTGGTGACACATGTTTTGCATTGCTTTTCGATCATTGGGATGTAGCTAAAGTAGTCGGAGCACATTTGGACCTGCCATAACAACATTTTGATCTAAACGTTTCTAGTTTCTCACCAATTCCGCTTCTTTCCCCTTGCCTGGTGTGTAGTCCGAGAAAAAGGTTTGCATGACAGAAAGGAAGGCTTCACATGACCAGCAGGACTTGGATTTTGGGGTTTCGGGGTTTTCAGGGTCTGCAGATATGGCTATGACTAGGAATAGGAGGATACCAAGTTTCATGTTGCGAAGAATGATGAGGTATGCAGGCTTGTTGTGAAGCTGGTATGTATTTGAATGCAAAGTGACAGAAACACATTTCATATGGTAATTATGTTCTATTGTGTAGCTTGCTTTCTTATCACTCTTTTCAACATGCAAAATATCATAAACATTAAGAATACATATCATTTTCTTATCAAAATATCATGGCTGTGGGACCACTGATACAGTGGCACTCTTGGTGATCTTTGGCTCAACTATCGCCGAAATTCTCCGCCTCATATCTGTATTCGAAACAAGCAACATTAATGGGAGACTGATTTCCGGTGTCCAGGAGCATGTTTCTGGAAGGAAAAGAGTCTAGGAATCTTGTTTTTATACCTAGAAATGTTTATACTCTTTGTAGCGCAATAGCTGTGACAAATTATAACTTGTGCTTGGTTCGTTGAACCCAAAGAGGCCAGGCCAAGAAAAGTGGATTCCAAAATAAGCACTTTTATGACCTTCGTCATTCCTTCATTCTACACTGCGTCACAGGAAGTTTTTAAGTAAAAAGTTGTTGCAAATTTTACAAGAATCAGTTCATTAGTTGCCAACTTTTTGCTAACTATCATGGTTCTAGAGTTATCAGTCAAAACACAACACGCAACCGACCCGCGACATGACATTTGACTAGTGAAAGTGGCAGTTGCATTTTTAATTTTCCTAATTTTCTGGTGAACGGAATCGAAGAGTTGTTAACTAATGGAATAAACTAGAGAAAATTTGCTATCGAATGGTATAATTTTCACATGTTTTGAGCCAATACTGACAGAGAACGAGGTTAGAGAAAGAGGGACTAATGTAGTCTGCGTGTCTGCCCTTTTGATCGAGGGGACAGATGCAAGTGCGCCCCTTGCTAACCGTTTTTGACCACCATCTAGCGCGCCATTCTCATAGTCTATGGTCTCTTTTGGTCCCTGTTATTGATCATTTGCACTGTTGTCTCTTGTTTCAGTCAGTTTCTTTCTGTTTGTGGTGTCGTCTTCGTTCTAAACCCTCTTTCTCGATACGTTTCTTATCGATTTTCTAATGTTTCCATTCGTTTTTCAATCTAATTTTCTGTGTTTTCAGATCCTTGATCCTCCCCGTCACATCCACATAGTTCTCCAATGGTTCCTCGACATCTACTGGGCGATTCTTGGTGAGTTTTGGCTATCAATTCGAGACCTTTTTCATCAAATTTCTTGTTCCAGATGTCTTCCAAACCTTCCGGAACCCTACTAGAGCCACCACTTCGTTTGGATATTGGATACTGGAGTCGAAACAACATGTCAACTAAAGTCAAGATGCCTCCGGAGCCTTCTGAAGAGTCAACGTCTTCTTCTTCCAACTCTTCGCTGTTTGGAGTCAAGATTCCCTATCAACGTCACCACCGGAGCCAAGGAGCCACAAGACCACCACGACTTCGACGACATATGGAGAGAGTAAGAGAGGGTATTGGTATTAGTAGGAAGCCTCTGGGACCCTCTACCTCGCTTTCGCGTGCTCTCCTGGGATTGTACCCTCCCGTGCGAGGAACTTTCGAGGTTGAGGGAACACCCAGGGGACTTCAGTAGGACTTTTATAGTCATTACACCTCCTCTTTCTCTCTTCTAGTCTAGGATTTGAACATGGAAGGTAAGTCTTTCCATCATTTGGGGCAATTTTGAAACTTTTCAATTTCCAGATCGCTTGTCACTTTGCCGACTTCTCAACCTGGTCTAGTGAATTCTCCAAACAAGGACACCGACTCTGGATGAAGCCACCAAGAACTACGACATTGAGGAGATCTACTGGAGCGTCAAGGAGGATCTTCTGAAGGCAATACACCAACCGGGAAAGCTGTTGGAATCAAGGATCCGACTTCCATGTCAACGTCACCACCTGGACCCACGGATCCGTAAGACCTCGACGCATATGGCTACATATGGAGAGAGTAAGAGAGGGTATTGGTATTAGTAGGAAGCCCCTGGGACCCTCATCCTCGCTTTCACGTCGTCGCTTTGGCCCCTGACCCCCACGACCGGGGATGTTTCGAGGTTGAGGGAACACCCAATGGACTTCGGTAGGACTCTTATAGTCATTTCACCTCCTCTTTCTCTCTTCTAGTCCAGGATTTGGATCTTGGAGGTTAGTTTGTTGATTTTTCCTTTCCTCATTGTAGTGTTTCTTGTTTCAGAGGACCAACGGAGAGCAGGAGCGTCAACGGAGACACGTCAAGGATTGGAAGATGTGGAGGATGCGCCGACGGACAAAGGAAAGATTCTGGATCAACCTCAACTGCTGGAAAGACTGCTGGAAAGGAAAGACACCGACTCTAGATGAAATCACCGATCACCATGTCATTCTTCTGGAGCATCAAGGACTTCAACTTCAACGACACCGCCCAGCCAATCAATGCCAAGCCGCCACTATCAACACGACCGTGGCAATTGAGGAGAGAGTAAGAGAGGGAACTGGTATTAGTAGGAAGCTTCTGACTCACTCAACCTTGTTTTCGCGTCTTCGCCTGGGCCCTGACCCCCGAGTTTGGGGATGTTTCGAGGTTGAGGGAACACCCAGGGGACTTCAGTAGGACTCTTAGAGTCAATTTAACCTGCTCTTACTCTCTTCTAGTCTGGGATTTTAATCAGGAAGGTGAGTTAGATGCTTTTTTCTATTTTCATTGTAGTACGTTGTGTTTCAGATGACAAATGGATAGGAGGAGCGGCAACGGGTACCAGTTCAAGATTGGAAGATGTGGAAGATGCGCCGACGGACAAAGGAAGACTTCTGGAGGACCTCAACCGCTGGAACCTCAATCAACAAGGACAACGACTCTAGATGAAGCCGCCGAGTGATATGACATCGAGAAAAACTTCTGGAGCGTCGAGGACTTGGACATCCACGTCATCTCCTCGCCATTCAATATGTACTGAAAGCCTTCTGGAATCTCCAGAAGCCATCACGTCATCTGAATACTGGATTGTGGAGCAAACAAGCCACCGGAGCCTTCTGAAGAGTCAATGCTTCTACTACCAACTCGTCGCTATCAGGAGTTAAGACTCATATCAACAGAATCACCTGGATCTTTGGAATCTCGAGACCACAACACTTTTGGCTACATATGGAGAGAGTAAGAGGGCGTTACGGTTTAGTAGGAAGCCTCTGGGATTTTCAACCTCGCTTTCGCGTCTCTGTTTTAGGCCCTGACCCCCACGACCGGGGATGTTTCGAGGTTGAGGGAACACCCAGGGGACTTCAGTAGGACTCTTAGAGTCAATTTAGCCACCTCTTACTCTCTCCTAGTCTATAATTTGTATCTTGGAGGTTAGTTTGTTGCTTTTCCCTTTCCTAATTGTAAGATTACTTGTTCCAGAGGACCACTGGATAGGAGGAGCGACAACGGATACCAGTTAAAGATTGGATGATGTGGAGGATGCGCCGACGGACCAAGGAACGCTTCTGGATCAACGGATTCAGCTTCTACTCAACCTCAACTGCTGATACCTCAATTCAAGGACACCAAGGACTTCGACTCGACGTCACCGTCTCGCCATTCAAAGTCAAGCCGCCATTTGGATTTGAAGCAAAACATCCATTCAACCAGAAGAGGTTGAAAGCATGCACAGACAAGAAGGTCCCAGTCGAAACGGTGGCTCGTAACGCGAAGAAGCAGCAAAAAATGAGCATCATGTGAGGATTGGATTCTTTCCACTTGTTTATTGGGTATTAGATAGACAAGAAGGTACAGGATTTCAATGAGGATCACCAGGATTTCAAAGGAATAGATGCCAAAGTAATAGAAGGGGTGTGGAACATGATTGGTGAGTTTTTGGATGTCTTGAGGGGTGTAGGGGGTGTCCAGGAGCATGTGACGGAGAGGTAAAAGGGCCTGGTAATGTTGTATTTATATCTAGAAGTATGTGTAACCTTTGTAGCGCGCTAGTTGTGACAAATTATAACTTGTGCTTGTTTCGATGAACCCAAAAAGGCTAGGAAAAGTGGATTCTAAAGTCAGCAGTTTTATGGCCTCCGTTATTCTAAACTTCATTTTAAACTGCGTCACACAAAAACACACAAAAACACCCAAAAACACAACAATTCTTCATTTTCAAGTTGGAGCCACTGATACTGTAACACTCCTGTTGCTCTCTTTCCCCAAAAACGTTGAAATCCTTCTCTTCAAATCACTATTAGACACCAATAACATCAAGGGGAGACTGATTTCCGGGAGATAGTTGAGAATGTTCAAGACTGCTACTAGATTGAACTTCTCTGTTGGATCCTTGGTCCATTTCTTCTTGGTGCTAATATACTCGAACACTATGCACATTGCCTAAACATCCAAATCTAGATATGGTTACAAAACTTTATGAAACTGACCCCATAGAACAAAATAGTGATGAACAACTGTAGAAACACCTTTTGCTCTCCAGATTGAGTGGTTCTGCTCAACATTGTTTGTCGGGTTACACTCCGGATATGGGAGTACAAAATAACATAGCAAATGATAGATCCGATTGGGAAGATGTAGAATAACCGACTGATGAGTATTTGGTACCCAGGGACTCCAGAATCCACGAATCCAATACTTTGAACGAATAGGCGTTGTAGATCCGAAGTATGGATCAGAAACATTCCAGAGATAGTGGAAAACATGAGGAACAAAGTGATAAGGAAGAAGATTCGTGATCTTTCGAAAATCCTCTCATCCAAAACTTCATTCTTGAACGCTAAACATCTATGTAAAGCCATAGCGAACAGTAAAACCGAGAGAAAGAACTCTCCGATCCAATCAAAGTACATTGGAACTTGCAACAACTTGTCAATGTTTGCAGGCATCTTCAAATAGATCCCGAAATGCTTCTGGCCATAGAAATGGACAAAAAAGAAGGTTCCAGAGGAAACAGCGGCTCGTAACGCAAAGAAGATGCAGAAAACTAGAACCATATCGAAAAATGAGGACTTGATCTTTTTCACCCTTTTATTAGGTTTCAAATACACCAAGAGGTACAGGAATTCAACAAAAACCACAAAGATCTTGAAAAAGTGAGTCCCAAAGTAATACCATTCCTGTGGGACATGAAAATTGACAATCGAGTAGATTAGACAGCTACAATTACACTTCTCCTCTATACACTTTCCAGTTCCAATTGCCAAAACTCGATCGCCAAGTTTACTGACATCTTTGGAACTGTAGGGAGTGTCAAGGAGCATGTTGGTATCAATAGGATCAAAAAGTTGTTGAGAAATGTGTTTATATATCAGGAAACTTTGTTCTAGATTAAGAAGATTAGATTTCGTGTTTGAACATAAATAGGGGTTAGGTTGGTTTGGTGGACCCGGAATGGGCATAAATCAGTTATGATTTATCAATTATTTCCTAGAATTGGACCCCGAAACCCCTGAAACCTGAAGAACTCTCAAGTTATCCCCACCCTCTTTCTTCCGTCTAAAGAACCCCAGTATTGCCTGTCTATAATCCCTAATAAAATACATGGGAACCAAGGCATCCATGAAGGGTTGAGTTGTGATAAGTGACAAGATCACCCCTTCAATGGGTCCCGGCTCTATCTTGAAAATGGGGAAAACAAGGACAATGGCTGCTGGGATGAACATAACAAAGATAGGTAGGATTGTCTGGGAGATGAGGGAATTGAAGAGTTGTCGCTGCATGTCGAGGGTTCGTTGGGAGTAGTTTTGATGGTGGTGGCGGGCGGATTGGACGAGTTGGGAGCGGAGGTTTAGCCAGCAATAGAGGATTATGGAGAAGCCGAGGGTCTGGGAAAATGGATGGGGTTGTTAGGCTGGTTTCTAGCTTTTGTAGCACTTACTATTATCACTCCAAGATTGATAACAAATACCAAATCCGGAATGCTCATTTCTTCGGAATCCTTGGAATCCTTGGTGTCTCTTGTTCTATAGAAAACCGATGCTGCATAGGTGTATTCTCCCTCTTTCAACTCGAAATTCTGAAGCATTGTGTCTCTGAAAACCTCTCTGTATTCAAGACGTTATAAAAAAGGTATCAACTTGATATATTCATCAGTAAAATCCGAGTGCCCTGCTACAAAGATAGCAGCAATCCACCATTCTAGATTGACAATTGCAAATATCAATGTGAAAATGTTGAAAAACGGCCAGGAGAAGAGATACAAGAGGTGTGGTCTGAAAAGGGCTTTGGCCAAGGGTTTTTGTACTACAACTACCTGCACACCGCAAAGTATCGGTAGACAAAGTGTAGGGTTAGTAGGGACAATGTCATTCCGTAGCAAGCGCAATTCAGGGCTACAAACCAAAAACTCAACCTTCTCGGCAATCCCATTGGGTTTCTAGAGAACAGAATATAGGCTCCTTGATAAAAGTGCAATTGCAATTGATTTATGATATCAACAAGTCCGAAAAACACTCCGAACATGGCGAAAATGAGCATGAGGTACTTGTAATTTGCCATGGATCTTGGGCTTTTTTGGAGGATCAAAAATATGAGTAAGGAGTTGAAAAGCCAGGCCAAAGAGGTGTTCAGGTAGCAGGTGATCAATGGGTAGAGAGACATCAATGAATGATGAGAAAGTTGGTTTGACGTGAGGTATAGCTGACTGGTTTTTGGTTGACTGGGTTCATTTGGTCGTGAAGCATTTCGTTGTGTGATAAGGTAAAGGTCTAGCGCCTCATTATGTGTATGAACAGAGTTTGGACATTTGGTTAGGTTTGTGGTTTTTGGTCTGCTAGGGTACTTTCTTTCAAATTGAGCTTTATCTATTGAAAATCACACATTTTTAAAGTTCACATAACCAAGAGAGATCACAAAATTGGAATTGAAATAGGGAAATCAAAGAAATTATCTTTCTAGAACTTGACAGCCTCATCATCATCCTCGGCCCCGGTATCAAATGCTCCTCCAGCTTGATTCACATTCTGTTTCTGGGTCAAGGCAAAGTAGGCTCCTCGTCTACCGATCAGTTCGTTGTGTGTGCCTTGTTCCACAACCTTTCCATTCTTCACAACCATAATACAACCGGCGTTGACGATTGTGGACAATCTATGAGCCACCACGATACAAGTACGATCCTTTGCTGCGGCGTCTAGGGCGATTTGCACTTGTTTCTCGCTCTCTGTGTCCAAGGCACTTGTAGCTTCATCCAAGAGCAGAATCTTCGGGTTACGGATCAAGGCTCTTGCAATGGCGATTCTCTGCTTTTGACCTCCAGAAAGTTGGGTTCCCTTCTCACCAACTCGAGTGTTGTAGCCCTGAAAAAATGCTGTCATTTCAGAGCAATTTTCAAGAGAAACTTACATCAGGAAGCTCTGCGATAAAGTTGTGAATGTTAGCTTTGGCGCATGCTTGCTCGATTTGTTGTTCCGTATACTCTCCGGAGTTCAAGCCATAAACAATATTGTCCCGAATTGACGTGTCGAAGAGAATTGGCTCTTGAGACACTAGAGCAATATGTTTTCGAAGATGTTTCGGGTTCATTTGACGAAGATCATTGTTGTCAACGCTGACCACTCCATCCATTGGATCATACAGTCTCTCTAGCAACGAGATAACCGTACTCTTTCCGCAACCACTTGGGCCAACCAAAGCTAACGTCTGTCCAGGCTTTACATGAACATCCAATCCTTGAAGAATTGGAACTCCTGGTCGTTCTGGGTACCGGAAGAACACTTTGTTGAGTTTGACTTCTCCAGATAGTTTTGGAGTGTATCCTGCATCCGTCATTCCATCGATTCTCGGCTCCTCTTCCAGCATATTGAAGATAAGGCCAGCGGCAAAGGTGGCTTTGATGTATTCTGGGAAGTAAGAGGCGGCGAATCCAATGGTTCCAAAGGAGAAGGAAATGGCAAAAAGTACACGAAGCACGTTTTCCGGGTTCATATGGACATTTGGCTCAAAGATAAGCCAGAGGCCAAAACGGAAAGCAGCGGCGTACACAAAGAATTGAATGGAGTTGGCGAATCCGTAAGTGAGTCCACGGAGCAAGGCCTTGACGACGTTTCCCTGATGCGGGGCATCCAGATAAGAGCAGAATTGGTTGTAGAGCTTGGTCTGGAGCGTGAGGGCCTGAACGGTTCTAATGTTCTCTATAGCTTCCATTGCGGTTTTTCCAGAGTTCTCCATTTCCTTAGCATCAGAAGTTGCAGTTCCTCCATGATACTTCATCACCAAGGCTTGTCCAATAGCTACGAATGGGAAGATTGCCATAACCAACAAAGCCATTTGCCATCCGTAATAGAACGCGATTCCAAGACCACCACCAACTGAAGCAATTGCATTGAAGATGGATCCGAGACGGTAGTCAATTGCGGATTTGACGTTCGGGGCATCAGTTGCAAGACGAGTGGTGATACGTCCTGGTGAATGTTTTGGCATGTCGAAATAGGTGGCATCTTGACGGAGAACATTTCTATAGACCTTGGATCGAATCCTCATTGTCAATCTCTCGGCGGCGATTCCAAACAAAGTGCATTGGAACAACATGGAAGTTCCCTGCACTGCAGCCAACACCAAGAACATCAACGCCCAGAAGTGTCCGTCTTTCTTCATCTGCTCCTTGTCCTGGTTTGAGAAGACTTTGATGATTTGAGAGAAGAATAGGGAGAATGCAGGCATAACGGCTCCCTGGATGAGGGCAGAGATGATTGCCATGACAATGTAGAGCCATTCTGGTCGGGCGTATCTCAAGATCTTGAAGAGGTTCGCTTTGACCGCTCCTTCCTCCTCAAGTTCCTTCTTCAAACGCTTGATTTCCTTCTCCGCGGCTTCCGGTTGTGGTGGCCCACTAGCAGCCTTATCGTCCAGCTGAGACTCTTGGGTCTTGAAGTTCACAGCATCCTTCTTCTCCGACGCTTGTCTTGAGAATCGTCTCTCTACCGCCTTTGCTTTTGGCTTCTCATCCACATCCGCAAACACCTGAGCGTGAACAAGCTCATGATACAGACCCTTTTGCTCTAGCAAAGTCTCATGGGTTCCGATTTCTTCGATCTTTCCAGCCTTCATCACAATTATCTTGTCAGCGTTTCTCACGGTAGATAGACGATGGGCAATGACAATTGTGGTACGTCCACGGGAAGCGTTCTCTAAAGCGGATTGCACAATGCTCTCTGACTCTGCGTCAAGGGCACTTGTCGCTTCATCGAGCAAGAGGATCTTGGGGTTTCTAACCAAGGCTCTGGCGATAGCGATACGTTGTTTCTGACCTCCAGACATCTGTACTCCACGATCTCCAACAAGGGTGTTCAGGCCCTCTGGGAAAGTCTTGATGAAATCCGCTGCATTCGCCTCTTTCAACGCTCTCTGTATCGCATCATTATCCACGTCACTTCTTCCATATCTGATATTCTGCTCGATAGACGTATTGAACAGATTAGGCTCTTGCGAAACCACTCCAACCATTTGTCTCAAGTACTTGATATTGAAGTCTGCGATTGGGATATCATCAATAAAGATCTTTCCTGCATCTGGGTTGTAGAATCTTTGAAGGAGTTGGATGATTGTTGATTTTCCGCATCCTGATGATCCAACCAATGCAATGGTCTGTCCTGGTTGAGCATCCAAAGAGACATCCTTGAGGATCTGAACATCTGGACGTGTTGGGTAGGTGAATTCCAGGTTCTGGATCTTGATTCTTCCAGAGATCTTGTCTGGCTTCACTCCTTCCTCGGAATACGCATCGATTTCGGGCTCCCTGTCGATGACTTCATAGAGCGATGCAGCAGCTCCAAGTGCTGTTCCAATGGTCGCAAATTGTTGTCCAGCTTGTCCTAGAGCCATGGATCCCATCATAACCGAAAAGAAGACTGTGAGGACAGTTCCTCCTTGCAGTCTTCCGGAGAACACAAAGTTTGTTCCAACCCAGAAGGCCAGGCAGTAGGAAGCGTAGATGATGACGAAGAAGGAGGCGAGGCCTGCTCCAATGAAGAACGATTTCTTGATTCCAGTTTGTTTACCGTGTTCTAACGCGTCCTCGTATCTTAAACATCACTTTCTGGATCTCGAAACCCGATTGAAAACTTACCGTTTACACTCATATTCCTGTCCATTGAACGCTATAACCGTTCTGATACTTGTTAGCACTTCTTCTGCAATTCCACCTGCCACCGCATACTGTTTTGCTTCTTTTGTCGCAGCGGTAGCCAAGAGTTTAGCGAGGAATAAGCCGCAAATCATCATAAACGGAGAGAGGGACATCATGATAAGGGTCAACAGCCAATCGTAAGAGAACGCCACGGCAAAACCACCGATAAATTGAGCCATCATTTGGAACGCCAAACCGACTTTGTCTCCAGTTCCTTCACGGACTCTTTCCAGGTTACTAAACAAGATGGATCACTTTTTGCTAAAGATTTGACATCTACTCACTCAAAAAGCTTGATCGACAAAGTTCCAGAAGTGTTTTTGTCATACCAACTGATCTCATGTCGCATCACCGAATAGAAGAATTCTCGACGGAATCGGTTTGAGAGGTTTTCACAGATAACTAGGAAACAGGAGGCCTGAATGAGTCCAGCGGTGAAGATTCCTGCTCCAAGGTACACGTATTTCAGGCAGTTTTGAATGACGGCATGCGAGAATTCGTCTCGGGCTTTTTTGACCACGGCGGGGTCTGAAAATGAAAATGAAAGGGTTTTTTTGCTGTTTTCTTGTTTCTGGTTTGCTTTTCTCAAATTTTCTTAATGAAAACAGATAGAAAATAAGATTCGGAACCTAGAAGTAGTCAATTTTACCAGTATTTCAGATTTTGTGTTTTTGGCTGAAAAATAACAAAAACGGGTAATTCGCAATGAAAAACTAACTAATTTCAGTAAAATTTGTTATCATTATGTTCCAATTTTTCTTTTCTCATTGGTTTTCGCACAAAAGTCCAAAAAAATCAATCCAGAATCGAGAAAGCACCAAAAAACTACTGCGGTCAGGCGAAGTGGCACTCGGCGGGTCTCGCCACGAAGTCGGTTTTCTGCTGTTTTCTCGTTTCTGGTCCAATTTTCTTAGACTTTCTTGATGAAAACGGATAGAAAATAGGATTTGGAGCTTAGAACTAGTCAAAATCATCAGAATCCTAGAGGTTTTATAGAACATTTTCAGCTTTTGTGTTTTTGCGTTTTTGTCAGAAAAATCACCAAAACGGGTAATCCGCAATGAGAAATTATCTAATTCTTGTCAAATTAGGTATCATTATGTTTCAAATTTTCTTCTCTATTTGAATTTGACACAAAAAAAACCAAAAAATTGATCCAGAATCGAGAAATTCTCAAAATCTCACTAACCTGTACTGTTCAATCCTCCAACATCGATGAAATTCTGCGACACATTTCCCTAGAAAATGTTGTTCTAGTCTTCAACTTTTCAGAGCTTTTTCTCACCATAATAATAGACATCAAAGGCAATCCGAGCCCTGTTCCACATGACACAATGATTCCAATAATGAGCAAAAACCTGTCTCGAGTCGAAGTGTATCGGAAAAGTTGAAAAATGGAGATTTTCGGTGGCGGCGGAGCTTCTTCTTTTTTGGTGGATCCCTCGGATGACGAGTCATCCTTCTTCTTTTTGAATAGACCCATTACCTGGAAAAGAAACAGAATTGACTGATTGATAGAGAGGTCTCAAAAAGGGGTTAGCTCAAAAAACTGAAACTTGAAATGACACTTTCACATCAACGCCATTGTCTTGCCCTAATGATAAGAAAAGTGTGCCGATTTTATCTCACATTCTGTGAGTACACAATAAAAGTGTGCTTATGTCATCTCTAGTCTGTTGAGGAAAAAGAGAGGGAAAATAGAGTTTAGGCGGGAGGCTATGGGTCAATAGGAACTTTTTGAACAAAGTTTCCGAGGAGTTTGGTGAGTAAACAGAGGGGAATGGATGGCAGAGAACAAGAGATCAAGAACGTTGGTGTTTAGGCTGGGAAAAAAGCTCTGGAAATTTTGGCCCAGAATCAAAAAAACACCAAAAAACAAATGTGGTCACGCGAAGTGGCACTCAGCGGGTCTCGCCACGAAATCAGTTTTTCGCTGTTTTCTCGATCTTGAACCGATTTTCTCAATTTCTTTAATGAATTCGGATAGAATAGAAAATTTGAAACCGGTTGATAGTCAGTTCAACCAAAACTGTTCAGTTTTTCAGCTAAACTATTCAGATTTCGTGTTTTTGGCTGAAAAATCACAAAAATGAGTAAATTGCAATGAAAAACTCAATAATTCTGGTCGTATGAACTATTTCTAGATTTCAAATTCATTTTTCTATCCGTTTTCATTAGAAAAAACTCAAAAAAATTGGTCCAAAAACAAGAAAACAGCAAAAAACCGATTTCGTGGCGAGACCCGCCGAGAGCCACTTCACCTGATTACAGTATTTTTTGATGTTTTTTCGATTCTGGACCGATTTTCTAGGTTTTTTGTGTCAAAATCAGATAGAAAAGAGGATTTGGAACATGATGATACCTCATTTGACCAGAATCAGTCAGTTTTTCATTGCTAATTACCCGTTTTTGTGATTTTTCTGCCAAAAACACAAAATCTGAAAATTTTCTGTAAAAAACTCGACAGTTCTGATAAATTTTTCTGGCAAAAACAAAACAAGCATTGTAATCAGCGCTTCAAAATCTACCGGCTTATAGTAGACCGGGAAAGCTCAACGCAAAAGGTGCTGAACCTCTATGAACATACGAAAAACACTGAAAAATTCATCTTGAATCGAAAAATTAATGTGAAATACACCCCGATACCCCCTTCTTAGATATCAAATTTCGCTCTCCAGGACTCCGCCCCTATCATCATTTACGAGCTCCCTTGGGATCGGCATAAACTCCGCATACTTTCGTGGAGCACAAACCACATCCAACACGGTTTCCACTGGCAGAGAACTTCGACTTCAGCACAGTTTATCAATCTCCCCCTCGGTTCTCGGCGTTTTTTGTGTGCTCCGTGTGGTTTATACTGACTCGAAGAGAGTCTGTTTGCTCGCTCGCCTTATTTCCGTCAATTTGTTATCATTTTGGCGCTATCACAGACATTTCACACAGATTCTTTGATCACTGAAGGGATTTCGTAACTTGTCGAATTTCCTGAAAAAAGGGGGCGGAGCCTTGTTTCGCAATGGGTCAAATTTCCATTTCCATGTGTTTAGATGATAGGGAATGATGCAAAGAGTGTGGAAAGCATGGAATTTTTCATGTGAAGCACACTTTTTGCGAGTTTTTCAAGGGAAAGTGTGTTTGTGTCCAAAAATTTGAAGAATTTTCAGATCGTCGAAACATCAACTTTGAGCTCGTATTGTGAAGTTCTATGACTTTCTCGTTTAGTGTATATGTTTTTAGGTTTTTCATTACACATTCAAAAACATGTTCCAACTCGATTTTAGCTCAAAAAAGGCTAGGGTTGGGATTTTGACCAAAAATGAAAAAGTAATTTTTCGAAAAAAATTTCTCGAAAAACAGAAGGCTTTGGTGTTATTTTCAGTACGTTATCATTTTCTTTCGCCAAATAAAATAAAATTTCATCCAAAAAAAACGTTTTGAAATTTTTGAAATTTTTGAAAATTCAAAAGCGGAAAAACAAGAGGGTTGGGATTTTGACACAAATGAGAAAAGTCGTTTTTTGGCCAAAATTTATTCAGAAACTCAGGTTTGTGTTGTTATTTTCTGAAATTTTGTACTTTTTCACATATATCTGCCAAATATCAAGTTGATTGAGCATCCAGTAAAGAAGTTATTACCGTGTTCAAGCGAAGTGCCACTCGGCGGGTCTCGCCACGAAATCAGTTTTTTGGTGTTTTCTCATTTTTGAACCAATTTTCTTGATTTTTTGTGTCAAAATCAAATAGAAAAGAAGATTTGGAACATAATGATACCAAATTTGACCAAAATCAGTTAGTTTTTCATTTTTCATCACCCATTTTCGTAATTTTTTCCAAAAACTCAAAATCTGAAAATTCGCTCTGAAAAACTTGTAAATCCTGGTAAAATTGACTATTTCAAGGTTTCAAATTGTATTTTCTACTCGTTTTCATTGAGAAAATCTCAAAAAATTGGACTAAAAACAAGAAAACAGCAAAAGCCCGACTTCGTTGCGAGACCCTGAAATTTCGCTCTTTTCACATTCACATCATTCCAAATTCTTATCAATTATCATTTATCAGTAAACCACAATCACAATCAGAATAGAGTTACTGATCAAGTTTCACTTCATTTTTATCATATTTCATTCCTCAATTCTCCCCAGATTTCACAATAACCGATGTAGCAGTTCTAGACAATTCTACTTCCGATTTACAAGTCCTCAAAATCCTAAAAGACCTCTTCAACCATTGATTATACGGATCATAATACAAAAATAACACAAAAATACAAGCAGTCGGATTGTTTTTTGACAAAATATCCACTAAATAGGTCAGTTCCGGAAGATTGTTCAATTCAAAAAGAGTCGCCAAATTGGATATGATAAAGGGAATAGAAGAGAAAGTGTTATCAACTAAAACTTGAAAAAAAGTACGATAATTGAATTTTTTGTGCATTCTTTTCGTCTTTTCTGATTGATTTTTCATGCGTTTTAATAACAAGTGATAGGCGAGCTGGGCAGTGAGAAAAGTGACAAGGGAGGTTGAAAGAAGGAAGATTGAGTAGAAGATGGTGACTTTTCGGATGATTTCTGGGTATGGGATGATGATGAGGACTACTTGGGGGGAGTCGAGGCAGTCTGGGTAGTAGGGCGAGATCTGGAAATTTACAGATTAGATACTACACGGATCCCGCGAACTGGCAGAAATTTACCAAGAAAAACATTCTGAAGTTTCGAAAATTCAAAAGCGGAAAAACTAGGGTTGGGATTTTGACACAAATGAGAAAAATCGAAATCAGTTTTTCGTTATTTTCTCGCTTCTGGACCGATTTTTTCAGTTTTTTTGTGTCAAAATCAAATAGAAGAGGAGATTTAGAACATAATCATACCTGATTTCAGCAGAATCCGTAAGTTTTTCATTGCGAATAACCCGTTTTTGTGATTTTTCGGTCAAAACGCAAAATTTGAAAACCTGCTAACAGAAACTCAAAAATTCTTCTAAAATTGACTATTTCTAGGTTTCAAATTGTACTTTCTATCCGTTTTGATCAAGAGAATTTAAGAAAATCGATCCAGAAATGAGAAAACAGCAAAAAACCCGACTTCGTGGCGAGACCCGCCAAGTGCCACTTCGCCTGATCGCAGTAGTTTTTGATGTTTTTCGATTCTGGACTAATTTTTTCAGTTTTTTGTGGTAAAATCAAATAAACAAGAGGATTTGGAACATGGCGATACCTAATTTGACCAGAATTAGTTAGTTTTTCATTGCGAATTACCCGTTTTTGTGATTTTTGATTTTATTGCCAAAAACACAAAATCTGAAAATTTGCTCTAAAAATCTCACAATTTTAGTAAAATTGACTATTTCTATATTTCAAATCCTATTTCCTATCCGTTTTTATCAAGAGAATTCGGAAAAATTGGTCCAGAAATGAGAAAACAGCAAAAAACCCACCATTTTCGTGATATTCTTTGCCATTTCTTGATCTGGAAGTTGCAATGTAACAACGATTGAGCATGAGAATCCCAGGGTTCCCAAATAAACCAACACTTCCAAAAACGTCCTGATCTTAGATTTCACGCCTCTGTACATGTTCAAAATGCTAAAAATCCTATTCCAAAACAGTAAGAGACAAGAAGCAGATGCCAGGGAGTTTAGGAAATATGTAGTTCTATAGAGGATTTTTGAATCAACGAAATCAATCAAAAATCCATCGATCCGAGTGATTTTTGAAGGGACAAAGGTGTAGAATTCGATGAAAATGAAGGTGGAAAGCCATTGGATCGTGATTCTGAAGGTTTCTTTGAGTTTTTTCAATTTGTAAAAAAGACTCACGCAACAATATGAAACAGTAAAAACCATTTCAGTGACCCGAAACTCTTTGGAGATTGAAAAATGACAACGTAGAACAAAAATGGATAGAAGCAGGTTAGAATTGCAGATATAACATCTCGGATTAGAAAGTATACATTGGGATTTTCGTTCCAGATTGACTTGGACATGGTTTTGGATTGAAAACTGAAAAAAATCAGCTAAAAACGCTAAGAAATCCAATCTTTCCAGGGATACAGGTGTGTGGGAAACTGAAAATTGAAATTTCCTCAAAATCACAAAGTTCAGTTTTCTTTACGCACGACTTCTTGTTATAGTAGACAGTGGGTGTTTGATCTTTACCTTATCTTACTAGTCAGAATCAGAAATTGAAATCTAAAGTTCAGATAAAGTTGGTCAGAATGACGTACTACTGCGGTCACTGCGAAGTGGCCCAAAGCGGGTCTAGCCACGAAATCAGATTTTTGCCGTTTTCTCTATTTTGATCAGATTTTTTCAAATTTTTTTGATGAATTCGGATAGAATAGAGAATTTAAAACCGGTTGATAGTCAGTTCAACCTAAACTGTTCATTTTTCAGCTAAAATTTTCAGATTACGTGTTTCTGGCTGAAAAATTACAAAAATGAGTGAATCGCAATGAAAAACTCAATAATTCTGGTCGAATGAACTATTTCTAAGTTTCAAATTCCTTTTTCTTTCAGTTTTCATCAGAAAAATATCAAAAAATTGGTCCAAAACCAAGAAAACAGCAAAAAACCGATTTCGTGGCGAGACCCGCCGAGGGCCACTTCACCTGACCGCAGTGATACCAAATTCACAGATCACACCTCAATACTCAAAACTCAAAGTACCGACCAGAATGATAACAAGTTCCTAGCTCCAAGTTCACTGATAACTGATAAGCTTCAACTTGGGCCAGTATAAATATCAGCGATAACAAGCAGAAATAGAATAGGTCAATTCTAGATCAAAAATGCTTCGTTTCCTAGTTGTATTCTCACTGTTATTCGGTCAAGCCAGATCTGGTAGTTTTCAAGTGAAAACTGTCAGTGGTGGATCAATGATATCAAACATGATTAGAGCTGGAACGTATTCGAACTTTTTGCTGAAGCAACATGAGGCTAGAAGTTCAATTCTGGATTCTGTGAACCAAACTGGAAGTGGAAGTCAGCCCTTCATCGATTTCTACGATGAGTTTTATCTCGGAAACATCAGTATTGGAACTCCAGGTACCTATCCTATTCCTTTTCAAAGGTTTCTCATCGATCTTTGACGCTTTTTCAGCTCAAAACTTCTCCGTGGTCCTTGACACAGGATCCTCCGATCTTTGGGTGATCAGCTCCAACTGCACCTCGAAGGCCTGCACCGGAGCCCCCAAATCTAAATTCCCCCCAAAAAACAAGTTCAACCCATCAAAATCATCCACGTTCTCCTCTGAAAACCGCAAATTCTCCATCACCCATGGCTCTGGATCCGCGTCTGGACACCTCGGCAAGGATCTTCTGATCCTTGGCGGATTTTCCATTGAGCAACAGGAATTCGGGGTTGCCGAGGCTTTAGCTGACGTTTTTGCCTATCAACCTATCGACGGGATCTTGGGACTTGCCTGGCCTTCCCTATCAGTTGATAAAGTCACTCCACCAGTCCAGAACTTGCTGCCACAACTCGACGAGCCCTTGTTCACTGTGTACCTGGAGAAGAGGAATCATACAGAAGGTGTCAGTGGTGGTGTGATAACGTTTGGAGCGTTGGATAGCGTGAATTGTGTAGACAAGGTCAATTATGTCCCGTTGACATCAGAGAGTTACTGGGAATTCGAGATTCAAGCGTTTTCAGTGGGACTCTTTTACTCAAATACCAAGAAGTACAAGGTAGGAAGATCCCCGAACGTCTAAATTTGATGAAACGTTTTTGTAGGTCATCTCCGACACCGGAACCTCGTTTATCGGCGCTCCTTACTACATTGTCTCGGAAATCGTTCTTGCAAACGCGGCGGTTTATGATTGGGTCAATGAGCTCTACACAGTCGAATGCTCTAGAATGTACTCCAGTACATCCATGGTTTTCAACATTGGAGGAGTCGGTTACATTCTAAAACCAGAAAACTACATCTTGGACCTGGGTCTCGGGTACGGTAGATGTGCTCTAGGAGTCTTTTCAATGACGTCAAGTGGATTTGGACCGACGTGGATTTTGGGGGATCCGTTTATCAGGCAGTTTTGTAATGTTTATGATATTGGGAATAAGCGAATCGGGTTTGCTGATACTATGAGTTCTTTGTAAATTTTTGGAGATTGAATAAACTGTTTTCCCTCAAAGCTTCAAACCCTTCTGAACAGTCCAAGATTTGTCTCACTTTCCCTTCTCAAGTACCCGAAATGTCGCAACATCATTATTGCACAACGCATCCGGAATTTGCCGATCCACACACCCAATTATCCGCCACTAGAAACCGCGAAAAATTGGTCAGAAACCGAGGAAAAAAGTGGAAAAAAGTGAAAAATTGGCGAAACCACGCAAAAAGCCACAAAAAAAGGGTGGAAAAAAAGTGAAATTAGGCAGATGTAGCGGTCATAAGAGGCCGGGCATAATTAGTGAAACCTTTTGGCGGCTAATTGGTTGCCATGTTCATCCTCTTTTCTCATCATTCATCCAATTCTCCTCCTTCGGGCCATGACCATAAGTTTCCGCCTATCATTCACTATCTTTTATCTTTCTCTTTTTGATCCAGTTCTGGTGTCTTTTTGTCATTCTGGGGTTGCAGATATGTTTCTTCTTGTTTTTAGGCTTTTGGCTCATTCTGGACCGATTTTTTTAGTTTTTTGTGATAAAATCAAATGGAGAAGAAGATTTGAAACATAATGATGCCTAATTCAACCAGGTTCAGTTAGTTTTCATTGCGATATACCCATTTTTGTAATTTTTGTCAAAACTCAAAATCTGAAAAATTTGCTATAAAAATCTCGACAATTCTATTAAAATTGACTATTTCTAGGTTTCCCATATTATTTTCTATACGTTTTTATCAGAAAAATTGAAGAAAATTGGACCAGAAACGAGAAAACAGCAAAAAACCGACTTCGTGGCGAGACCCGCCGAGTGCCACTTTGCCTGACCGCAGTAGTTTTTTGGTTCTTTCTCGATTCTGGACCGATTTTTTAAGTTTTTGTTTCAAAATCAGATGGAAAAGAAGATTTGGAACATAATGATACCTAATTCGACCAGAATTAGTTAGTTTTTCATTGCGAATTACCCGTTTTTATGATTTTTTGCCAAAAACAAAAAAAGTGAAGGATTGCTACTAGGTCTTGGTTTCAATGCTTCAAATCCAAACTTCAACTCCAAAACTTTCCCCCCTTCCAAAACCTAATCGTCTCCTTGTAATCCGACCAGTTGAACACCTCATCCCCCATGAAAAGTACATCCAAATTGCCATGCCAAAACGAAACGGATTTTCTTCGTTTTTTCCCAACTTTTTTCCCAACTAGCCTCCAACTAGTCGGGGTAGTGTCTCCGAAAAAGTTCATTCCATAAATCAGCTGTACTTCTCTTCTCCCGTAGGCTAATTAGCGTTCTTCCCCGACCACGGCAAGGTCGGTTTTTTCGTCTTGACGCTTTTCACACCTGTATGGATTCTCGAGGTGGCTAATTTATAGTGTCCAGTGTAATGGTTAGTTAGCATAAGGAAAGGGGGCGGATCTTGAAAGTTTGGGTCTCAAAGGGAAAAAGAGACTTTTATGGTTTCAATGACCGGAAACTTCCTTTTGACCGCTATTTTACACTTCATTGATCCCGATCTTTTCTGTTACTATTTCAATACTTTTGACACTTTCTTTCTCCTTATTTGCTATCTTTCAGGCCACCATGATCCTCAGAATCCTTCGAATTCTCCCCATAATCCCAATTTTCCTAGTCCATTCCGCAAAGGTCCCCAAAATCCAAAACGGCATCATAGGAGAACCCGAAGTGATCTGTGACATTCGTCAAATCCACATCAAAATGAAGACCTCTTCTCCGTTCCTTGGCAACTTGTATTCCAAGGGATTCTTTCATAAAAAAGAGTGTCGAATTCGAGGGAATGCCACGCAAAATGAGGTGGAAATCGTGTTACCCGTGGATTCCGATTGTGGTATTCGCCGGAAGAGAATGGTGAATCCGAGAGGCATTTTGCTGGATACTATTGTTATTCTGATGTTCCACCCTGTTTTTCTAACGTCTACAGATCGTAGTTATCATGTACAGTGTCAATACTCTGAATCAGAAAGGACCGTGACGAATGCCTTGGATGTTAGGTGAGATTTTGAAGTTTTTTGAGAATAGAAAACCTCCTTTTACAGCATGCAACCTGCCTCAGAACTCCCCCAAAGCATCCAACAACAAGATGAGGCCTCAGCACCAGTTTGCAAGTACGAGGTGCTCATGGAAAGCGCCACAGGACCGCCGTTATCTCATGCAACAGTTGGAGACCAAGTTTACCACAAGTGGTCTTGTGACGGTGGGAACAAGGACATGTACTGTATGACAGTGCACTCTTGTGTTGTCGATGACGGACAAGGTTTCGGGCAAAAGCTTGTCGATGAAAATGGATGCACCCTTGATTCCTTTATCCTCAAAGAACTGGAGTACAAGGAAAAGTCCCTTGAAGCCGGGCAGTTATCCAGTGTTTTCAAGTTTGCTGATAAGCCTACAGTGTTCTTTTCGTGTATGATAAGGGTGGAGATGAAGGAGAACGCAGAGATGGCTTGTGTAGCCCCAACGGAAACTTGTAAGACGAGGAAAGTGGATGGAATGATGGGTAGTTTGGATGTGATGACGGATCCAAAGGTGTCAAATGAGATTCCAGAAGGGTTCCCGAGGCCTCCAAATGATACTAGGATATTGGTAAGTTCATCTGGTCTTGCCACGAAATCAGTTTTTCGCGGTTTTCTCGATTTCGAACAGATTTTTTCAAATTTTTCAACAGAATTCCGAAAGAATAGAAGATTTGAAACCGGTTGATAGTCAGTTCAACCAAAACTGTTCAGTTTTTCAGCTAAAATTTTCAAATTTCGTGTTTTTGGCTGTTTGTCAAAAAATTACAAAAATGAGTAAATCGCAATGATCCAAAATTCTGGTCGAATGAACTATTTCTAAGTTTCAAATTTTTTTTTCTATCCGTTTTTATTGGAAAAAATTCAAAAAAGTAGGTCCGGAAACGAGAAAACAGCAAAAACCCGATTTCGTAGCGAGACCCGCCGAGGGACATTTTGTGTGTATATCAGTTTTTTTTCAGAAAGGCTCAAAATTCAGTTCGGATTCTGATTCTCCTTCAAACACTGATTACGGCGACTTTTTGGATGAAGAGTTAGAAGAGGAGATGGATGACAAAATGGATAAAATCAGCAAAATCCCAACAGCAGCAATGAATCGCTTGATCCGGAGGGATATCAAAGACCCCCATAAAAAGTTACTAGGAGATTTCGATGTAGCCGCGCCTTCTGTGGATGTTAGGGATATGCCAGAGTCTGGTAAGTCAAAAAAGAGCGTTTCTAAGCCTCTGGATTCTCTGTTTTTCAGAAGTCGGAGGTCCCCGACACAACTTTGACATGAAGAACTTCAAGTCCTCATCTTCTGATGTCTGTTTCACTCGGATAAACTTGATTTTGAGTTTGCTAATCCTAGCAGCTTTATCTGTTGTTACAGTGTCCCTGATGTATTTGATAATGAGCAGGGTTGCTGAGAAAGAAGGCAAAAAACGCGCCGGAAAACTGCCACTACCGGATTTTTCACGCTGAACTCAAAAGGATTGATAACTTATTGTAATCTAACTTAACTTTGTGCTCTTTACCGGTATTTTTGATCTTTTTCTCTTGTTTGATAACTTTTTTTTTATTCACCAGTATTATAAATATACAACCTCCTAGTGTTAATTCGAGATTTCGGCTGGTTTTCTTCCGGCTCCTCGTCCCAGGTTTGTTCGTATCGTTCTGCTGTTTGGACTGATGCTACCTGGAAAATTGGAAATTTTTGAAAAATAGGTAATCTAGATGATAAAAAAGGATGCAAACCTTGATCTGAGAAGTTGTCTGTGTCCCACTATTTCGCATTTTAGCTCTGTCGTCAAACTTTTCATTGAGCATTTTTTTCCTGTAAATTAGGGTCATTTTTCAAATTTTTCATTTGGTTTTTTGCTGTTTTCTCGTTTCTGGTTCGATTTTTCCAAATGTGCTTAATAAAAACAGATAGCAAATGAGATTTGAAACGTAGAAATAGTCAATTTCACCAGAATTGTCGAGTTTTTTAAAGCGAATTTTCAGATTTTGTGTTTTTGGAGAAAATTACAAAAATGGGTGATTCGCAAGGAAAAAACTTTCAAATTTTGGTCAAATTAGATATCATCATGTTCCAAATTTTCTTCTCTATTAGATTTTGACACAAAAAATCAAAAAATTGATAGAGAAAGCACCAAAAAATCAAAACTCACTGATGATTGCTCATAAACTTCATCAACAACTTGTTTCCCATTTCCATGCCTTCACTATATTTCTGTGCAACATCCCCTTCACTTTTCATTGTCTTCTTCTTCGACGGCTCAATCGACCCCAACTCCGAAACCCCGATGCTCTTTTTCCTCGACTCTTCTGCAGCCATACTCAATGAATTCTTGAAATCACTGTCTATACTCTGCACAATTTGATTGAACAGGCATTCCAGTTGCATTTGAATGACATTGATGCACATGGAAACCACCGATAGACCTCCAAGGATCAATAAGATTCCTCCAACTGCTACTTCATGATTTGGAGTGATATCTCCAAATCCAATGGTTGTCATTGAGATGAAGAAGAAGTATACTGATTCAAAGATGGTCCAGTTTTCCCTGAGAGCAAAGTAAGTGACACAGAGGGTCATCCAAAAAAGGAGGACGATGAGGACTAGGGAGAGCGGAATTGGTCGGGTTCCATCGGGGTTTTCAAATGATGAAGTGGAAGATGAGACAAGGGGTTTTTTGTCAATGGAGCCCTGAAAAAGTAGCTTTTTGATGAGAAATTCAAATTGTATGCGTAATTTGATAAGTTTTGATACCCATATTGCCAATATTCAAACCAAAACTATAAGGTCCCTTTTTAGGCTCCGCCCCTTTTGACCTTATGGACCCCAAATTTCAAAATGCTCAAAATTCTTCAAAACATGTCATGATTGGTATCAAAACATTTTAAATAAACTGTTGAGTTTGAATATCACAATTTTGAAATGCCTAGAAATCTGTATTCAAATTTTTGAAAAAATGAGAAAAAAAAAATTTCAAAATTTTTTTTTGTCGATGGAGCCCTGGAAAAAACAGTTTTTTGATAAGAAATTCAAGGTCTATGCGTGATTTCATGAGTTTCGATACCCATATTGCCTATATTTGGGGTAAAATGATAGGGTCCCTTTTTAGGCTCCGCCCCTTTTGACCTCTTGGACCCCAATTTTCAAAATGCTCAAAATGCTTCAAAATGTGTCATGATTGGTATCAAAACACTCCAAATAAACTTTTGAGTTAGAATATCATAAATTAAAAATGCCTAGAAATCAGATTCCAAGATTTTCAAAAAAAAATTTCAAAAAAAATTTTCGAAAAAAAAATTTTCACTTTTTTTTTCTCAATGGAGCCCGGAAAAAGTAGTTTTCTGATAAGAAATTTGAGCTTTATGCGTGATTTTATAAATTTTGATACTTATATTGCCTATATTTGGGGTAAAATGATAGGGTCCCTTTTTAGGCTCCGCCCCTTTTGACCTCTTGGACCCCAATTTTCAAAATGCTCAAAATGCTTCAAAATGTGTCATGATTGGTATCAAAACACTCCAAATGAACTGTTGAGTTTAAAAATCATAAATTGAAAATGCCTAGAAATCAGATTCCAAAGTTTTGAAAAAAATTGAAAAAAAAAATTTTTGAAAAAAATTTTTTTTAAATTTTTTTTCAAATTTTTGAGGAAACACTTGGAATTGAACGGCATTGTAATCAGCAAATCAAAGTCTATCAATTCATGTCGTAATAGCTTGAACTAGACCCCTCGGACCCCCATAATCGTTTCCCCTTCAAAATTTGATGTTGTGACAACAGCTGTCCGGACAATTATTTTCGACACGTTATGTTATTACACTCAATTTGTCATTTTTTCCATCGTAACTCCTCACTTTTCATGTTTTCTCTGTTTTCTCGAGTCCGGCAAAGACCCCGGCTCTGTTCCAAAAAAGAGGGATCTAGAAAAAAAAGAGGGATCTGGAAAAAAAAGAGGGATCTTAAAAAAAAAGAGGGATCTAAACAAAAAAGAGGGATCAAAACAAAATAGAGGGATCTGGAAAAAAAAGAGGGATCTTTTAAAAAAGGTAGAAATATTGATAGTTTTTAGTCAGAAATTGATGTAAATGATACCTGGCATCTTTTCTGTGCCTATACGTGGCCTGTTGTCCACTATTACAAAACATAATTTTACAATGAATGAGCCTTTTTGACAGATTTGGAAAGACTTTTCATGAGTAAGAAGCTATTATTTGTGTTTCTGGTAGGGTAGAGACAATGTACAAGAGCCATTTCATCGTTTTTGGACCTCAAACCCGCATTTTTTCGTAGAAAAGTGAACGGTGTGTACTAACAATCAGTTAACATAAACATCGGATCGGGGTCATAGGTTATATTCTCTCTATTTCCTGACGATAATCTTTTCATTTTCACATGTTTTTCTAAGATCCCTCTTTTTTTTCTAGATCCCTCTTTTTTTTTAAGATCCCTCTTTTTTGGAACAGAGCCGACCCCAATAAACTAAAAGCTCAAAAACCATTGAGGGTTCAAAGTTTCCTCCAATACGCGAAAATCGCTTGGAATGACGGATAGGAACCCATTAATTATACACCCCTGGGCTAAAGGAAAGAGTCCAGGCAATTGGAAAAGCAACTGGCTGAGGTCTAGAGGTGTCAATTGGTCGCTCACCTCCTCGAGATTGTGGATTTTTCGACGTTGCAACTTGGACTTTAGCTTTTGGATCCAAATTCGACCAATGTTTTGCCAGAAATCTGCAAACAAGAGTTTTAGGACCTTCAAAATATGGAGAATCTCACTATCAACAACTAAAAACAACATATTTCCCCAATCATTCAAAATATTGATGAGAATCGGGATACCAATCACAGCATACAACATGGTGCATATTCGACCCCAGAGTGTCACTGCGGCAAGGTCTCCGTAACCTGAAAAATAGTGGTTTTAGGGTGAAAAAACCTTTTTTTCTTTTTTCTCTCACCAATAGTAGTATAAACAGTCCCTGCATAATAGAGGCCACCCCAAATGTCCCATTTGGTCTCGAGTTTTCCATCAATCTTGATACCCATCGCTTGGTCGTATTCGGATAACACCCTTCTCAATTTGGTTTCTGAGAATTCGGAGGTGTTTCCGAAGGAGAAGTACATGTCCTGAGAGATTAGAAACTTCAGGGACCCGGAAAAACAAAAAAAAAAGAAAAAAAACAAGAAATTTCTTGATTTCCGGGTGCAATAGGGGTCTGCGGACCTCTAGGGTCTCGTCACGAAGTCGGTTTTTTGCTGTTTTCTCATTTCTGGTCCAATTTTTACAAATTTTCTTGATGAAAACGGATAAAAAATAGAATTTTGAACCTAGAAACAGTCATTTTTACCAGAATTGTCATGATTTTCAGAGAAAATTTTCAGATGTTGTGTTTTGGCGAAAATTACAAAAATGGGTGATTTGCAATGAAAAAGATGAAAAACTAACTAATTCCCGTCAAACTTGGTAGCATTATGTTTCAAATCTTGTTTTCTATTCGATTTTAACACAAAAAACCAAAAATTCTACCCAAAACCGAGAAAACACCAAAAAACAGTTTTCGTGGCAAGACCCGCCGAGTGCCTCTTCGCATGACCACGGTGATAACTTCTGGTCTAGATGCTCAATCGACTTGAAATTTGGCAGTTATATGTTAAAAGGCATGAATTTCTAGAAAATGATAACAAAAACTTTCAATTTTCAAAAAAAAATCCGAAAAATGGTTTTTTTTTTCATTTGTGTCAAAATCCCAACCCAAGTTTTTCCGCTTTTAGATTTTCAAAATTTTCAAAATTTTCAAATAATTTTTTGGGTCATTTGAAGTTTCAATAAGATACCTGTAACCTCTGCACAAAAAGATGTTTTGCAGCTATACTCGTCCTCAAAATCCGCATATTCTCATCATGTTTTGTCATTTTTTCATTTTCCGCCTCGCAAATCATGAAGATTCCAGCACCCAGGAATGAGTATATGATGAGAACAAACAGCTTAGCTAAGTGATGAAGATGGTAACGTTCATATTTGGCTGCTACCAAGTTCCAGAACATTCTGAAAAACTCAAAAAAAGTGAAGAAAAAATTTTGATGAAAAAAAATTTTTTTTTTCAATTTTTTTTCAACTTTCTCCAAATGGTTTCAAATGACTTACGCTTTTGCTAGAATCATTTTTTCTTGTTTTTTACAGATAAATTGAACTAAAAGAAGCTTGAAAATACACTAAAATATAGATTTTGAGTTAAAAACTGGAGAAAAAGTGGCCGGGGAAGTGAACCCGGCCGGGAAACTTGATCCGCCACGGTGTACTTGTGTAAGAGGTGTCTGAGACCGAAAATTGAAACACACAAGACTATTTTTGATTGTTTGAAGTGATTTTTCGATTCAGGAACTTTTCTAGAAAATTTTTAAGACAAACTATTTGTAATTACTCAACAATGGCCACTAGGCGAATGCACAGGAGCCGAAAGTATTTTCGATCGGGCTGATTTTTTGCATAGGGGTAGTATAGGGGTCTGTAAGTCCAAAACAGGTACTTTTGAATTTTTTGCTCACGGGCTCGCGGAGCAACGACAAAATTTCGATTTTTAGAAATTTTTGAATTACCGTCTGGAACTTTGTCCTTGGGGGTTATTTGATACGTAGAGCACGAATTTGATACGGAAACATCTTGAAAAATTTTTTGAAGGGTAGCTGTAGTACAAAAATTTTTGTTTTTTTGCTCTCCTGAAAAATTTAGTGTTTGACTTGCACGAGATTTTGCTAAATTCGAACTCGCCATGCAAAACTGCATAAAATAAAGACAGAAAATCAAAAATCGTCGGGGGTATATTTTGACTTTTTCGGCAAAATGTCATTTTTTAGTACTGGGAGAGGTATACTTTTGACTGTACTGAAAAATTTTGTACTTGACTTACAAAAATGGAGTTCAGATTTGAATTCTACGTCTAAAAATACATCGGATAGTTATCAAAAATCAAAAATTGCCGGGGGTATATCGGGCCAAAAATGCAGATTTTTGTCAAAAAAAGTGGTCATCACATTTTCAATTTTTTGAGGCACTCGTTCAACTGGATTTTTTTGTTCTTATTATCAATTTGTAGCTGAGACAATGACCAATCGATATAACATAACACCTAATCACAAAAACCAAAATTCGATTTTTTATGATTTTTCAACTGATTTTGGGCATTTTCGGAAAATGGTACCATGGAGGGGGGTACGTGCGAAAAAAGTCAAAAAATCATGAATTTTTAAAAAATCAAAAACATGTTCATTGACATATTTAGATTTTTTAATGAACATAAAACGCAATTTGAACTCATTAAAAAAAATTTTATTTTTCGACTTTTTTCACCACGATACCCCCCCTCATGGTATCGAGTGAAAATCAGTCGAAAAATTAAAAATTCAAAAAATGTTTATTTTGTGTTCTAAAATCATAAAACACCTATAAAACAACAAAAACTTAGTTTTGGAAGGTTTTTGAATTTTTAATTTTTCGACTGATTTTCACTCGATACCATGAGGGGGGGTATCGTGGTGAAAAAAGTCGAAAAATAAAATTTTTTTTAATGAGTTCAAATTGCGTTTTCTGTTCATTAAAAAATCTAAATATGTCAATGAACATGTTTTTGATTTTTTAAAAATTCATGATTTTTTGACTTTTTTCGCACGTACCCCCCTCCATGGTACCATTTTCCGAAAATGCCCAAAATCAGTTGAAAAATCATAAAAAATCGAATTTTGGTTTTTGTGATTAGGTGTTATGTTATATCGATTGGTCATTGTCTCAGCTACAAATTGATAATAAGAACAAAAAAATCCAGTTGAACGAGTGCCTCAAAAAATTGAAAATGTGATGACCACTTTTTTTGACAAAAATCTGCATTTTTGGCCCGATATACCCCCGGCAATTTTTGATTTTTGTTAACTATCCGATGTATTTTTAGACGTAGAATTCAAATCTGAACTCCATTTTTGTAAGTCAAGTACAAAATTTTTCAGTACAGTCAAAAGTATACCTCTCCCAGTACTAAAAAATGACATTTTGCCGAAAAAGTCAAAATATACCCCCGACGATTTTTGATTTTCTGTCTTTATTTTATGCAGTTTTGCATGGCGAGTTCGAATTTAGCAAAATCTCGTGCAAGTCAAACACTAAATTTTTCAGGAGAGCAAAAAAACAAAAATTTTTGTACTACAGCTACCCTTCAAAAAATTTTTCAAGATGTTTCCGTATCAAATTCGTGCTCTACGTATCAAATAACCCCCAAGGACAAAGTTCCAGACGGTAATTCAAAAATTTCTAAAAATCGAAATTTTGTCGTTGCTCCGCGAGCCCGTGAGCAAAAAATTCAAAAGTACCTGTTTTGGACTTACAGACCCCTATACTACCCCTATGCAAAAAATCAGCCCGATCGAAAATACTTTCGGCTCCTGTGCATTTCGTTGTTGACGAGTTAGGAATAACGTGTCTTAAGAAGTTTGAAAAAAATTTTTTTTTTCAAAATTTTTTTTTGAATTTTTTAAAATTTACCTATCCTTCCAATAGTTATTTTGTGACATTATTGCTTTGAATTTAAGTTTTTAAAACTAGAAAAACTCAGAAAAATAGCATTTCAATAAGAAATTGAGAAAGAATACCCATCAGTTCACACATTTTCACCCGATTTTCTCCCGATTTTCCAGGTGGCGATTATATGTTTTTCTATGATTTCTGGGCTCAATTGCACATTTGAAAATGTGATTTTTGATTTTTTAAAGCAAACGATTTTTGAAAAACCTTGAAATTTCAAAATTTCAAAAAAAAAAATTTCGAAAAAAAATTTCATAAAAAACTCACTTTTTCTATCCTCTTTCTTCTCTATTTTTTTCCATTAAAACCCAATGTGTTTCTGGTTTTTCTGAAAGATTTTGATCCGTTCTTTTCACTGATAACGCAAAAAATTTTCAAAAATCAAAATGAAACTCAAAAAACGCTGCCAGACATAAGACGGCGGGGAGAGCAATTGGAGGGTCCTCCAAGTGCTCAACGTTTCCCGGATTTCTCTGCGTCTCTTTTATCATTTTATCACTCTTATCAGTCGAGAGAATTGTTCTCGGAGCAGCAGTGGGTGAAGAGATGAAATGACCATTTGATTTTTTGAGGGAGAAACGGATACGCGAAGGAGAAGGATATTTCTCTTGAGAAAACAAGTTGTCAAGATGTTGTGTGATAAGGAACACTGATAATCACTAATGATACGAACATCCACGTCATCAAGGATCTTTGAAAACGTCTAATTATGATCTTTTCATCTTGAAAAAAGTCCCTTGAGTCATAAATATCACTATACTATTATTGTTATCAGCCATTCCCCATGGATCTGTAATCAGTATAAGTAATCAGTATAAAAAGAGGAACATGGGCTCTTTTTTTTGTGTTCTGAATCTTGTAATGCCTTCCTTTGAAGCCGTATCTGACATTTCCTACGCTGTCGCTTTGATTTTCTGCGTTTCCTGCAACATTCTACTTCTCTACTTGGTCCATACAAAGTCCCCAAAACATGTCGGAGCTTACAAGTACCTTATGACGTTTTTTGCGTTCAATGGGATTTGTCATTCTGTGTTTGATTTTCTGGCAAAACCCATTTTTTTAATGCTAGAAGGGAACGAAGATCATGGAAACATTCTGGTGTACTTTGTGCTGAATGAACGGTTCCCGTCGAAGTGGTGGGCAGTTCGGGCCACAGGTGGGTATGGGGAAATGAGTGTAACTCGGCTGAAAGTTGTTCAACTAAGCTGAAATTTTGACTATATATAGTTAAAGGTTTTGGCTAAATATGTGCAAAATTTCATAAACACAGCTAGAATTTGAAAACTTCTAGAGCTCTTGGAATTCGGACCACTTTCTCTTTTGTTTCAGAGGTCTACGGTTTCTATTTGGCAGTGATTTTTGTGATCTTTGCTGTCCATTTTATATTCCGGCATTGGACAATTACAAAGTGAGTCTTGCAAAACCTCAAAACACTCAAAACCCAAAGATTTTCCATCTCAGAAACGAAAAAATCCGCTTCTTCAACTTTCCCTACTTCATTCTCTGGATCATCCTCTCCTATTGGTTTGGTGTTGAGTATTCTTACATCCTGCATCTTGAATTCTCTGAAAGACCCGATAAAACAGAGTTTATTAGGTACCCAGAGCCTTTTTCAACAATCATTCAACAAAAAAACCTTATTTTCAGGCAAAAAATGCTCCATGACTTTGGTCACACCATGGATGAAATCTCCTACATGGCAGCACGCTTTGTAAAAAAGTCCGAGGAGACTGGAGAATTGGCAATTGATTGGAGACAAATGGCGTTCTATTTTGCAGCTGTGAAAACAATGATTCTAAGCTTCATCATATTGATTTATTGCGGGGTTTCGATTGATAGAAAGATTCGGAAGGATTTGAGGATTTTGGCTTCAAAGGAGAGATCGAGAT
Organism: Caenorhabditis panamensis; assembly: GCA_900883565.2. Taxonomy (NCBI): domain Eukaryota; kingdom Metazoa; phylum Nematoda; class Chromadorea; order Rhabditida; family Rhabditidae; genus Caenorhabditis; species Caenorhabditis panamensis. Next base: position 847,523 of record LR538297.1, read on the forward strand.
TGGAGTGGAACCTGTTTGTGGCGTTGATTGTACAGGTGTGTTGGGGAGACTGTATCAACATCAGCTCATGAAATTTCAGACCCTAATCCCCCTCGTTATGATCTACGCACCTTTCCTGTTAATGTGGAATTTCCCAATCTTCCTCGGCATCGAAACAGCTCGTCTCACTGGAATCGGAGTGGCCTTGTATCCTGGAATTGACCCCTTGGCGATCATTTTTATAGTTTCCAACTATCGAAAAGCCATTTTTAGACCTTTTAGAAGGATTATATACGGTCAAAACTTCAGTGTAACGATTGTTAGGGAGATGTCCAATTCTAGAAGCAGTAACAAGTTCGGACCGGTACCGGCGCAGGGGAGTAACCCGGTGTGATTCTGAGAATAAATTGGAAAATAAAAGTGTGTTTCTGTACTTTTTTATACTCTCTAGAGGAGCTAGAAGAGTTTTTGGTGTGTTGGATGAAAATAGGTACATCAAGCACAGTTCAGGAAAGCGTCAAAGATTGGGGAAAGCTTCAGGGAAATCGGTTTTTTGCTGTTTTCTCGTTTTTGGACCAATTTTCTTGCATTTTTTCCGATGAAAACGGAAAGAAAAAAGAATTTTGAACCTAGAAATCGTTCATTCCACCAGAATTATTGAGTTTTTCATTGCAATTCACTCATTTTTGTAATTTTTTGAAAAACAGCCAAAAACACGAAATCTGAAAATTTTAGCTGAAAAACTGAAAAGTTTTGGTTGAACTGGTTATCAACCGGTTTCAAATTCTCTATTCTTTTCGAATTCATCAAAAAAAGTTAAGAAAAATCAGTTCAAAATAGAGAAAACAGCAAAAAACTGATTTCGTGGCGAGACCCGGTGAGGGCCACTTTGCCTGACCGCAGTAGTAACTCATTCAGAAAAGCCTCAAAACCATTCAAAAAAGCTTAGAATCCATCCAAAAGTTCGTCTAGTACCCTCTACCTCCCGGAAACACTCCTCGCTGTTATCACGTCACCAGACACCCCGCCAAAAAAACGCAACAAATAGACCAATGTCCACTGCGTTCTTTCATCACCGCAAACCGTCTTCTTTCTGCTACATTGTGTTTACACGGGTGTAGAAGAAAAGGAGAGAGAAATGCGGAAGTTGTATGTTCAATGGTCAGAGTGAACATGCCATATGGAAGGGGGGTTGTTGACGGTTTGAAAAGGGGAAAACAAGGCAATTTGATTGGCCTCAAAGTACTGAAAATGAGATGTTTATTGAAGGAGAGTTTCTAGACCTCTAGACCTTTGCAACATCTCTGTTTTAGAACTCACAGTTTCGGTTTTTTCCTCTAGATCCTTGAAGCTACAGTATACCTCTGGAAACATGTGCTTCATGTCACTTTTTCCAGGCAATCATAAATCATGTCATGTTGCAAACCCCCTGTAGTCTATGATCATCTAGAGGAACACTGCTCACCTTCTTATCACCCGGAAAACCCCGTTGAGTACCATGGTACAAGACACTATTTGTAGCAGGAGAATACGACAATACGGGGGAAGAAAGAGACCTTTGGAATTTGGAAGACTTAGTCACCCCATCCAAGGGGGAGGAGGCAAATTAGAACAGTAGTCAACATAGGAGGCGAGGCTACAAAGATACAATGGTCGGGATCAAGGAGGCCCGAGGTATAAAAGGAGGTTGGTCAGAAAGTTGTCAAAGATGGTTTGCAGAATCCTCGACTTCTAGCCGAATTCTGCACTGGCTTTTTGCTATACGGGTTTTCTATATATGTTTTTCCTAGTTTTCTGGATTCTAGACCAATTTTCTTGGTTTTTCGTGTCAAAATCAGATAGAGAAGAAGATTTGAAACAGAATGATACCAAATTTGACCAAAATTAGTTAGTTTTTCATCTTTTTCATTGGAAAACACCCATTTTTAGTAATCTTTGCCAAAAACACAAAATCTCAAAATTTGCTATGAAAACTCGACATTTCGGGTCAAATTGACTGTTTCTAAGTTTCAAATCCTATTTTCTATCCATTTTTATCAAGAAAAACTGAAAAAACCCAACCAGAAATGAGAAAACGGCAAAAAACCGACTTCGTGGCGAGACCCGCCGAGTGCCACTTCGCATGACCGCGGTGATAACTTCTGTTCTAGATGCTCAATCGACTTGAAATCCAGCAGTTATATGTTAAAAGACATGAATTTTTGAAAAATAATAACAAAAATTTTCAATTTTCAATAAAAAACCAAATAAATGACTTTTTTTCATTTGTGTCAAAATCCCAACTCAAGGTTTTCCGGTTTTGGATTTTCAATATTTTCCAAAAAAATTTTCACTTCGCATAGTAGGTGACATTCCTCAACTTTCCAAGGATACATTGTACCCTGTCTTGCTCATTTTTCCTTCTCTCTACTGCTCCCTACTCCCTGTAGCTCTGACTCCGCCTCTTTTTAGTTTACCCTCTTTTTTGAGGGTTTACAGGTACACAAAACGCTTTGAAAGTCACCCCACAAACACTCCGCCCCATTGAAAGTCGTTCGGTATAAAGGCTTCATACCTAATTTTTGCTAACTCCACTTTCTTTTCTCTTTTTCCACAGATCTTAGGCACGTTTTCAAAAGCTCTTCTTCCAGATTCCCCTTTCAAAATGACCGTAAAAGTGGATGCCTTGATAACCAGACAGTTCCTGGCCGCAGATCTCGATGAGATCCGTTTGATGCAAGAAGAAGGGAAGAAACATGCACCGAGGACTGATATAGTTTGGAGAAATGTTGGACTCTTTGCTGCTCTACACATTGGAGCTCTTATTGGACTCTATCAACTTTTCTTCCAAGCCAAATGGGCCACAGTGGCTTGGGTGTTCCTCCTGCACACCCTAGGATCTATGGGTGTTACTGGTGGAGCACATCGTCTCTGGGCTCATCGCTCCTACAAAGCTACTCTCCCCATGAGGATCTTTCTGATGTGCCTCAACAACATTGCTCTTCAAAACGACATCATCGAGTGGGCCAGAGACCATCGCTGCCATCACAAATGGACCGATACAGATGCTGATCCACATGGCACGCATAGAGGAATGTTTTTCGCACATATGGGATGGTTGTTGGTGAAGAAACATGATCAAGTCAAGGTCCAGGGAGCAAAGTTGGACTTGAGTGATTTGTATGATGATCCGGTGTTGGTTTTTCAGAAGAAGTGAGTTTGATTTGAAATTTGAGTTCTCAAGGTGATTGCGAAAGTTTAGACACCCATATTGCCTATGTTTGAAAATTTTTGGTCGGGGGCCTTTGGAGGGTCCTCATAAGGGGGTCTAGGGGACCCTGAACCAACATTTTCAGAACTAGGGCAATATGGGTGTCAAAACTCTCCTCAAAACTTGCTAAATATGAAAATCATTTATTCAAAACACCTAGACCCTTCGTAATGCCATCAGAATCCCTAAGGGTCCTTGAGACTTTCAGAAACCTGGGTTCGGGGTCCCAGAACTGAAAACTCACAACTGAAAAGCTGTGGAAGTTCAAAATTTGAGTTCTCATGGTGATTAGGAGAGTTTAGACACCCATATTGCCTATGTTTAAAAATCTTTGGTCGGGCGTCTTTAGGGGGGTCCTCATAGGGGGGTCTAGAGGACCCTGAACAAAAATTTTCAAAACTAGGGCGTTATGGGTATCAAAACTCTCCAAATCACTTCCTTATTCCAAATTTTGCAGAAACTACCTCCCCCTGGCACTCCTCTTCTGCTTCGTCCTCCCCACCTTCCTCCCAGTCTACCTCTGGGGAGAATCCGCCTTCATCGCCTTTTACACCGCCGCTCTCTTCCGGTACTGCTTCACTCTCCATGTCACCTGGTGCATCAACAGTGTCTCTCATTGGGTTGGATGGCAGCCTTACGATCATAACGCCTCTTCTGTTGACAATCTTTGGACAACTGTTACTGCAGTTGGAGAGGGTGGTCATAACTACCATCACACTTTCCCTCAAGACTATCGGACTTCGGAGCATGCCACGTGGCTCAATTGGACTAGAGTGTTGATTGATTTGGGGGCTGCTCTTGGAGTTGTTTATGACCGGAAAACCACAGCAGAAGAGGTGATTCAAAGGCAATGTGTGAAGAGTGGATGCCCGACGGAACGACAAAAAATGCTGCAGAAGTTGGGATAATTTTCTTTGTGTTGTTCTTATCTTTTTTCGTATTTTTACTTGAAATTATGATCTTAACTGTATTGCGAGTGCTTTTCTGAATCCCAATGAACCATTTATTACCAAACTTATACCAAAACCCCAAGAACTTTATTCAGTGTGCCGAGTGATACAATACTTGCAGTATTGTTGAGGAGTTCTAATGTTGACTCCGACAGGAACTGGTCCCGCAATCGAAAACGACTTGATAACCTGTAAACTCATTGTCAGCTTTTTTTCAGTTTTTGGGACGTTTTTGCACTTACAAATTCGTTAACAATTGATTGAGGGAAATCAAAAGTCGTGTTGCCAAGTCGAATGTAGTTCCCTGATCCATCGGTAACCAGTTCACCCTTATCACAGTCTTTTTGAGGCTTGTCGGTCTGACAGCATTTGTCGGTTGTTAGGCTCCAGCCTGGTGGGCAGCTAGTGAATTGAGCTTGACTTTCAGGGAAGAAAACAGCTGAAAAATTGAGTTTTTCAAATTGATTTTCATACTGTAAACTCACCGAAAATCGCAAAAAGAGTCAAGATACCAGTCCACATGTTGCGGATGAGTTGGATGCAATAGTGACTTTGTTATGGCACCCAGGCTTTTTATGAAGGGATCCGGGAAATAGGAGCAACAACATGTTATGGATATGGTTCTATTGTAATAGTTTTCGATATAGTCTAGACTTTTGAAAAACATCTGGAAAACATGTTTTTTTTTTCAGCTTACAGTTAGCAAAATCAAAAACACTTCAGAGATCAACAGGGAAACGCGGAAGTAAGAAGTTTGGAGCCTTTGAGTACTTCTAGACAATAGTTCAGGATCCCTAGATCCTTAACGCATGTTTCCATTCATTTCCTCCTTGATTTTTGACCTTCCCCTCTCTTTTTTCTTTTGATTGAAGAACCTGTTCTTCTCTCGTTCTCTCCTAAAGTTTAGTGATGTTTTCTCAACGTAAACATCCAATTTTCAAGTCTAATTCCTATTTCCCTATTTCACATCGAAAAGGGACAAAAACAGCCGGAGAACGTCTTCTATTCCATCATGGAACTTGAAAAAGGCCCCTCCAAGATCTAGATTCCAAAACTCTTCAAAATCCCTCTTCCCTGTTTCCTGTCCTATTTGACTATTCTCTCTATTGTCTATGATGGCTATTTGACCAATATAACCATTGGAACTTCTTCTTCTTATATCTGGATTCCACCTGTCATTTCCTGTGCTCTGGACGTTTTGCTACTTGGGATTTTTTACATTGTTCCTTTGAAATGGTCCAGGATCTTAGGCCATCTTTCTGTGGTCCATTCAGCGGCTTGCGTTTATATTTGGCCGAATCTAGTTTACACGTATCTAGAATTCTGGAAAAAAGCTTCTGAATCTTCCGGATCATTGGATCTAGAAGAAAACGGAATCGAGAAAGCTAGAATCTCATCTTCACAGATTCTGGAGTCAGAATACGGAATCATCACTTTGGCGCTTTTGGGGTTATTTGGTGAGATCTTTTTGAAATTGATGATAATCAAAGTTTTTTACAGTCCAATGCTTCAAATTGTACCTTTTGGATCGTCTGAACAAAGCGAAAAATCAAGGAAAACATCCTGAAAAAAACTTGGAAAAAATCTAACAAAAAACCTGTTCCCACTACCCCTAATTGACCTATAAAAAGGCCCCCAGACAATTTTTTTCTGTTTTTCTAATTGTTCCCTAATCGTTTTTCATGTCCCCACCAATTTCCCAAGTAATCTTGACTATTCTCCTGCTCCTTATCACCTTATCATCTGCAATTTACACTGGAATTTTGACCTACCACACCCTCCAAACTTCTGCTCTTTGGATCTGGATCCCACCCCTGATTTCCTGTATTCTGGATATTTCCCTACTTGTTTTTTTCTTCGTTATCAGTAGAAACTCGGCTAGGACTCTTGTCAGTGTCTCGTTCTTCTTTGCAACTGCAAATACATACATTTGGCCAAAGCTAGTGTACACTTTCCTAGAGAACTGGGAAAGTTGGGCACCGCTTCCGACTTTTGAAGTTTTGAGGTCTTTGCATAATGAAATTGTGGCAATTTGGCTGGTAGTGCAGTTTTGTGAGTTGAAAGAATCTTTGAGAAACTTGATAAAGTCTGTTTTCAGTGCAATGCGGAAAATTTCTATTGGTTCTGTTCATAGAAGAGGAGAGAGTTTGTGGGTTCCAGGAGGTGTCAAATGGTGATCAATGAACTTCATAGTGAATAAAAACTTTATTAAAACTCTCTTTGAATGAATCTTGCTAATGATAATGATCCACAAATTCACAATCAATGAGCAGTGCTGAAAAACGTCCTTAGCAACAAAAAACGGGCTGCTAACAAGTATGCAACCCAACGTTTGGTGGCATAACTTGAGAACCAAAACTCCAGTCGAGACATTCGATATCGGAAAATGTTGCTGAGTATTTTCTGATTATGATCATATAACAAACTTTGTTAAAAAACTTGTATCTTTGAGTTTAGGTCCGAAATCGTGATCCCCACAAGAGCGCCGCGCTGGGGTTTATAGGAGATCATAGCCCTGGATACAAACTTTTTGACAAAGTTTGATAGATGATTGTAATCAAAAATTACTCAGCAACGTTTTCCAACCTTGAACGTCTTGATTCGACTTTTGGTTCCGAAATTATGAGCCCAAACGTAACGTTGTATACTTTTCCGCCTTTCTGTGTTCAACTTACCACCAAAGATGGGAATCATTAATATCAATTTTAGCCCTGACTCCAACTAACTGCTCCGGTGGAATGATTACTCCGTGTGGTTGTTCCAGAATCTCGTAATAGATACCGTAAGGAAACTTGTCAATGTACCAAGACCCATTTTCACATTTGAAATCAAGGGCATCAACTATGTTCACAGGGTTGAAGCGGTCAATTACGACGAACTGAAAACTTTGCTTTGAATTTCAAGTTTATGAGTCCCTTACCAAATATGCAAAATCCCAATTCCCTGGTACTATATAGTATGGAAAGTTTTCTTGTCTGACCATGATATAGCCGCAAGGTTTAAGCGGTTCATACTCTGTTCCATTACAAGTGGCAATTTGAGAACAGGTGATACTATAGGTGCAATCTGGCTTCTTTGAGAACACTGCGTCTGTCGTTTCGGATCCTAAAACGGCTTTTTTTGATCTAGAAACCATCTTGTGATGAAACATACTATCCAACTTGGTAAGATCTGGACAGAGACAGGCATTGTCTTCAAAGTCGTCTTCAATTTCACAGATACAGTTGAACAAGGGAAAGGTTGCAGAGAGTAAGAGAAGACCTAGAAGGTACCGCATGATCTACTGATGTATTGTGAACGGAAGCTGTGTGATGTGGAGTGCAAAACGTGTCAAATGGAGATGTGCATCTGAACTCATTAGCAATTCAGATCAACCTTATCAGAGAAGCATTTTGCTTTTAGAAATGATAGATGAAAAGAGTCTAGTTGACATTATTTATTCAACATCATCAATTAGGTACTCTTTGTTTTGTTTTGGTTCTGATTCTTCCACTAAAAAAGCTACAACAAGATCGTAATGTACATAAAGTTGCCAGTTATCACGTCACACGTGACTATTCCGGTTCCCATCCTGCGACTGACTCGGAGCTCTATGTCTCAACTGAGCAATACTGTTCACTGTCGCCTGATTGTCACTATTCATCAAGTCTCCTCTTCTCAACTGAACCCTTCCAAAGCCACCTCCATAGATATCCGCGTTGGATTTCATGAAAGTAGCGATAGAGCGCACTGTGAAGTTGTTCATGATCTCGTTGGCGTTTTCGGGTTCCTGAGCCACTGAATCTGCATCCATGCTGAAGGCTCGTTGGGTTTTGGGACCTTCTGGTTTGATTTCTTCAGGTTTTACAACACTTCCACGTGTTACCACGTTGTCCAGTTTGTTTTCAACGAGGGTGAGGGTACCTAAATGTAGTAATTCAAACATTTTCTAGTGAATTCACATACCAAAGATGCCATTCTCGACTGCAATGAAGGTGTTACGGTTGACCACCTTGGTCACAGCCATTCCGAAGAAGAAGATTATGGAGATTAGCGGGGAAAACGTTGCATTATTCGGCATTACATCTCCCAAACCAATTGTGCTCAAGGAAATGAATGAAAAGTAGAAGCATAGGAACATATCCATTCCACTTCCCGCCTCGTTTCCACTGAGCTCATCGTAGAAATAGATGAATACAGTACACGCGCCAAGGTATGCAGCTAATAACAAGAAGCAGGCGAGTATAGGGAGACGGATAATCTCGTCTTCATCCACGTTTTTGTCACCGTTTAGTTCCCTAAAAGAATGAAATTTGTTCTGAGAGGTTTTGGAGAGTTACAAGGGCTTTCTTCTCACCTGAATTTCTGTATTCCATGAGCGTAAAGTTTCGTTAAATGAACCAAAAAGAACTGTCCTAGGTCACGAAGAGCCACGAGGGTGACAGGAACAAAGATGAAGCCGTAGACACAGACCAAAAACTGACCAAGGGTAGACTCGGGGGCTATGGATCCATATCCCGTAGTTGTATAGACATTCATACTGAAGAAAAACGCACTTTCAAACGTCCATTTCCAATTGTTTTGAGTGTCTTCTAGCTTGTAATACGTGCTTCCTTTGTATTGCCCTTCAAGCTTCATAAGTTCCACATAAGCGTCTCGAATATACACTTTCATCTCGGAGACAGTAGTGGTCGTATTGATGTCATTTACGCTTTCAGTGACGTTTTCTGCTATGGTGGTTAGGAGCTCTTCAAGGTGGCGAACATGACGGAGGGTTTTCGCCTTCTCATGTCGACTCTCCACTGTATAAAACATCCCGGCACCCAGCAAAGTATAACAAAGCACCAGTAACACCACGCAAATGTGTCGGAACCCAATCTGCTTGCGATGAAATGCAAACCAATACATTGACTTGTCAAATCTTCGCATTGTCGGAACAACAGGATGACGTCCCAGGGCTCCTGGACTGCTATACCGGCTCACACCATCTGTGTTGTGTTGACTGAGACGGCGTTGTTGGAGGTGGTTGGGTAGTTTGTTGTAGAATTCTGGGTTGCGGCCTATAAAAAGGTTCAATTACTCTGATCCTAAACCTTGAAGCCTTACCTGTAACCGTATAGTTATTCCTCTCATAGTACTTCTCCACTGCTTCATCTGCTGTGGATTTTGGCGCAGAGGATGATGGGTTTCCTCGGTCGATAGAGGAATGTCTGGTGTATCTATGATGGCTCAATTGCGCCTTGTCCAAGTCTTGCTGACTATCCCTCAAGTGCCTCTCTTCTAGATCTGCGTTAGAGACACTGAAGCTCCTTCTAAAAGTTCAAAAGTGTTAGGTCCAAATTGAAACCGGTGAACTCACGTTCTAGGCAAATCATCATCATAATCCAACGGATCCTCTAGCTTCTTATCAACTGGCTCCAACTTTGGCGACTCTCCTCCAGCGACTCCAGTTTTTCGTTGAGCAGTTCCTTCTCCATTTTCTGCGTTTTCCAAGATGTTTTCTTCGTCAGGGAGACTGTCTCGTTCTTCATGAATCTCTTCTAAAACTGTTGTGTGCTTCGATCCGCCACCTCTGGAGTAATGGTGATTCTGAATGGGAAATGTTGTTTTTTGGGGGAAAAATAGCAAAAGATCCAACTGAAATAGAGAAATCAATACCTCGTTGGTCATTCACTAGTAGAGAAATAGGCGACCTTCAACTGATTGATGCCTAAAAAGACAATGTACTTGAGAAGGTGATAAGAGGGTGATAAGGCTAATTGGACATGGGAATTTTTAAAAAAAAGAAGAAGAATTCGCCTAGTTTTAGTAGGATTTGATACAAAACTGGTAGGATGACGTGTTTTCCAGTAAAACTTGAGATAGAAAGGTTGGGAAACAAAGTGATAAAACAGGGCAATTGGTAGTGATTAGAACAGTGATTAGGTCTTGTTGAAACAGGAGAAAACAGTAGATACATGAAAAAAACACCCAGAAACAAAAAAACCATCCAAACCATATCATAAACACCTTTCCAAAAATAATCAATCACTATACACACCGCCTATCTCCCCCTTACCCCCATACTGCTGGGGGTAGCCACACATAACCCTAACAATAACTTTCTGACGTCTTCACCACTCACCCCACGTCTTCTTATACTTCCTCTCGTCTTCTGATCGGGTTAAACGATTATCTTCTTGAAATGTTTTCTCGGGTTTTTCATGTGTAGGGGTCAGTGTTTGCACCCTGATAGGATTATAGGGGGGACCTAGTGAAGTGGGACGGGGATTACTGTAGGTTTAGAATTGGGGAACTTTGATCTGTCATTCTTCATCTTCCCTAGACTTTTTTGCCATAGAAAACCTTAGAAATTGATACTTTGAACCGAATAGACACTTGCACCCTTTCCCTTTGGGAAAGGAAAAAAAGGGGGGGGCTGTGAAGAAGATAGATTAGACAATGTCTCGTTTTGTGATAAGATTTGATGATAGTTTGATAAGATCAAAAATCAAAATTTCACTTTGTTCTGGACCGTTTTTCACGGGGTTCATGGATCTAGGGAAAATGGGTACAGTACCATCATTAGCTCTTGTTGATGATTAGTTGATTTTCTGCAATTTGAATTGCTAATTTTTGATTTGGGTCTTCACTGCTAGACCCTCTCTTATCAGTGATAACAATGTACCTCCGTTTTTCAGTGTCCCTGTTACTAATTCTAATCCCTATATTCTTGAGGGGTTGTGAGTTTGAAACTGATGATGAGGAGACATGTTCCTGCCCGGATTTCAAAGATTATGATTACCCTAGTAAGTGTTTACTAAAGCGCCTTATCTTTTCGTTATTCTATTCCAGATAAGAACGGAAACTATTCAATCCTCACTAAAACCGGCGTCTGTTCCTACAACTTCACCTGTCTTACCAACTCCTCTTGCACCTTTTTGCCCAGATGGCCTACAAGTCCATGTGGAACTGTTTTAATGTTGTTTGAAAACCTTGAAGGTTACACAGTTCCCGCTGGCCAAGACTGGCATCTTGCAAACGTCCGAATCGACTCCACTGGACCCATAGACGTCTATGAAGCTCTTGGATATCAATGTATCAATGGTACTTGGTACATTACCAAGTTCCCGTATGGTATTTACTATGAGATTTTCGACACTAATCCACCTGCTCAAACGGAAGGAACTATTCCACCAGAGGAATTAGTAGGGGCAAGGCTGAAAGTTTCGGCAGGTATAAAATGGTGAGGGTCGCCGATTCAGTATGCTGGTGTTGAAAACGTATTTCAGCCATTTCGATTGATTATTCTGGTACGGAACAAAGGGTTCCTATGTATTTCGCTGATAGTTTGTGTTCTGTGTGTTGATGTTCAAGAGTTCAATAAATGATCATAATTTGAATGTCAATCAATAGCTGGATTTGGTAACCTGGTTTTTGAGGTCTGGATCATAAACACTTTTTCGTTAAAAACTTGATTATCAGTGCTCCGTTTTTTAAATTAGCTTAGCCGCTTAGCTGCAAGAGACAGCTATAAACTACATAAAAATTCAAGTTTTATTCACAAAAACCGTTCTTGAATTATTCTCCACAGTGCCCGAAACCCATCTCCTACTCCCCACAACTCCACTAGTGATCTCAAAAAAATCCTTGACAGCTTTCCGATAGCTCTTGATAAAATACATGGGAATCAAGGCATCTACAAAGGATTGCGTGGTGATAAGTGATAAAAACACTCCTTCTAAGGGTCCCGGTTGGATTTTGAGAATGGGAATTAGAAAAATGATTCCGGCTGGAAGATAAAGAAAGAAGACTGGGATTAGGGTTTGGATGATTAGGGATAGGAAAAGTTGCGTCTGCATTTCCAAAGTTTTAGGGGAGAATTGGAAGTTTTGAAGTTGGTGGTGGATACGGTACCAGCAGTAGAAGATGACAGAGAAGCCGAGGGACTGAAAAAAGAGCCCGTTAGCTAGCTCGTTTTGCTTTGGAATTTCACTCACAATAATTGCAAAGAGATTGAGGACAACTAGACAATCTGGAAGGCTCCAGGATTCTTCAAGGGTGATTGGGTCGGTTTTCTGAAAGCTCTTGGCTCTCGTTTTTCGATTCACCTTTTCTAGACTCACAAAGAAAAGAATGGCAATATATGTATACTCCTGCTCTTCCACTCCATAGTTATCCAACAATGACTTTTTGAAGTAATCAGTCTTCAATTGAGATTCCCCTGCACCAAAGAAGCAGACGAGCCACCAGTTCATAGAAACCGCTATGAAAATTGCAGTCGGTATTATGAAATAGGGAAATGAAAAGAGAAAAAGAAGTTTTGGCTTGCAGACTGTGAAGAATCGATAGATGAAGTGAAAGGATAATAGGGATAGTGTCATTCCAAGGCAAGCGGCATCAAACGCTGAAAATTCTATCGTAAGAGCTGCAAAAACCCCTGCTTCACTTACCGATATACCAAAACCCCAAAGCCCTCGGTAGATCCAAAGGGTTTTTTGAAAATATAACATATCCACTTTGATGAAAATGAAGAATCGGTTGACTGCTGATATTAACAAAGGCAAATAAGACCCCAAAGATTGCAAAAATAAGCATAAGATACTTGTAATTGGCCATAGAAGCCGGGCTGTTTTTCAGGATCAAGTATATCAGTAATCCATTTGAAAAACAGGAGAGAAGAGAGTTGATAAGGATTATCACCTCTGGGTAGATCATTTTTCAGTGTGATAGGAAAGCCCGGGTTTTGTGGCTTTCTGCATATTAGGTGGGGCCTAATTGGGTTTGACTTGTGTGCACCGCATTACGCAGAATAGAAAGGAAAACATAGTCTGATGTGTCATGGGCACAAAGTTTTTATTAGTTGATCTGTCCTTTTTGGTGTTTTTCAGGTTTTTGGTGCAAGTTTAGTACGGAGAAAAATTTATTAGAAGCCTAGAAATCATGTTAGCCATTTGCACCGAATCTTGCTGGTTTTTGATCAAGCGCGTTGGCTGAAAAAGTCTCCAAATCCGTATTGTTACCCAGGATCACTTACCACGTGATTTCACCCCAAAGCGATACTTTAAGCCTTGCCCCTACTAATTCCTCCGGTGGAATTGTTCCCTCCGTTTGATCAGGTGGATTGGATTGATAAATCTCATAGTAAATGCCATACGGGAACTTGGTAATGTACCAAGTACCATTTTCACATTGATAGCCTAGAGCTTCATAGACGTCTAAAGGGCCAGTGGAGTCAATTCGGACGAGCGGGAGATGCCAAACATCGCCAGGAGGAGGTGTGTAACCTTGAAGGTTTGAAAATTCCATTATAATAGCTCCACATGGACTTGTAGGCCATCTGGGCATGAAGGTGCAAGAAGAGTTTGTAAGGCAGGTGAAGTTGTAGGAACAGACGCCGGTTTTAGTGAGGATTGAATAGTTTCCGTTCTTATCTGGAATCGAAGGATCATGAGATGGTGAGGTGTTTTAGAAGACACTTATCATATTGTTTAAAATCCGGGCAGGAACATGTCTCATCATCATCAGTGTCAAACTCACAACCTCTCAGGAATATTGGGAGAAGAATTAGTAACAGGGACACTGAAAAGCGGAGGTACATTGTTATCACTGATGAGAGGGGGTCTCGCAGTGAGATTCGACAACAAAAATTAGCAATTCAAATCAGAGAAAATCAACTAATCATCACCAAGCACTAATGATCGCCCTTTTTCCGTTGAGTCTCAACATTGAAATTCGGGTTTTTTTTTGATCTTTGTGAGCCGAAAATGGTGTCTAGAAAGCTTATTTGGCAAAACCGAATTGTGACATCGTAATCAGCACGTCAAAATCTATCTATTCATGTATAAAAAGTGCAAAAAAGCAAAAAAGCAAAGAAAAACGGTCATCGCTAGTCAAGGTCCCAAAAAAGGGGCGCGGCCTAAAAGTCCAATTTCAGTCCCCCGGCTTCTCCGTGATCTTCTACTGCTGGTACCGTATCCACAACCAACTCCGCCACTTTCAATTCTCCCCCAATACCCTGGAAATGCAGATGCAACTCTCCCGATCCCTAATCACCCAAACCCTAATCCCAGTCTTCTTCCTTTATCTTCCAGCTGAAATCAAGAATCATCTTTGTCATCCCGATTCTCAGAATCCAACCGGGATCCTTAGAAGGGGTGTTTTTGTCTCTTATCACCACTCAATCCTTTGTAGATGCCTTGATTCCCATGTATTTTATCAAGAGCTATCGGAAAGCTGTCCTGGATTTTTTTGAGGTTACTAGCGGGGTTGTGGGGTGGAATTGGGTTCCGGGGACTGTTTTTGAAGTGAATAAAGTTTGATTTGAAAAGGTTTTTCTTCAGTTCAGTTCAAACATTCAATTCCAACGTCATACACCTGTGCGATTTGACCTAACTCAATTTGATCGTGATCTCAATCTCAAGGCTCAAATCTCAACTTCCTTTTTTTTCCATTAGATCACGTACTACTTTCCAAAATGCTATACCCTGAAATTATCACCATCCTGAACGCCTGTTCAGCCTGGTTTTTCAATGGCATTCTCATCATTCTGATCCTGAAAAACAGCCCAAGTTCCATGGCCAATTACAAGTATCTAATGCTCATTTTTGCATTGTTCGGAGTCCTTTTTGGGTTTATTGATATCACAAATCAACCCCTCTTGCATTTTTATCAAGGGGCTTATGTGATTTTTTCGAAAAATCCTTTGGCGTTGCCGAGGAACTTGAGTTTTTGGTACATCTGTGAGTTTTATCGCATCATTTTCTCAATGATTAAGGGAGTTTCAGCCTTGAATTGCGCGTGTTATGGAATGACTCTTTCCCTATTATCCTTTCACTTTATCTATCGGTTTTTGGCAGTTTGCAAACCAAAATTGCTCTTTTTCTTCTCATTTCCCTATTCTTTGATACCTACTGTCATTTTTCTCGCGGTTTCTATGGAATGGTGTGTTTTATCCATCAATTTAGCAGGGGAGGATGTTTTGAAGACGGAGTATTTCAAGTGAGTGGGTCTCGCCACGAAATCAGTTTTTCACTGTTTTCTCGATTTTGAACCGATTTTTCCCAAATTTTCTCAATGAATTCGGATAGAATAGAAAATTTGACACCGATTGATAGTCAGTTCAACCAAAACTGTTCAGTTTTTCAGCAAAAATTTTCAGATTTCGTGTTTTTGGCTGTTTTTCAAAAAGTTACAAAAATGAAAAAATCGCAATGAAAAACTCAAGAATTCTAGTCGAATGAACTATTTCTAGGTTTCAAATTCTTTTTTCTATCCGTTTTTATCAGAAAAACTTAAAAAAAGTTGGTCCAAAAACGAGAAAACAGCAAAAAAACGATTTCGTGACTGCAGTAGCATGATACCTGTTTCAGGGAGTCAATGTTCCAGTACTATGGGGTGAAGGAAAATGAGTTTAGTTATGTTTCTGCTTGGTTTTATGTAAGTTTGAGTGTATTTTTGACTCTCTCAGATTACAAAAATATGTTTCAGAGACCCGATAACACAGGAACCGAGCATTTGAGCTTCTGGGACTGTTTTTTTGTTCTCAATCTTTTGGTGATAATTGTAAGTCAATTTTGGGTGCCCAAAAGTGTCCTTAGGAAGCTTATTTTGCAAAATTAAAAAGCGGCATTGTAATCAGCGCATCAAAATCTATCGATTCATGCCATAAAACATTCAAAAATGCAAAAAACGGACTTCCCTACTCCAGGTCTAGTCAGGGTCCCCAAAAGGGGGCGTGGCCTAAACTATATCATGTCATAAAAAGAGCAAATTTCAGACCACCGGTTTCTCTATAATCTTCTACTGTTGGTTTCGTATCCGTCATCGTCTTCTCCATTCCCCACATTCTGCAAAAACCCTCGATATGCAAACTCAACTTTTCCGGGCCCTCATCGCTCAGACCCTTTTTCCAGTGCTATTCATGTTTCTTCCAGCTTTCATAATTCTCATTTTTCCTATTTTCAAGTGGGAACCAACGCCTGTAGAAGGCGTTTTTCTATCTCTTATTACCACGGAGCCTTTTATGGATGCCTTGATTCCTATGTACTTTATCAAGAGCTATCGTGGAGCTCTCCGAGCATTTTTCAAGAGGAATAATGCAGTTGGGTATAGTATTGACCCCAATAGAGCTAGGAGCTCTCAGAGCAATGATTTATCATATAACTTATCAAAAAGCATTAGGAACTGATCTTTTTCATAACTTCACACCGGTCGAACCCTTGAAACCCCCGCAATTGTATGAGCATTATTCATTAGATCTCCTCTTCTCAACTGCACCCTTCCAAATCCTCCCCCGTAGACATCGTGATTTGATCGCATGAATGTTGCTATTGATCTTACTGTGAAGCTGTTCATCATGTCATTTCTTCTACGATCGATTTCCTGGAAACGGATTGAAATGGGCGGGGCTTAAAGTTGGGCTTACATCTTCTTTTGAGGGCCTATTGGGTCGGGTTCTACTCGGTTCTTCAGATTCTGATAGGGATTCGTTATCAGATGATGATGAGGAGGAGCTAGAGCCAGTGCCCGACCCCTTCTTCCTTATCAACTTATCAATCTTTGTCTCCGCCATTGTCATAATACCAAAAACCCCGTTTTCCACTGCAATGTAAGTCGCCCGATTCACAACTTTTGTGACCGCCATCCCAATAAAGAACAAAATGGAAACAGGAGGAGCATACGGCACATTATTGGGCATAACATCTCCCAAACCAATGGTTGATAGAGAAATAAAGGAGAAGTAAAAGGCGGTGAAGTACGGCAGACCATCATCCCATTCTGGACCCATTACTGCGTCATAGAGGTAGACGAATGTAGTGCAGAAAAGCAGGTATCCTGCCAAGATTAGCATACACCACTTGATGGGCAGTTGTATCATTTCATTTTCATCTATCTCTCGTTTTCCCTTCATTCTCCGAACCAGGGTGAGCCCGTGAGCATAGAGTTTTGTAAAGTTGACAAGGAACATTTGACCTAGATCTCTAAGGATCACTAGGGTCATGGGGACGAAGCAAAATGCATAGAGGATTGTAAAAACTTGGCCTGTAGTAGTTTGAGCAGATATTGATCCGTATCCCGTAGTTGTATATATATTCATGCTAAAGAAAAACGAGCTGGAAAACGTCCATTTCAAGTTGTCAGGATTCTCCAAACGATAATAGGTACTCCACTTGTACTGCTCTTCTTGCTTCTGCAACTCGATATAAGATCTTTTGATGAAATCCTTCATCCTCAAATGCTCTGATGTTTCATCAGGATCATTGACGGCTTCCACAAGTACAGTGGCAAGATGGTCTAGGAGTTTGTCCAAATTAGCTTCTCGCAATCGGAGCCTCGAAAGCTCATGGTTCCCTTCAATCAAATAGAAGACTGTTGCTCCAAACAAGGTGTATAAAACTGCTAGAAGGCAAAGGGCAATGTAGCGGAATCCAAATTTCTTCCGGTGCATTGCAAACCAGTAAAAGGACTTTGAGAATTCTCGATTTACAGGTATCACAGGTTCTCCTAGGGCTCCTGGGGAGCTTTTGGAGCTAATGTTTACAGAGGCCTTGTCTACTTGAAACCTGTTAGCTGACACATTCCGGGGCAACTGATTGAACGTGTTCTGATTGGCGCCAGTGACTGTGTAGTGGTTTTTTTGATAGTAATTGTTGATCTTCTGATCCTCGTCTTCATTTTGCTCTCTTATTGTCACCCGATTCCTAACCGTTCCATCATGAGAGGTACTCCGTTGAAAACTGAGTTGCTGGGAGGTTTTCCGGGATCCTGGGAGAGTGGTAGTACTTGTTTTGCTGCCTCTTCTTTAAAACTTGCTTGGTTTTCAGTCCCCTAAAGTGCTTACCTCTCATCCAGCGGATTTTCCATATGCTGCACTGTATTCTTCCTCTCCACCACGTATTTGTGTGAATTGACCAGAATGCTCTTCGGCTTCTTTTCTAGAGAATCAGAGAATTTGACCATGTTTTGTTCTTGAGGCAAAAAGAACGGAAACTGTGAAAGTGAAAAACAAAAGTGGAAACATGGAAAAATGGAAATTTTCAGCCGGAAATTGAGTTTAACTGCACTGTCCTGAAAATGTAGTGATCATGATGGAAACGGGAACCAGTTGGTGCCAGGGTAGAATGGGGTTTTCTGGTGACGTCAGAGGTCAAAAATTGAAGGGTTTCGGTGTCTCAAAATCAGAAATAGAAGATAGAAATGCTAGGAAATTGACGATCCTTTTTCGGACTCTTCTCCAAAGTCCCTAATTCTTGGTTTTTCTTGTCCGTTGTCTACTTTTGTCCCCTCTAACACAGCCGTTTTCATTTTCCTTCTCTTTGTAATGAACACACGTCGGGCACAACCTCCGCGCCTCCCACAGCACAACCCACGCGATCTTTTGGTCTCTTCCACACATTTTTCACCGTCTCTTCGGCGGAGGGACGTTTAGAGAGTGTGTGGACTGGAGAGAAGCAGTGTTTGAGGAGAGGAGAGAGGAGAAATGTGTGACGAGGGAAGAATAAGGTTGGGAAAACAAAGTCTACGAGAACATTTTGGTTGATATTTTCAGCTAATTGAGTTAGTCATGTCCACACTGAACTTGGGGAGTTGGATTCTTGAACTTGACCATGAATTCAAAGCCCTTGAATCTTAGGCTAGTACCAGATGACGTCAGACGCTTTTCGGGTACTTCACTTTTTTCCAAATAAGCTTTATTCATTGGGTTTTCAAGTAGACAAAATATGCAGCGGGTTCGAACTTTGGGGGTTGTACAAAGGTCATGAGAGTTTTATCAGTATCATTATCCATCATTGAACTTGAACTTGAACTCCACAATTATGCAAAGCCTTCTCTTGACAACGATGATGAACATTGGCATGACAATCCGCGCACTGAACTCCTTGACGCATCAGACCGTAAAGCATGCTTCCGCAGTGATTGCAGAAGGTTGGACGGTTGTAGTGATGTCCGGAGAAGTGGTGGCTTGCAGATGGGGCATCTTCTGAAGCGGATCGACGACGGCGGATGCCTGAGTCCTGATCTCCTGAATCCTGAGCCAATGGGGTACGGGAAGATGGTCCAAAGGTGCAGCGGGCGGTTTGGAAGGCATGACAGCGTTTGTGGACGACGGTTTCACAGCCTGAAAGTGGTGGGATTGAAAAGTTGTAAACTAAGAAAATGATCCTTGTTTCCATTTGAACAGTTTTGTTGTTGATCACTTTTTGCTACCTATCTTGGTTCAAGAGATACATCGGGTTTCACTCACCCAAACACTTGTATCCCTGCTTTCCAAGTCCAAAGATGAACTTATCGCACAATGAGCAGAAAGTCGGTTGGGTCAAGGTGGTGGCCTTGAATTTGTGACCAGCGATTTCATGGATCTTCGAGCCATCGGCTTGACGAATGGTCACAGGGACCTGAAGTTCAGCAGCAGATTCGAGAGGGATTTGGGCCATGGTTTTAGCTTTCTCACTGAGTGAAAGGATCCAAAAATGATCCGTTTCCCCCCAGTTACTTCTGTTTTTTGTTCAAGACACGCCTCTTCAAGGCTCCGCCCTTTTGTCACATGTTTTGATCCCTCAAGAGTCATGCGCAGTAAGGGGATGCGTTGTCAAATTGAATTACCAAATCCGGTTGATGATTGAACATCAGGTGGTTTTGTGCGGTGCGTGCTCGGCGAGCTGTGACCAAGAAAAGGGATAGGAGAAGAGAAGATCAGAAATTATCCACGAAGGGGTCTAGACTTCAGAAGGCCTGCTAATTAGAAGAGAATGCGTCATCAAATGAGAATTTATTCATCATTGGTTCTCAATCTTCAGAAAAGTTCAAATTTGTAAACGTTAAAGGCACTTTTTCCTCATTTTTCTCCTTCTCCGTTTCTCCATTGGGATTCCGACACTTGTAGTAGAACTTGTGATGGCAGTGTTTATGGGAGACCACTTTGCAACCTGAAAACAGAAAATTTATGTCTTTGAAGCTTTCAGAGCTCAGAGGAGCTAAGACCCACCTTGACACTCATATCCCTGCTTTCCCAACCCATAGATGAACTTTTTGCACAGAGAGCAAAACGTGGGTTGGGACATCATGATAGCTTTGAACCTGTGCTCTTTGACTTCATGAATCTTGGTTCCATCCGGGAGAATTGTGATCTTTGGGGGAACGTAAGGTTGGTCTGCGGCACGATCCGGGATTGTGGAGGTGTTTGGTTGGTTGCAGGGGGTTCGGGTTACTTTTACATGGGTCATAATCAAGGAAAGTTGGTGAGAAACAAGTAGAAATTGAAGGAAATCAAGTTGATGGCAAGGCAACTGCAAACAAACCGGAATACGAAACGGCCGCGGCGTAGGCTCCGCCCATACTAGGACACACCCATTTCAATGTGACTCAAAGTTCATTCTTCATTAGGATTGGGACAATTCCATACAACAAACTCAAAATGATAGTATTCATCATCGTCATACTCTGCAATCACTGTTGCCCACTTTCCATCTTTTCTCCGAATGTCTCGACCGTCTTCGTATCTGGCGCCGGTGTCGTAGAATCTGGAAAACGATGATCAGAACCTTCCGATTGCATCAACAACGCCGAAACTTACTGCGAAGCCTCTGCCCGCTTTTTTGCTCCCGCAACATTCGTTATTCCTTCGAGGACACTTTGATAAGAGAAAACTGTATCCGGTGTCCATTCCTCGCCAAAATTCCACATCCTGAACAACTTCACATGCTCCACAACATAATTGTCTCCTTCTATCCATTCCCGTAAAAACTTGTTGATCATCGGGACATTTTTAGCGAGCTCTGAATGCCCGAATTTCAAAGTGACCGTTTTCCAAACTATGTCCCAGAAAATTTGCTCGGTGATCCAAAACGAGTACTTCAAATGGAATCCCATGTATTCTATGGGTTTAGAGTACTCGAAGGGTCCTGTGTACTCGAAAACTTGGCTTCTAGTTCTAGGATTCTGATCCATGTTTCCTTCGAGGTCTAACCATTGAGTCTTCAGATGATCGAGAAGGAAAGTCATTTCCCAGTGACTCAAATAGCAACCTCCGATTCTAATGAACCTCCTGACTCTATGAAAGTCGTTAGTTTCAACAAACAGCTTCTGGAAGTCCATGTCTTGAGCGAAATACACACAGAGAACGTCGATTTCACATTGGAACAGATCTTTGAGGTACTGAACCATGAGTATCAGGCAGGAATCCATGGATCCCGTGGATTCAGGGGTGATCCATTGGTCTTTATACACCCCAAAGGTCCATTCTTTATCATTGAGACTTCTTTGAAACCAGTGATCCACATAGATCTGTATTCCCTCTCGCTTCCAGAACCATCTCCATTCAAATTGTCCTCTTTTTTCATCTTTTAAACTTACTGTTGCCTTGTTTTTCATGGCTTGAACTTCGAAATGGATTGAATTTTTGGGTTTTTCGAGTTTCTTTATCAGGTTTCGAATGCGTTTGGAGCAGAAGGAGAGCTCTATTCTGCAAAGGACATTGGTTTTGAAACTGTATGGTGAACTTTTGACAACTTACAGATCCCTGAGATTCAGGTGATTTTGAATGCATTCAAAGGCAAGGACAGGGAGGTTGAGGACAGGTAGCATTAAAAAGGGACTGAAATGAATGTGAAGGCCTAGATCAACACGAGATGACGTGACAGATGGTCTTGACACATCAATCTAGGAGGTTTTTTGTCAAGACCATAATGACGTGGCAAAAGACCAGATGGCCTGGATAACATCAAAGATTCAATAAGGTACAGAATGCCAGACAAAGAACGCAAAAAACTGTCGATACGCGGTTTTTCGTGGTTTTCCAATTGTCGCCAGCATCCCGTCAGATGGTCTTCTCAAGGTTACAGACTCTTCGAAGTTGATGTGTTCAAACTGTAAGGTTTTGTGGAATCTGGAAAAAGATATTAGAAATGGAAGGAATGGAAAAAAAGGAAGAAGGATCTTACCCATGATCCCTATACTTTTGCTCATTGATAGCAAGTTCCGTAGTCGCAAAGTCCTCGACTATTTCTGTGTAGTTCAGAGCTTCAAAGCTCCATTTGTCATCTTGATACAGCTTTCCTTGAACTACCAAGCTCTTCAGCTCTTTCAGAACATCACCTTTCAGCCAATAAAACAGGAACTCTCTGAAATCAACCTCTCGAAGCAATGATCTCATTATGTCAATCTTTTGGCTCTGAATCTCCAGGAGATTTTGCAAGGTGAACCATTGCCCATTCTGGAGGTGAATCGTCGGGATAGTTATAGGTTTGTTGTACTTGAAATTTGGGTCAGGGTGGGCTAGCATGTGAAGGGTTTTGGTTTTGGTTTGACCTTGAAAATTATCGAGTATCAGGTTCATTTCTTGATTGGTCACCATTCCTTGTAATACATAAAGTTTTTGGAACCTTTGAAAACTTGGGGATTGCACTAGTTCCATCAAACTTTCGTTGTTATCTACTACCACATTTGCGTTCTTCACTGTAGAGGATGGAAATATGGTTAGGAGGTATTCCAAAACTTTCCACATTGCTTTCCCGGAGCATCCGTTTGAAATGAAGACTGTGAAATCTTCGGTAACATGGCGCAACTTCAGATGAGTTTCTTTGAGGTTCCAGTGTCCCATATCATCGTAAGGACTTTTTGCAGCTTCAGGAGATCTTTGATCGTAGAATTTCCATGCTCCGGAATCTCTGCCGGTTGAGTGAATTTTCTTAGCACATAGCAGGTTTGAACCTTGTTTGTTCCACAGTTCCATTTCTATCTTGTAGTCTTTTGTGGCTTCTTTTACAAGGTTTTGCATTCTTTTGGAGCATAATGAGATGCGGAATCTGAATGAAAAAAGGTACAAGAAACCTCTGGATTCTACTTACAAGTCAGTGATACTCAAATCCTTGCAAATTCGCTGGAAAATATCAGGGAGGATAGCAGGGTCTAGGTTAAGAAGAGGGAAGGTGGGCATTGTGAGGGGAAGAGTGACAGATGAGGACAATGGTCTGGATTACAACGTGACAGAGGAATCGATTCATTCAATCAAAAAGAGAATGCCAAACAAAGAACGCAAAAAATGGTCTATGAGCCGTGTCTCTTGGTTTTCCAATCGTCGCCAGCATCCCGTCAGATGGTCTTCTCAAAGTTACAGATTCTTCAAAGTTGATGGAATCAAACTGGATTTGATGGTGATATCTGAAAAACAAGAGTAGAAAGAACAGAAAAGAACGAAAACCAGTGCCTTACTCTGCATCCTCAAATTTCTGCTTGTCAATTGGAATCGGGTCGATTCCCTGGAGCCTGAAGCCCTGGACGATTTTGGTATAGTCTAGGGACTCAAATCCCCATTTCCCATTGCTACGATCTTTCCCACCAACTATTAGCCATTTTAGCCCTGTATCTTTGTCAGTTTCAAGCCATTGATTCACAAAATCCCGAAGGTCTTCTTCTTTCAGCCCGGACCTTTCTAGACAGATCTTATGACTTTGAATCTCTAGAAGGTTCTGTCTGTTGAACCATCGTGAGCCGTATAGATAAAAAGTGGGTATGGTGATGGGTTGGGTGTAGCGGAAATCAGGTCCAGGGTAGATAGAGGTGGATAGAATTCCTTTATAGTTGCAGAGCATTAGACTCATCTCCTCTTCAGTACACACGCCTTCGTAGATCTTTAGTTGTTGACATTTTGGAAAGCTTGGTGAGAGAAAAATCTCTTTCAGACAGTCACAATAGTCTCCTCGAATCACAATCTCTTTGATTCTCACTGTGAAAATAGTCAAGAGGTATTCCAGAACTCTCAATTGCCCAAGTTCCGGACATCGATCAGTTATCACATAGTCAACAAGATGGTTCAATTTCATGGGGGTTCCATTGAAGGTCCAGTCAATCCACTTATCATAAGGACCCTTTGCAGAATGAGGGGACCTTTTATCATAAAACTCCCATCTTGTATAGCCCCGTGAAGGGAGGATCTTGGCGTTGAGAGTAATCCATATGTGACATCTGATCTCCACCTCGATTTCATAGTCTTTTGTGGCTTCTTTGACCAGGTTTTTCATTCTTTTGGAGCATAAGGAGATGCGGAATCTGAATTTGATTTGAAAACTATGAGTTTGAGAACTACATTGAAATCACTTACAGGTCTGTTATAGTCAACTTATCACAAATTCGCTTGAAAATTGCTGGTAGAATACCAGGATCTAGAGTAAGAAGAGGGAAGGTGGGCATTCTGTGGGGTAAAGTGGCAAATGAGTGTTCTCTCTGTCTCTCTTATGACGTGGCCAACGACCAGACCAGATGGCCTAGATAACAACGTGAGAAATGGAGGATTCATTTGGATACAGTGTGCCAAACAAAGAACGCAAAAAACTGTCGATACGCGGTTTTTGGTTTTCCAATGGATCAGATGGTGTAGATAACAACGTGGCAAAGCAGCACAGAACGTTCATTAGAAAGAAAAATCAATGCTCATTAGGATCCTCACAATCCCAAACCAAAAACCCCAATCTACCACCTGCACTCTCATGATTTGGCCATGTCACAAAGGTCCCCAATTTTCCATCCTTTCTCCGCAGATCCTTTCCAGTGTCGTAGTGATGGAAACGTTCGTAATACCTGCAAAAACAGTTCAAATTTACGGTTAAGGAAAGGGAAACTTGCTCAGAAGCGTCTTCTCGTTTCCGAGACCCTTGGGAGTGGGGGATTCCATTGAGGACGTTTTCATAGGTGATGTAATTCTCAACAGGGATCTCTTCTTCTGGGTAGTATCCTGATAGAGCGAGGTATTTGAGTTGTTTTAGGTCTCCTTGGATCCAATCTTTGAGCACTTTTTTGATAGTTTTTGGATCTTTGACCAAAATCGACATGTCCAGCTTCAAGTACTCCATTTTCTTGACCATTTCAAAGAACCTTTGTTCACTGAGCCAGTAGGATTGCTCCAGTACAATCGCCTCGTATTCTAGAGGTTTTTGATACTCAAAAGAGTCCCCAGGGTTTCCACGAAGGTACAATTTACCAGCTTTTAGGTGGTCTAGCAGAAAAGTCATTTCCCATGGCTCAAGGGCGCACTCTTTGATGTCAATGGTTCCTACCGCTTTGTGGAAGTCGTCGGTTTCAGTGAACACCTTGTTGAAATCAATGTCTCTTTGCAAATCGATGATGAGGTGTACTATTTGACAGTTGAAGATCTTGCGAAAGTAGCGAAACATGAAAAGTAGATCGTCTAGAACTTTTCCCTCATTTCCTACAGTAATCCATTTCAGGGGGGTCAGTTGGCTAAACACTCCAAACTTCATGTCTTTGCCTTGAATCTTTCTGTCTCGAAATTCCTCAACATCCATCAATTTCGGATCTCTTCTAGAGTACCATCTCCAATCAAACTGGCCGCGGGAAGCCGTGCGAATGTCGATTTTTCCCTTGTTTCTACCCATTACAACTCTGCAGTAGATGTTGTTGCGGCTTTTTTCGACCTTTGTGATGAGGGCTAAGGTGCGTTTGGAGCATTGGGAGAGCTCGAATCTGAAAGATATCAATGAGGAGAAGAGTTCTAAGGGCTTTACTTACATTTCCACTAGCTCCAAGTGTTGGTAAATATGATCGAAGGCTAGCAGAGGGAGGTTGAGAACAGGTAGAGACATTGCGGGTGTAATGGGCAGTCAAAATGAGACAATAGGTGGCCTAGATTAAGATCGAAAGGGCCATCTGGTCCGTATGACGTGACCCATTGTTCTCCCTCATTCCTCCTACAAAATGCCCACCTTTCCTCTGCTCGCCTTGGATCAAAAAACCATTGAGAAAATCGCGGATTTCTCAGAGATTATCGAGTTGTAAGTGGTTTTAGAATAGTCTCACTCTTTCTTGAACTCATCCTTTCCAGATTCCGCCTCTCCCTATGCTCAAAACGGGTCAGAAACCTTGTCAAACAGCATGCCATTTCAATGAGCTCCAAAATGAAGCTCGACGTTAAGTGGAGCTCAGATAACAGCACTCTATACGCCAACAGAGCCGAATCAAAAACGGATTGGTGGTTTCATGACCCGCGACATCGTTGGGTTCCCAAGAAACATGAATGCGAACATCGGAACATTGGTGGTGTTGAAATGGAACTCTGTCATTCGTGTCCTTGTCAAACTGCAATTGTCAGTGACATTCAGGAACTGGCGATGTTGAAGTTTTTGGAGTTTCTCGTAGATACCTTTGCCGCTGAAATCACATGTGTAAACTTGCATGTAAAGGATAACGAATGTTTCCTCGAAATTTTAAAATCCTCTTGTTTCTCAAAGTTCCCTTTTCTTGGAGTTGGAGAGGGAATTGTCACTCATGAGGAAATGGCCCTGATTCTAGGGAACAATGCCTTGGAGAGCTGCAGCACTTCTTGTTATGTAGAGGCAGGTTTTGTTTATAAAAAACCCATTGCTATTCAATCAGTCAAAATCGACAATGCCCAGTGGTTCTCT
Organism: Caenorhabditis panamensis; assembly: GCA_900883565.2. Lineage (NCBI taxonomy): Eukaryota > Metazoa > Nematoda > Chromadorea > Rhabditida > Rhabditidae > Caenorhabditis > Caenorhabditis panamensis. The sequence goes on from LR538297.1 coordinate 874,078, forward strand.
CGAGAAAACCTGCTAAACTTGAAGAGCTCCAAATCACGTTTTGGAAGACCTCTAAAAGAGGAGGATTTCAACGATTTCATTCGTCAATGGTACAATTCTGAAGAGTATCAGTATCAAGATCTAGAGTACTTGGTGGTAAGAGGAATGAATCTGTTGGACTTTGACAAGATGATCAAGGATCTTCCGACGTTTCCGGGGACTCCAAAAAAGCAACGGCTGATGAGGTAAGAACACCGTTGGTTTAGAACATTGACCTCATTTTTAGCTACTACGACCACGGCCGTGTGATCAGCGAAACCCGAGACATTAGAAGGCCATCTGACGGGATGTTGGCGACCATTGTGAAGCCAAGAGGGAAAGCTGGATCTGACTGTTTTCTGTTTGTTGTCTGGCATGATTTCGATCCTTCTCCTCTTGAATAAAGTTGCTATAATCCTTGTGAAGCCCCGCCCCATTTTAACAAAAGTCAGTGAAACTTTTATTCATATCTAGTACTTGGTAGATTGAACAACTTCCGAATGGACTTGAGCTGTCCTGTAGTTTGGAAAGATGAGTGATTTGATGATGACTTTTGGGGATGATGAGAACAATGTTTTGACGTTCTTCTTGTTGCACAACAAATAGGACAGTTGGATGGTTAGTGGAGTGAGAAAAATGTCCAATAAAGTTGCTATCAATAAACCCTGTAAATGGAAGCCGTTTTGCAAACAACTATAAACAACTCACAACCACTTTATGAACTCTGAAAAAAAAGTAACCGCAAGGAAGAAAAGCCTGAAAAAAGAAAAAAAGTATTGTGCTCAAAAAAGGAAAGTTCCCATTACTATTCTAGAGATCAAATGAGTGATAATCTGAAACATAATGTATCTTTGTGGCTTGTTGATTGAAGCTGATGCTAGATGGGTTAGTTTTGAGACATTTGCAAGAATGGGAATGTAGAAAGAGGCTCCGATGAGTTGAAGGATATTCAGGCCGAGAAAGATATACTGAAATAGATATATCCACAGTTTTTTCTATGAAAATGAAGAAACTCACAAAATGAATGGATGCGGCGGTGGAAAAGTATTCAGTATTCATACCTAGTAAATTTCGGCCCGCCATATACAAGGACCAGAGTTCATGAGCAAGGAACATTGAGTACAGTGCTCCTAACAATATCTTCAATCGCTTCTCCGACAGAATCACATATTTTTCAGACGCCGGGTAAAAATAGATGCAAAATCGTTGTAAGCCCAGTAAAAAGTGTAGAATGTACTGGACTTGAGGGGTAAAACAAATTAGAAAAATGCATATAACAGCTCCAGCGGAAAAAATGGAAGAAAGTATTGCTGGTACACCTCTAAAGTGGAAATATATGTATCTAACCACATATTCAAAACACAGAGACATACTGGAGACATTGGCATTTTTCGCGATAACTGGTGGCCAATGACCCAAAAATAGAATAGAGAAGTGAAAAAAGTGTGATTTTGACAACGAAATTGAAATGTTTGATGATTGGGTAGATGGGCGTCAATTGGTCCGTTTCCATGTTTTTTCGGTGAACGAATTGAAAAATTGGGAATAGTAGAAAAGAGATGATAGTAGATGAAATAAGAGCAGTGTACCAGCAGTACATCATCATGATTTGCGGCAGTAGATTATTATCCGGTATGGTTATATTAGAACCAGTGATATCGGAGAAGTATTCCATTGAGCGAATAGAGAATCTGAAGTTTTACTTTCAACTAAAAAACTTCACCTGGTTTTTAAGAAATGGCAAGACGTCAGGAGGAGCAGGTGGAGTAGTTGAAGTAAATGTTGAAGTACGTTGGCAACATTCTCAAGTTCAAACATGCAAGTTTCGAGGCAACCTATCTCAAAGAGGAGGAGGACTTCAACGACTTCATTCGTCAATGGTCCAGTTCTGAAGAGTATCAGGATCTAGAGTACTTGGTGGGTAGATGAATGACCCATAAGCGTGATAAGTATGGATTTGGGCTGTTAGACTTTGACAAGATGATCAAGGATCTTCCGACGTTTTCGGGGACCCCGAAAAAGCAACGGCTGATGAGGTAAGAACACTAGTTTTCTTTGAAACAATGTTTCTTTCAGCTACTACGACCATGGCCGTGTGATCAGCGAAACCCGAGACATTAGAAGGCCATCTGACGGGATGTTGGCGACCATTGTGAAGCCAAGAGGGAAAGCGGGATCTGACTGTTTTCTGTTTGTTGTCTGGCATGATTTTGATCCTTCTCCTGTTGAATAAAGTTTCTATAATCCTTCTGAGCCCCCAACACTTTTGATAGTCTGGAAACCAGTGATCAATCAGAGGCTGTACGTATAAATAATAAACAACAAAAAAAGTTTATTCTACCATTAGAACGAGCGTAAAAGTTGTTGAAAACATTCCGCTTGTTTGGGATACATCTGCAATTCATTCTTCTCCATGTAAACTTCCAAGTACAAAATACATTTTGACGCATTGTTACTTATCTTGAAAACTCTTCCAAATCTTTCAACATGAGTTATCGTGTAAAATGGGCGGAGATAATTTCTTTTGCCAAAAGTGTCCCTCAAAGTTTCTGGGGTCAAAATGCATTGGAACTCCTTGTTGGCGAATTGGTACTTCTCGGGTATTTCAAAGAACTGTGAAGTTTCTGTGAGCTTGCACAAGTATCGAATGGTCACAGTCGACTTGAATGGATGGTCGGTTAGCCAGACAGCTTCCAGAATAGTCTCGAATTGCTGTTGATTCAGAACCATTCGGTACGGCCACATCCCAGCCCATTGACGATACTTATTGACGTAATAGTGTTTCGCGGGGAACAGTTTTCTAACATTAGCGATAAGATTGATTGATTGTATCCGGTAGTCTTTTGTGTGGAAGATACCATGATTCAAATAGCCGGCGGCTTCCAAATCAATATTCACAAAATCCAATTGAAATCCCGTAGAGATTCGCGTGTTCTCGTGATGATCATCGAATCGAAACTTTGTGAAAAACTGCTTTTCGCTCCAATGAGAAGAGCAAATGGTCTGCTCGGTATAAAAATCGATCGCAATTCCCACTGACTTCACCCTCCACATTTTGATCATTGCTGTCAGTACTTCTCGGGGAAAAGCATGCTGGCACGTGGCATAGTTCTTTGTCATTCCCACATTCACTGGGTCTTCGCAAAAGTTGAACTGAAGGTGATCACAGGAGATTCGAGAAGTGAGGATGGATTCGAGGGCTTGTTGACATTCGGCTTGGCTTGTGGAGTTTTGAACGCAGAATTTTGCTATTTTCCATATCAACCTAAAGAATAACTTTGAGGTAACATAAAAAGATTACTGCGGTCACGCGAAGTGGCTCTCGGCGGGTCTCGCCACGAAATTGGTTTTTTTGTGCTTTCTCGATTCTGGACCAATTTCTTCGGTTTTTCGTATTGAAATCAGGTAGAAAAGAGGATTCGGAACATAATGATATCTCGTTTGATCAAAATCAGTTAGTTTTTCATTGAAAACCACCCGTTTTTGTGATTTTTCTGCCAAAAACACAACATCTGAAAATTTGCTGAAAAAAACTCGAGACTTCTGGCCAAAATGACTATTTCTAGGTTCGAAATACCATTTTCTATTTGTTTTTATCAAGAGAATTTGAGAAAATTGGACCAGAAACGAGAAAACAACAAAAAACCGACTTTGTGGCGAAACCCGCCGAGTGCCACTTCGCCTGACCGCAGTAGTTTTTTTTATTTTTATGCTTTCTCGATCCTGGACCGATTTTCTTAGTTTTTTGTGTTAAAATCGAGTAGAGATAGGGATTTGAAACATAGTGATACCTTGTTTGATCAAATATAGTTAGTTTTTCATTGAAAATCACCCGTTTTTGTAATTTTTCAGCCAAAAACTCGAAATCTGAAAATTTTAGCTGAAAAACTGAACAGTTTCGATTGAACTGACTATCAACCGGTTTCAAATCTTCTATTCTATCCGAATTCTTGTAAAAAATTTGACAAAATCAGTTCAAAATCGAGAAAACACCCGAAAACTGTGAGTGACCACAGTAGTAGCAGATGGTAACTTACAACTCTGAAACAATCAACTTCTCAAAGTGCTTGCTCAGTTTCCGGGCTCCAAATGTGAATTTTAGAATGTGATATTGCAAAGGACCATATTCTGTGCACCCAAGAACGTGTTTCTCACAGTCTGCACATCCATCTTTACAGATTTCTTCCATCCCGTTTAGCACTTTGATATTCTCTAAAATCAAGTTTTGGGTTTTGTTTCCTGGGTCTATGATGCTTACGGTTTTTCAAAAGGCCCATGATGTTACTGTGGAGTGAATCCTTCTCTTCTAAAAGCCATAAGTGATGAGTTCGGATTTCTTCAACTTTAACGTAAGCGACATCGGTGAGGAATGTGAAGTACCGCGCCAAAGACTCCATCTTCACAACATGATTGTTCACCAAAATGTTTTCACCTTCAGTGTACTTCAGGTACAATTTGCGTTGAAACTGTCGGATCAGGTGCAGACACTTTTCATTGAATCGTTTGTTGATTTTCTGGAGAAGGGTTTTCTTCTAGGTAAAACAGTTTTTGGGTAAACTGGGTAAACTCACTCTCATCTCTAGAAGCTTCATGGGTTGGTAGAAAACTTGCGTCAAAATCTTTTGTAAGATTAGCGAGTTCTCGAAGCAAAGGTCTTTTGCGTTTAGCTTGGGCATTTTTGGGGAATACATACAAATGAATGTGACCCTGGGAAGACACAAAGAGGGGTTTATTGTTCGATAACGTGTAGCACGTTAGGAGACAGACCATCACCCGCTCAGTCCTGTTCATTCCCCTGAAATGACCCAACCGTTTCGTTTCCCTCTCCTCGACCTGAAACGCAAGCCTTATGTGAAAATCTTGGCGGCCATGGACTTGCACTCACTGTAAGTTTCCCTTAGACTTTCAAACCAAACAAATCCGGTTCAGGTTCAACTTCTCCAAATGCTCCTCTTTAACCGAACGCTCTCTGCAGAAGATGCGTATGAAACGTAAAGACTGTTTCGCGATTTGCAACCGTTTTTCGTATCCAAGAGGCGTGGAATTGTCGTCTGGAGCAGAGAAACACGCGGTTTGGAACTTTCATGGCGTTTGGGATGCGATTGTTTCGGATCTTCGCTTTGCCAAATCCCATACCATAAGGATTTTGGACACCCAGATGAAGTTCTACTGGTTCAAGAACTCTTATCATTGTATATCGGAGAGACCCGAGTTGTTTGAGCTCATTTTCATCGCTCATTTGTCGGAATTGTTCTGCACTACGGTAATCGACTTGAAAATCGATTTGGAAGAAGTGGAAGTTGCGGAAATCCCCAAGACCTTGAGGTCTTGCCGCCTTCGGCTTTACGGCCATGAAGCTACTGTAAGCCACGAGGAGATGAGGACTCTTTTGGATGACTTTGAGACCCCGCACCTTAACTTGAGTTGCACTTCCGGGCCTGGATTCAAGTTTGCAAAGAAGCTAGACTATAAGGTTTTGATTCTGAAACACTCTGAATGGGTAACCATCAACCATATCATGGGTATAGACTACCAGGTACTGCACCTGGAGAGATGTACACTGAGAAGTGAGAATTTCAACCAGTTCATCAAAGCCTGGCTAGACGGTACTAGCACTCAACTAGAGTACTTTTACGCGGGGTCTCAACAAACTCGCTGGCCTTTCGACAATACACCCGAACATAATTTCGAGCTGGACAAGGAGAAAGTTTTGATGGGGATTGAGACGATTCCAACAACGCCGAAGAATAGATGGGGTTCGAAGTTCAGAGAAATCGTCTACGATGTTCAATACGAGGATGGTGTAGATGTGAAGAGACCGTATGACGGGATGCTGGCGACTATTTTGTGTACGAAGACGGAAAGAAGCAATGGCGACTTTTTTGGGTTGGTTGTATGGAGCACTTTGCATCCTGATCTTGCTCAATTCGCTTAGTAATTTGTCTTGTAATGATTGAATGAATGAATCTCTTTGTTCGTGTGTTGCTGACCCATTATCCCCTCAGTTGCCACGTCATCTGGGGCAATCTAATCCTGCCCTATTCACATCATCTCTCAGTCCCATTCGATCATTGCCATGTCTCCCTCTCTACCCCTCCTCTCGTTTCCCCGTGTGGTTTTCGAGAACATTTACAGTTTCCTGGATCTCAAAGACATGTAAGTTTAGGCGTAGTCTTTACCCTCATTGTCCCCTTTCCAGAATCGAGCTTTCCCTCTGCTCGAAACGCTCCAAAAACGCTATCCAATCTGTAACAATCTGTCAAAAACACACCTTCATGCAGGCGAATTTTGAGAGCTTCAATAACGGCATGTTGTTGAGTTTGAGGGATAAGAAACGTGGCAAGTTTGACATGTCAGCGTTCTCAAAAAGACATGTTTCCATGGGATATGCAAAGGAATTCATTGTGAGAAGAGCCGATGGAAGGGATTGGAGATTGGGGTGAGTTCGGTTTTTTGCTGTTTTCTCGTTTTTGGACCCAATTTTTTGAATGTTTTCTGATGAAAATGGATAGAAAAAAGAATTTGAGACCTAGAAATAGTTCATTTGACCAGAATTATTGAGTTTTTCATTGCGATTTACTCATTTTTGTAATTTTTCTTTTTCAGCCAAAAACACGAAATCTGAAAATTTTAGCTGAAAAACTAAAAAGTTTTGGTTGAACTGACTATCAATCGGTTTCAAATTCTCTATTCTATCCGAATTCATTGAGAAAATTTGAAAAAATCGGTTCAAAATTGAGAAAACTGCAAAAAACTGATAACATACAAGCTCTTTTTCAGAATCATTGACTCAAAATGGGCCTGTATCAGCTCCAGAGCACCCGAACTTGACCTCTTCTTCTGGGTAAAGTACTTCAAAGAAATTCTTGCGTGCAAAATCGTAAAGGTGTTCGTTGGCTCTAAACCAGCACGCAACCTTGCGACTTTGTTTCTTCAAAACGACACTTTGCACTGCGCCGATGAAATCGACATCTCCGAATGTGCAATTTCGCACAAGGACATGAAATTCCTGCTGGACCACCTAGTGACACCTAACTTGACAATTAGTGCAAATCCTGGTAGCATCTTCACCTACCGAAAACCTATAAACTGCAAGAAGTTTGTCACCTATCATGCTTCTTGGCTTCGTGTGCCAAACTTGCTTCAATTGGCAAAGTACTGTGACATGATTTACCTCCGAGAACCGCACCAACTCTTCACCGCAAGAGCTGTCAATGTGTTTTTGAGAAGTTGGTCGGAAAACGGTCATCTTTGGGCTTTGACGAAACTCGATTTGATGACAAACATCACAAACAACCCGGATTACATAAGGTTTGATATGCGAGTGCTTCTAGAGGGAATACGCTGGGTTGCTGGGGCCAAAAACGTGAAGATTCCTCAAAGTAAGTCATAACTTTTGCAAAACTTCTGTATTCTGTATTGACTCATGTTTTCAGACACTTTCACCATTTCCATCATTACGAAAATGGTGTAGATGTGATTCGACGGGATGGGAAGGTGGCGACAGTGTTGATTGAGGAAAAATGCACGGTGTGCTACGATTTGCAAATGATTGTTTGGGATCTCGCTCAACCGAATGTTTGATTTGTGGTTTTCCGATTGAATGAAACTTGTTATGATCGTTGACAAAACATGAATAAATGAAAAAAACAAAACTTTATTCATCAATTCTCAAGGCTCAAACGTCGATTCCTATTTTGAGATTTTCGTACACTTTCAGGCCTTCATTTGGTGTGGTTCCCGGGGTCTCAAAGTTCTTCTTTCTTGGAGTTGGAGAAGGGATTGTGACTCATGAGGAAATGGCCCTGATTCTAGGGAGCTGTGTTTTGGAGAGCTTTAGCACTTCTTGTTATGTAGAGACCGGTTTTGTTTATAAAAAACCCATTGCCATTGGGTCCCTCAAAATCAACAACGCCCACTGGTTCTCTCGAGAGAACCTGGTAAACTTGAAAAGCTCCAAGGCAAGTTTTGGAAGTACCTTTCTGAAAGAGGAGGATTTCAACGACTTCATCCGTTAATGGTACAATTCTAAAGAGTATCAGTATCAAGATCTCGAGTACTTGGTGGTAAGAGGAATGAATCTGTTGGACTTTGACAAGATGATCAAGGATCTTCCGACGTTCCCGGGGACCCCAAAAAAGCAACGGCTGATGAGGTGAGAACACTATTTTTCACTGAAACGTTGTTTCTTTTAGCTTCTACGACCACGGCCGTGTGATCAGTGAAACCCGAGATATTAGAAGGCCAACTGACGGGATGTTGGCGACCATTGTGAAGCCAAGAGGGAAAGCGGGATCTGATTGTTTTCTGTTTGTTGTTTGGCATGATTTTGATCCTTCTCCTCTTGAATAAAGTTGCTATAATCCTCCTGGTTCCTCTCACTCGTCATGGTACGTTTCCTAGACCAAGAAGCCACAATCTGAGCAATCTATTCTTTGAATGTGGAAAACTTTGCAATAGACTTTCAACGTATAGCTTTATTGCATTGTGAAAAGATATACGTAAATACATAGAATTGGAATAGATCGCTAAGATCGCCAAGAAAGCTGTTACATCTCTTCACGACTTTGTGGAACACATTGATTTCGTCGCAGTTTTTCGTTTTTTTCTCCAATGGTCTTTATGTTTTGACTGATTCTCAAGAAGAACCCTACGACTGCAATGGAACTCATCTGCCACCAAAGCCACAGATCTGAGGCTTGACTTCGTCGTTTGAATCCAACGAGATGAGTGTTTCCTTGTCCTCGCAGCTGCCGTTAACGTAGTTGCACTTCGAGACGTCTCCGAGGTTTGAGACGACGTTTTGTGCACCGAATCCACAGATCTGAGGCTTGTGGTCTTCGGGATTGGGGAGTAGCATGATCAACTCTTTTTAGACTAGTAAATAGTGAAGAACAATGTCGAATAGTAGAAAAGATTGTACAATCTTTATTAGTCGGGTTGGTATGAGAGAAAGGACGGCAAGGCCGACCTCCTCCGCCCGATGCGTTTGTATTGAATGTGTAGGCCCAATGCGACAGCTGGTCTGGTCGAGGTCAAATAGGCGGGGAACGGGTAATGTACACAATACGAACACTTCATTAATCCTCATTCGGATTGGATGTATACCAAACAGTGAAGTAAAAATGATTTGTAGACACTTGAATCGTTGCAATCACACCATCAGCTCTTCTAACATCCACTCCATCTTCGTAGCGTCGTCTCAGTCGGGAGTATCTGAAAAGGAAGTTGTTTGGTTTGAAGCTACAGATTGAGATTTGTATCACTTACGCAGCTGCATCAAATCTTTTTGGTGCTCCTGGAAAATGAGGGATCCCAGCTAGAACTTCTTCTTTATCAAAGGGGATGGTGTTTGGAAGGTTGTAAGAACTCGCAAAGTAGTTCGGTTTTTTCTCGGTGCTCAATTCGATAAGTTCTAATTTCTGATTGTCACTTGTGATCCAAAAGAGCAAAAACTCATTGAGATCTTTACTAGTGATCTGGTAGGCACTATAAACGTCAATTCTCTGGCAGTTTTTGCTCATTTCAACTAGCTGCTCTCCAGTGATCCACGTAGCATGCAAGAGGCTGATTCTTTTATGTTTGAGAACTTTGGAATAGTTGAATGCAATCCCGGTGTTGGAGTATGCTTTAAATTCGAAGTGGTCAGCTACAAGGTTGTCTAGGAGAAAGGCCATTTCTTGTTCTTCAAGCTCATGTGCATCTACAACCATGTGTTCGGCTTTGTGGAGCATTTTGGTGCCTCGGAATAAAGTGTCAAAGTTTGGACGCATGTCGTCTGAGAAAAGATCCTCTCGAAAATCAACAATAACACTCTCCGAAGAGCATTTGAAAAGGGTTTGAAGCCAAATGACAAGAGTGATAAAGTCTTTCTCAAAGTTGCCTTCCTCGGGAACTGTTAGCATGGTTACCACTTCTTGTTTTGTCCACGGATCCTTAGATTTGTCGATTTCAACAATCCAAGTGGCTTCATTGATCTTCCAAGCCACCTTATCCATTGGAGTATCTTTCAATTTGAACCATCTACGAGCAAAATGAAAGTGGACAGTGTCCACTTGCCACTGGGGACTGCCACGAGAGGCGAGAGGGGCAACAAAGGCTAAAATGCCAGATGGGCCAATGCTTATGCTGAGTTGTACTTGGTGGCTGCGTTTGGAGCGTTTTAGAAGGGTTTGAACGCGATTGGAGCATTGAGAGAGATTGAATCTGGAAATGGGGATGTTTTGGTTTGATAGGGAGTTTATTTCAAGCACTTACATGTCTTCTAGGGTTAGGAAACTATGAATCCTCTCGAAAGCAAGACGAGGGAATTAGAGGAGAGGTAGAGAGGTCGACATGACAATGGGGAATGAGGGTCTCAATGGAACAAATGGGACTGAGAGACGTATGAGCAGTGCAGAAACAGATGAGGCAATCGGGACAGCGTATGACGTGGCAATGAGGGCGATCGCGACGTCACCAGATGACCTCAAATTTCCACAGAGATTGATACAAGAACACTTTATTTATCATCATCAGAATCGGGTTCATAACAAACAGTGAAAATAAATTGCTTATCATCCACTCGAATTGTTGCTTTCACGCCATCAGCTCTTCTAACGATCACCTCATCTACGTTTTCTCGCTTTGACGGAACATGTGCGAGTCCAGCTAGAACGACATCCTTATCGAATGTGGGAACTTTTGAGAATGGATAACCAAAGTAGTCATTATATGTCCGATTGCTCACAGTAATTTCCTCCAACGTTCGGCTGTCATTTTTGATCCAAGAAAGCAAAAACTCATTAAGCTCTTTGCTAGTAATCCATTCGGCGCTACGAATGTTTATTAGCCGGCAGTTCTTGCTCACTTCGACTAGCTGCTCTGCTGTGAGCCCTCGTGCACATGTCTGACTGGTGTTTGCTTTATGAAGAGCTCTGCGAGAGTTGAATGTATTGACGTTTGAGTAGTATCCGTCAAAATCCAAATGATCAGCTACAAGGTTGTTCAGAAGGAAGGCCATTTCTTCTTCTTCAAGCTTACATCGACTGATATAGATGTTTTTGGCTTTGTGGAACACTCTGGCTCTTCGGAATAAGGTGTCGAAGTTTAGACGCAATTGTGAGAGACGATCCTTTGTAAAATCAAGGAAAAGATTCTCCGTAGTGCATTTGAAAAGTGTCTGAAGCCAAGTGATAAGAGTGACAAAGTCTTTTTCAAACTTGTTTTCCTTTGGAACAGTTGACAAGGTTATCACTTCTTCTTCTGTTCTTGGATTCCTAGATTTGTCAATCTCAACAATCCAAGTGGCTTCGTTGATCTTCCAAGCCACTTTATTTATTGGAGTATCTTTCAATTTGAACCATTCACGGGAAATAAGAAAGTGGAGCCTGTCACGAGAACCGTGAGGGGCGACCAAGACTCCTAAGCAAGAGGAGCCAATGTTTATGAAGAGTTTCACTTGGTGGCTGCATTTGGTGCGTTTTAGAAGGGTTTGAAGGCGATTGGAACATTGCGAGAGATTGATTCTGGAAAGTGGGATGTTTTGTTTGATAGGGCGTATGTTACTTACATGTCTTCTAGGGTTAGAAAACTGTGAATCCTTTCAAAAACAAGACAAGGGAATTGGAGGAGAGGTAGAGAGGTTGACATGGCAATGGGGAATGAGGGTCTCAATGAACCAAATGGGACTAAGTGCAGAAACAGATCGATGAGGCAATCGGGGGCCACGTATGACGTGGCAATGAGGCCGTCTGCCACGTCACCAGATGGCAGATGACCTTTTCTAATGATTGAATGGATAGAACAAAGATCAGATTGCCAGTGGCAGGATGGGAGACGAACAGAAGGATTAGGTGTGACGTGGCAATGGAGATTTGTGTAGCTGCTAGGGGACTCTTTTGATTCTCGAGCAGACAAAGATTGATACAAGAACACTTTATTGATCGACATCAGAATCGGGGTCATAACAAACAGTGAAATTAAATAATTTCTCATCCACTCGAATTGTTGCCTTCACGCCATCAGCTCTTTTAACGACCACCCTTTTTATGTAGTGGTCTGGGTTTTGACGAACATGTGGGATTCCAGCTAGAACTTTTTTCTCATCAAATAAGTGAATCTTTGGCATCGAACAATCAAAATAGATACACCTCTCGTAGTTTGTAAAAATTATTGACTTTAACGTTTGACTGTCACTTGTGATCCAAAAGTGCAAAAACTCATTTAGGATTTCGCTAGTGATCCATTCCGCTTCATGAATTACAATTTTTTGGCACTTTTTGCTCAGTTCCAAAACCAGATTTAGAGATTTGTGAAAGTCGAATGTGTTGCAGGTTATGGAGTATCCTTTAAAATCAAAGTGGTCAGCTGCAAGGTTGTTTAGAAGGAAGGCCATTTGTTCTTCTCCGAGCTTGCATGGAGTGACAGAGATGTTTCTGGCTTTGTGGAACACTTTGGTGTTTCGGAATAAGGTGTCGAAGTTTAGAGGGAACTTTGTGAGAGTATTAGTTCCAAGATCAAGTTCGATACACTCCAAAGAGCAGTTGAAAAGATCCTGAAGCCACGTGGCAAGCGAGATGAGGTCCTTCTCAAAGTTGCCTTCCTCTGGAACTGTCATCCAGTTTACCGCACAAATAGTTTCGTCAATGGCAACTATCCAAGTAGCTTTGTTGATTTTCCAAGCTATCTTCTTCAACAGAGTGTTCTCCAAATTCACCCTTTCGCGAGTGAAATGGAAGCTGGACTGAGGAGAGCCGGAAGAGTCAACAGTGACTGCTGAATAGGAGGTACCAATCTCTATAGAGATTTTGATTTGGAGGTGGCATTTGGTGCGTTTCAGGAGGGTTTGAACGCGATTGGAGCATTGGGAGAGGTTGATTCTGGAAATGGGGATGTTTTGTTTGACTATGAATGGGCGTATGTTACTTACGACCCACTTTCTGTAATTCCGAAACTTTTTGTGAAGAGGCTTGGCACTAGCGCCGAAAGTTTTTCCGATTTGGCTGATTTTTGGCACAAACATGCACCCAGATGAGGTCTTTCAAAAAATTTAACCAAAAAGTTTGTACCATGTCCCTACCGTACTAGGAATCAACGAAACAACTTTTTGGGTAAAAAAATGTAAAAAATTCAAAGTTTGAGATTTTGTTCTGAAACTTTGTACATATGTTTTAGAGTACAAAAAGCATGTTTGAAAATATTTTGAGCTTATGAGAACATCTGGAAGTAGGATTTTTGACATCACTTTTTTGGTTTTGGTTTCCTATCTCGAAAAAAATGTATGGCTGTCTACGGTTTTTATTTTTTTATTTTGTTCGTCATGTCTTTGTGCACATTTTGATAGTAAAACCAGCTCCTATTTCAAGGTCCATCTGGAGATACATAGCTTCAAAGGTGACCCACTTTTCAAAAAAAGTATCACACAAAAAAATAAAAATCTTCATTTTTTGTCAATCTTAATTTTTCAAATTGAAAACGTGTAGGGCATTCCTTGCTGATTATTTTTGTAGTTGATCACTTTTCGATTGCTCTTCTGGTTCTCGAGTTATAGCCGTTTTCCCGAGACGTGTTCAAAGTTGGGGCGCGGCAGCCGGTCGGTCGGTGGGCGGCGGGGGCAAGTCGGCGGCCAAAAGTGGGGTGTGCAAGAATGATCATAACTTGGCGGGCAGGCAATATTTTAACAAACGGTCAACTACAAAGTTGTAGCTCTAGAAATGATCTATTGTTTCGTGTTATTTGTTGTTTATTTTCTTTTTAATGCAACAAGTTACACGTTTAGAAACTTGTCAAAGTTCAATTTACTGTGTACAGTTGCACGTTTGCTGAATTAATGAACAAATAACATGAATCAATAGATCATTTCTAGAGCTACAACTTTGTAGTTGACCGTTTGTTAAAATATTGCCTGCCCGCCAAGTTATGATCATTCTTGCACACCCCACTTTTGGCCGCCGACTTGCCCCCGCCGCCCACCGACCGACCGGCTGCCGCGCCCCAACTTTGGACACGTCTTGGAAAAACGGCTGTAACTCATGAACCAGGGAAGCTATTGTCAAGTGCTAAACAGAAAAATGATCAGGACAAAATGTCCTACCCGTTTCCAGTTTGAAAAATAAGATTTGACCAAAAATGAAGATTTTTATTTTTTGATGCGACGCTTTTTTTGAAAAGTGGGTCATCTTTGAAGCTATATATCTCCAGATGGACCTTGAATTGGGAATTGGTTTTACTATCAAAATGTGCACAAAGACATGACAAAAAAAATAAAAAAATAAAAACCGTAGACAGCCATACTTTTTTTTCGAGATAGGAAGACAAAACCAAAAAAGTGATGTCAAAAGTCACACTTCCAGATGGTTTCATGAGCTCAAAATATTTTCAAACACAATTTTTGTACCCTAAAACATATGTACAAAGTTTCAGAACAAAATCTCAAACTTTGAATTTTTTACATTTTTTTACCCAAAAAGTTGTTTCGTTGATCCCTAGTACGGTAGGGACATGGTACAAACTTTTTGGTAACATTTTTTGAAAGACCTCATCTGGGTGCATGTTTGTGCCAAAAATCAGCCAAATCGGAAAAACTTTCGGCGCTAGTGCCAAGGGAAGGTTGGGTTTTAGAGAAAGTGGGTCTTACATGTCTTCTAGGGTTAGGAAACTATGAATCCTTTTAAAAGCAAGACGAGGGAATTGGAGGAGAGGGAGAGAGGTCGACATGGCAATGGGGAATGAGGATCTCAATGGACCAAATGAGTTATTTTCTTGTCTCAATAAAGTGCCAGCAGATGACTAATGACTGGTCTTTTTTCTTTGTTTATCTGATGGGTCCATTAGCACCACCTGCCACGTCATTGGAGATAGAATCAAGGTCAACAGACCCTTCTCATTGCCACGTCACAAGACGCGTTCTGCGGACCCTTTCCTTCCCTTTACGAATCGAATCAATGAACCCTGTCGCAATGAAAATCGCGTTTTTGAACCTGGACCCTGCTTCCAAGAACAATGTGTTGAAGTCGCTGAATTTGGAGGATCTGTAAGTTTGTTTCAAATAGCACCCCGCACTCTAAACTGTTGTTTTTCAGCTTCAACCTCTCCCTAATCTCCAAGAAAACCCGGCGCCTCGTCAAAACCCATACCTCGCAATACACGAAGAAACTCTGGATGAACATCCAAATCACCAACCGCGAGATCTCCCTTCACAACACCTACATGAGTCATTACTGGATCTTTGCAAATTCTAGAACTCCTGGAGCCCTGGAAGTCGAAAACCCAACACCCATGAAAGTTAGCGGGATGGAAATAGACTTCTACCGGTTCCCGGAGCAATACTGCGTTATTTCCGACATGCCACAAGTGGAGTTCCTGGCTGTGGTGAACCATTTGAAAAAGGCATTTGCTTGTACCCTCAATGACTTCAAGATAGGGCTCAAGGACACGGACGACATCAATTTGTACTTTGAGAATCGGTTTCTGAAAACTGCTCGGTCCCTCGAAGTCGGGTATGGCGCTGTGACTCAAGATGAGATGACGCGGTTTTTGGATGAGTTCCCGGCTGCGAAAAAGCGGTTTGTTTGCTATCCAGGAAGACAGTTTTTGTATGATAAGCCTATCTCCACTGCATCCCTGTTGCTCAATGAAGCTCAATGGTTCACTCGTCAAAACCTGCTGAACCTGGACTGCCAGAAACTGGAACTCCGCAAAACCCTCTTCAAAGCCGCCGATTTCAACTCGTTTCTCATCAACTGGCTCTCCAACGAGGATCAAAAGCTCCAGTACCTTGTGATCCATGGAAAAGATGAACCAGCTTTCCGTGACATGTCTATAATCACTGAAGGAATCCCAACAATGCTAGGCACTCCAAAACGCCACACGGCTACCACGTACCGCGCACAAAACTACAACAATCCGAATTACGAGCTTGGTGTGGATATTAGAAGAAGATCCGATGGGATGCTGGCGACTTGTATGGTTCAGGATCAGTATAGAAACTTGTGTACTTTTGTTTTTGTGGTCTGGCAAGCGTTTGATCCGAGTGCGGTGTGAGTTTGAACTGAATAAAGTGTGTTTTCCGTGTGTTTTCCGTGTGTTTTCCCAAGAGCTATTTAGCCCCCTGTTGTTCTTATGACGTGGCAATTACCGTCACATCTAATCTCACCGTTCTTTGTCTCCCAGTCTCTCAGATGACGTGTTAGATGGATTAGTACCTTTTGCCACGTCTCTTGGGAAGAAAGGCAAAGAGGTCGCTACTGTCCCATACAATTCCTAACGATTCCCAACGATTCCTTTCAATCCGCAATGGAGAACGCCAACGTTGACAGAAGAATGGAGCTCCTAAACCTGCCGATTCTAGCTTTTGAGAACATGTACAGGTTCTTGGACTTTGTTGACTTGTAAGTTTCAATGCCCCCTTTCGAATTATGATCTTCAAATTATGGTTTTTCCAGAATCAACCTCGCAGAATGTTCAAAACGCATGAAAAGCTATGTGAAAAGGGTGGAGAACTCGAAACGCAACACTACCACTTGTCAAGTGACCATCCGACAGACTCGCCGGATGATTACTATCGATCGGCAGGATCGGGGGAAATTCTCTTGGAGTTCTCACTCTCCCAGGAACTATTACACGGCAAATGCAACGGAGTTTGTGGAGAGAAAGGTGGATGGACGGGTTTGGAGAGTTAGCCCCTGGGCAGAGGGCTGGATGACCCTTGGAATCAACGATGACGATCTGCTCTTCTGGGCAAACTATCTCAAGAAGATGTTCAACTTTAAGATCACTTATGTCGATTTGGAGCTGGAAACCAATGTGGATTTCCAAAAACTCTTCGTGGACACTGACGTTTTTCGAACCGCCGACAAGTTCCACATCCATCAAAAATCCATTCATGCCCATGAAATGGACTTCATCCTGGATAACTTTAACGCAGAAGACATGGTACTTGAGGCTCAACCCAAAATGACCTACATATACGAGAAACCCCTCACAAGATTCCCAAAGCTCAAAATGATCATGAGCACTTGGCTAAGCCTCCAGGATCTTTGGCATATGGCGGGTAGCTGCAAACGTATAAACCTTGACCTCATCGAATGTGGAGCAGGGGATTTGAACCAGTTGCTCAAGAATTGGCTGGCTAGTGATAACCGAAACCTGGAGTATCTCAAATTCCGCCACCCTGACAATGTTTTCATGGAACATACAACGGTTTTTGAAGGCATTGAAAGCACCCCAGGACGGGAGAAACGACGGGAGGCCGCTGTGGGATATTACAACAATGATGTCCGGTATGAAGATGGAAGAGATATCAAGCGATCGGATGGATTGTTAGCTACTCTATGGACTAAGGAGGATCGGCATTCGATCATTAGAGGAGTGTACTTTACCGTCTGGTATGATCCGAATCCTCATAAGGTTTATGCTAATGAGGAGTAACTGTAGTCATTGTGTTTTTGATGAGAATAAAGTACATTTAAAGAAATCATTTATTATTCAACAACCAAATCAAAGAATCTCTGATTATGCCAAACAACAAACATCATCTCACACTTGTAATACTTTGGCTGCTCCAAGATGACTGTAGCCCAAAGTCCATCGTTTCTCTGGATGTCGTTGCCATTTTCGTAGGCGATTTCCGGGTCGAAGTAGTCCAAGCCCTCCACGACCTTTTTAGAGCCTTCAAAACACTCGATTCCATTGAAAATTTCATCATAATCTAGATCAGGAACAGCCCTGCGAACCTCACTGGTCATAGTAAGGTATAGGAACTCTAGTTTTGTGTTATTAGATTCTAGCCAACTTTTCAGAAGACTGTTGATTTCTTGATTGCTAAACGCTCTAGAAAACAAGGTAATCTGTCGGCAAGTCTTCATCATATCCGATAACTTCTCCATGGTGATCCAATCAGCATCCAAGTGCAATTTGTCATAGCTTATACTCTTCGGGTACTGGAATCCTTCCTCTTGGATTTTGGCTAGACTGTACAGGTCATTTGTCACCACGTTATCTAGCAAATAGGTCATTTGGTCTTGAGTCAACTTCACAGAAGACAAGTGAACCTGGTCTGCTTTATGAAACAGGGTGGTTTCTTGGAGTAACATGGGAAATTCTCCCTCTTGAAAGTCCAATTCGAGGTATGAGATCCGGAAGTTCCAGAAGGTTTTGACGTACTTGAGCCAGAACAAGAGGTCTTGGAGATTGAGCGGTTTGATTGACTTGTAGCCGCCGTAGAAGGAACTGGAATTTGGAAGTTAGATGCTTCAAAAAAGCCCTTTACACCAAAACTCACATAAACGTCCAATCCAGATCTCCAATTCTCCGATCCACGAAAACTTCATCATCCCAGTATCCAATCTTCACATTTGACTCCCATGTAAACGATTTCCGGTTTTGACCTCTTATTTTCAAAGAGCAACTCTTCCGATCCATATTCACTGAAACTTGAGTTTCCTTTTTGCATCTTTTGACGGAATTTTGCACCAAAATCTCGCAGCGTTTTGAGAGATTTGCTATGTGGATTCTGGAACAAGCATTTGGATATTTGGATAGGCTTCTTCTGAGAAACTTACAAGTCAAGGAATCCCAAAAACCTTTGCAAGTTGTCAAAAACCATGGATGGAGCGGAGAGCAAAGGGAATCCACGAGTCACGTCCATTCTCAAAAGTGGATGAATGAATGACGGGTGGTATCTGCTCTGCCACGTCATCTATCTCGTCAGGCAAACAAAGATCTAGGTCAATTACCACGTCATTGTCTCCAGATTGCTGGGAAATGAACGTTCTCCGACTTCCAAGTGTTCCTGTTTCAAAGATTTTGAATCATTTGGATTTCAAAGAAGTGTAAGTAGAACGAAATTTGCTTTCCACATGCTAGGAAGTTCAATTTTCAGAATCCAACTCGCGTTTCTCTCCAAAAGAGCCACCAACATGGTTCTGGCCGCCGGAAGTCCCGGCTCAACACGACCAATCGCAAACTTATACTTTGAAAATGGACGAGATCATATCAGTTTGTTAGGAAAGAATCGCACAAAGTTTCTGTGTTACTTGAAAGAGAACGAGCAGTTCGATATGATTAGGGTTGGTCTTTCGGATCAACCCGTTCAGGCGAGATGGGAGTGTAAGGATCAGGTGATTAACAGAGTCAAAAAACGCGTCTGGTGAGTGATAAGATCTTTTGGAGGTGTAATCTCATTTCTCATTGTCAGCATGCATGAAAATTCAATGGCAAGTATCGGATCAGGCACAGATGATTTCCTCGTCATGGTCAAGTTTGTCAAGAGAATCTTCAACTTTCGAATTGATTATTTGGGTTTGGGATTCGAAAATGACGCGGATTTCCAAAAGTTGATGATTGAAACAAGTGTTCTTCTTAAAGGACAACACATTAACTTTGTTACAAGTGACCTTTCACCTGAACAACTGACTTTCCTAGTTGATAACTGTAACTTTAAAAGATTCTCGAGTCACGGCTCACTATCAGAAGGCTTCCAGTACGGATTTGCTCTCAGTAGATGCCAAGAACTCTACCTGGAACATTCTTTGGGGCTTGGGAATGAAGTGCCTGGAAGAATTGAAGAATGGATGACAATGGATCAGGTTTGGAACATTGCTAACTCAGGAACCACTAGGCAAATAGAGCTTTACCCTTTGAACTATACAAGTGAAGATTTGAATGGATTTATCAAGAACTGGTTGGCAAGTGACAATCGGACGTTTGAATACCTCAAGTTGGATAGATTGAGGGCCAGAAGAAAGTCTAACCCACTGAACGAACAAGTTTTTTTCAACGGGATACACACGTTTCCAGGAGTCAAAAAGAGTAAGAAAGCTATGAAGTAGGTTTGCAGAAGTTTATAACATTCTAACAACTGGTTTTCAGAAAGTATGGAACCCGACTTCATTTTGAAAAGGGGACGGATATAATGAGGAAAGATGGTCTCTGGGCTACTGTACTTTTCTACAAGAACAATGATCAGAAGAAGGTGCACTTTGTGGTGTGGTATGATGAGAATCCTAATGCCTGATTGTACTGATTGTTGAATAATTGTGCTACAAATCTCTGTCTTTCTGTAACCTCTGTTTCCTCTATCTCGTAATGAGGAATCGCTCTTCACGGCCATTGTCTTGAGTGGGAATAATTGAGGGACTGTCACCATCTGCCACGTCATCTATCTCGACAAACATACAAAGATCTAGGTCGATTGCCACGTCATTGTCTTCAGAAGACCACTCTCGTCATTGGCAGTTCCATAACTGTGAGAATGAACGTTCTCCGACTCCCAAGTGTTCCTGTTTCGAAGGTGTTGAATCATTTGGATTTCAAAGAAGTGTAAGTTGCAGAGGACTTGCTTTCTAGATCCTAGGAAAGTTCAATTCTCAGAATCCAACTCGCTTTTCTCTCCAAAAGAGCCACCAACATGGTCCTGGCCGCCGGAAGCTCATTGACAACACCACCAACAGCAAGAATACGTTTTAAAAGTGGACCGGACCATATTATGTTGTTAGGAAAAAACCGTACAAAGTTCATATGGTACCTGAAGGAGGATGAGGATTGGGGAATACAGCCGTTGTTGAACCCGAGAGACGAGTTTAGGGACCAAGTGGTTAATGGGGTGAAGAAGAGAGTTTGGTGAGTCAAACTGACCAAAATTTTGTACCTATCATCATTTCAGCTTCCACGACATTTGCCTAGCTACCATTGGATCAGGCGCCGACGATTTCCTCTTTGGGTTCAAATTTCTCAAACGAATCTTTTGCTTTCAAATCGATTTCTTGAGTCTGAACTTTGAAAACGATGTTCAAAGTTTCCAAAAGTTGATGGTGGACACAAACTTTTTCCATAAAGGGAACGATTATGGCTTGAATACAACTGGGCTTTCCCCAGAGCAATTGGCCTTCACATTTGATCATTGTTACTTCAAGGGATTGTCGACTTTTGGATCACTACCAGCAGGCTTCCAGTACAGATCGAAACTCAGTAAATACCAGGAACTCTACCTGCAACATTCTTCCGAGCGTGGCAGGGAAAAGCCTGGAAGAATTGAAGAATGGATGACAATTGATCAGGTTTGGAACATTGCTAACTCAGGAACAACTAGGAGAATGGACCTCCACCCTCTGAACTATACAAGTGAAGATTTGAATGAGTTTATCAAGAACTGGTTGGCAAGTGATAATCGGACGTTTGAATACCTCAAATTGGACAGATTGAGGGCCAGAAAGAAGACAAATCCATTAAACCAGCAAGTTGTTTTCAATGGGATCCACACGTTTCCAGGTGCTAAAAAAGCAAAACGGCTAAGAAGTAGGTTTGGAGAGGTCTACTGCAATCTAACGAGAAAATTTCAGAAAGTATGAGACTCAAATTCACTTTGAAAAAGGAACGGACATAAGAAGGCAAGATGGTCTCTGGGCTACTGTACTTTTCTACAAGAACAATGATCAGAAGGAGGTGCACTTTGTGGTGTGGTATGATGAGAATCCTAATGCCTGATTGTACTGATTGTTGAATAAATGTCCTACAAATCTCTCTGTCTTTCTGTAACCCCCTGTTTCCTCTATCTCGTAATGAGAAATCGCTCTTCACAGCCGTTATCTTGAGTGAGAATTCATAACATGTTTCAGGTACTCTATCAGTAACATCATATCCCAGGGAATGTTATCAGATTAGCAGATCCCTGTATGTCGAGTTTCAACGAATTTTCAATTTTGTCAATGAGATAACGGCATAGTGTTGGTGTACAGAAACCCGGAGCTCTGGAGCTTTGCGTGGGGTTGCACAGGATTCGAGCATGTTTTTGAGGCGTTTGGAGCATTGAGAAAGGTTGATTCTGGAATGTCAGCTGGTCTTAGTTTGTTTCAACGCTTTTACAATGACTTACATATCAGAAATCTCCAAACCATCATAGATTTGACGGAAAGTAAGATCAGGAAGACGGAGAAGAGGTAGGGGTGTCATTTGGACATTGAGAGTGAGAGGACTGACTGGGAAAGGAGATCTTTGAGATAGGGGTGACGTGGCAGATGACGTGGCAGGTGACGGGGGGGGAATAGATCAGATGAGTCGAATGGATTACATGGGAAATTGCTTTATTCATGAACAAGATAACAAATTCGGCTCCTCATCATACCAAACGGTGAACACAAACTCTCGAGAAGAGTTCACTATCAGAATCGTCGCCATCAAGCCATCAGATGATCTCTGAATGTCCACTCCGTTTTCGTACTTGTAGTTGCCTTCAATGTACCTGAAAATGATCAATCTTGTACTGAAAATAAACTAGACACCTTACTTCGCAGCGTCTGGCCGTTTCTTGGCTCCTGGAACATGTGGGATTCCCTCCAGAATCTTCTCTGCGTCGAATGGCTCAGCAAAATCTTGGATGTAGAAGCTCCAAAGGTAATGAAAGGGTTCTCTAGTGATTTTTACAGTCTCCAAGGTTATATTCTCCCCAGCCAACCAGTTCTTGATAAACTGATTAATGTCCGTGTCAGTGATAAGGATCGCACTTTTCAGACTGAGCTGCTTACAGGTCTCTGTCATTTTCTCCATCATCTTTGGGCAAATCCACATGGCGCAGGAAACCTCGATTTTCTCAAAGTTCAACGTCCCAGAGTAGAAGTAGTTTTCGTCAGGCAAACAAGAGATCGAAAGGTTTTTCGCGACAAAGTGATCGAACATAAAGTCCATTTCCCTCTTTTCCAGGGTACTGAAACCCACAGAAATGGAAGTGGCTCTATGAAGATCATCGGTTTCTACTAGCAACTTGTCAAAGCTCAAAAATTTTCCAAACCCAAAGTGAATTGAGTGAATGGGACAGTTGAAAAGGCCCCGGAAGAGTCTCACCAACTCCAGAATTTGCTTTTCAAAAGCTGCTGACTTCGGTGTGCTCAGCCATCCTCTAGAGCTTTGACTGTCATTGTTCTCCATGACCATCCACAAGGTTTTGTTGATGACTAGTTTCTCAAATTTCCCTAGCCTATAGCCCAAAGTCCACGTGAAACATTTGCGAGCCCTTGTCACGGAGATATGGGCAGTGTGTTGGTGTACAGAAACCTGGAGTTCTGGGGCTTTGCTTGGGGTTGCACAGGATTTGAGCATGCTTTTGAGACGTTTGGAGCATTGGGAGAGCAGGATTCTGGAAGAGAAGATGGTTTTGGTCTGCTTCCGCGCTTACACAGTGACTTACATTTCAGGAACCTCCAAAACATCATAGATTTGATGGAAGACAAGATCAGGGAGACAAAGGAAAGGGAAGGTAGTCATTTGGACAATGAGAATGACGGGATTGGGAAGGGAGGCTGTTTGAGATAGGGGTGACGTGGCAAACGATCTCTATGCTCTTGGGACAAAGTCGAATGGGTTGGAGAGATGGTGACGTGGCAACGACAAGAAAATGATCCATTAGCACATTTATTCAGCAACAGGTCTGGGACATATAATACAAAGAAGACACAAAGAAACATCACTCGTCCAGATTAGGGTGACGATCTCACCAAACCACAAACAAACACGATGTACCCCCGTCCTCTTCATATTCACAAGTTTCCACCAACGCCGTCGCCACCACCTGATCGTCTCGCTTCAAATCCACACCATTTTCGCAACGAGGCTCCTCGCCCCAGTGCATGAGTCTGAAGCTTGTTGATAAGACAAGACATTTTAGAACAATACAACAAACTCACTGGGCTAATATTTGCGGCTTCGGAGACCCTGAAATCGTTTCCAGGCCACAAACAACCTTTTCCAAAGTGAACGGCTTTTCCTCTTCTCCTTCTCGAATGAAATTTCCATATCCATCGTAACTATTAGCTCTGATACAAAGACATTGAAGTCTTGTGTCAGTGCTGTTCATCCAGTTGTGGAGGAACGCGTTGATATCCTCATTTGTCAGGGCGGTATTACTCAGCTCTACAGTTTGGCAGTTGAGGCGGAAAAGAACGTCTCGAGTAATCCAGTTGTCTTTGTGAACTTTCAAAGATTCGAAGGAAATTGGCTTCTGATTGTCAAGCACAAAACCCCGATCAGGGTTAGCAGAAAGTTCAAGCTTCTCTACTACACTTTCCAGATCCAAAATGCTCTTCATCTCTTCATGACTAACTCTTCCATTCAACACTGTCAATTCCTTGCACTTTTTGAAAGTCCAGAACTTTTCAAAACCGCCTGTCACCTTTGATAACAACTCCTCCACTTCAGCGACAGCAAACTCGAACAAAGACACTTCTCCATTGAACAAATCTACCAAGTATGAGAAAACGTTCAAAATCTCATCTGCTGGAGTATCAGCAGTGGGACATGCCAATCCGGTTCTTGCCTTGCAGAATTCGACTTTCCTTCCGTTTATCAAGCGAGTTGTCGGGTTTATCAATAGACGCCGAGTGAAACTGCGAGAGTTGTAGAACTTCCAGAAGCCTACTGCATGGTGGGGGTCATTGGGGTGGTTCACCAGGAGCTGTGGGTTCACTCTCCAAGAGATTGTTACCGAAAAGTTATTGGAAAGGCGTTGCTTCACTTGTTTTCGGACTCTAGCGGAGGTTAGTGAGAGATCGAAGCTGTAAATCGAGGGATAGTTTGGATGGGTTTTGTTGTTTTCACAAACTTACAGTTCAATTACACTCATGGACTTGAGAATTCGTTGAGAAACATGTTCAGAAAGTTGGAGGAAAGGGAATTGCGTAGGGTAATTGGCCATTTTGGGACAAAACCAATCTGGGTGACAGAAGAGACAATCTGAGCGCGATCTACACGTTGTACAGCCAATACTCTATCGATTTCTGAACGTCGTTTCCGAACGTTGAGCAGTCCGACGCAGTGTCCCTTCATTCGTTGCAATGACTGAGAGATTCCCGCTCTTGAACCTCCCTACTGTTGCTTTCGATGTTTTCTACAAGTTTTTGACGATTGAAGAAGTGTAAGTTTTCTGTTTTCTAGCTTCTATGACCTTTCACAATCTAATCTTCAGAATCCAATTGGCGCAATGCTCCTCAACACTTCAATCCATCATCAAAACCTCCAAAACCCGATTGAAAACCGCTAAACTCGACATTTCACTGACCACATCCCAATGTAGCCTCTTTATCGAAGCCGCAAATCACGATCGCATGAACTGGTACTTGGGTAACCAGCGGAACAAGATGTTGGCAAGCTCTAAGAGTCGATACAATTGGAGAATTAGCAAAGACGTGACCCTAAAAGTCAGTCGCGACAGGATCCGCTGGTTTTTCGAACCTCAAACTTCAAGCTCGTATGAGCAGGACTTCATACTTTTGGTGCAGTGGCTTTGCAAAACTTTAGGCTGTAAAATCAACAGCTTGAGTTTCAATTGTCAAGGCAACTTTAACTTTTACAAGTTGTTCGGGGAAACCAACGTTTTACATAAGGCCCGCGCTATCAATGTGTATCGATGTGCTTTTTCGAAAGAGGAGATGGCTTTTATGTTTGATAACTTTGACACGGAAGACTTGATGTTTATGGGGTATGGTGGACTTGATTTTGTCTACCAAAAGCCTCTAAACTTCCCGAAATTGATTCTGTGTCATGCTACTTGGATCACTGGGAAGAGCTTCTTGGATCTAGGCAATACTTGTAAGAACGTCAGACTCGAAAACGCTTTGGCTATCACTGAAACGGATTGCAATCAGTTTATCAAGAACTGGTTATCAAGTGATAACAAGAGTCTAGAGGTCATGATCGTTAACAAAAACTCATTGTTCTGCAACGATCTTGGCGAAGAAACGGAGCAAACTCCGTTTGAGAGGGAGAAGATTTTGGAGGGAATTGCGACGCGTCCAGGCTCAAGAAGAGATGTGAAACCGGACAGGAATTTCCTTCACGCTTTCCGATTCGAAAATGGAGTTGACATTCAACGCGACGACGGACTTCTGGCATCGGTTGTAGTGACGAGCGACGGTATTTTTCACTGCTTTGTTTTTGTTGTTTGGCATGATAAGAAGTTGCTAGTTGATGAATAAAGCTCTCAAGCTTTAAGATTCCCAATTTCTACATAACCAGACCTGCCGTGAGATAATGACGTGATATTTGTTTTAGGGTGTTTGAGTTGTGTGTTTTCTTTGAATAAAGTGTTTTCCTATGGAGTTCAGGTCACCTTATCCCAAGAGCAGAATGCCTTATTGAATAGATGATCCAATTGCCCAATTGACCTGTTCTTTAGAGCCCTAAACCTTTTCTCCCTCTGTCTATATGACAAGGTAGATGACGTGGCAACACCAGATGGCCTTCTTGACCTGTTTACAACAGACAACGTAGCTTAGGAACAATAGCCAATCTCCACCAGACCCCCACCCTGTTCTCTCATTCAGTCCACCACACTGACCATGGCCACCTTCCCTCTCCTCAACCTCCCTCCCAGTATTTCCGATCGAATCTTGAAACGACTAACGTATTCAGAAATGTGAGTTTTTAGTCAGCTTTAGTTGCCAAAACGTTATCAATCAAACTTCAGATTCGACCTTTCTCAATGCTCGAAACGGGCTTTCAACATGTTGAAGAATTTTAGTTTGAAAAGGAGAACAGGCTTCCTCGTCTACATCGAATCTAGCCCCAGTTTCCAAATGTACACTCCAAATGGTGAACAGATTTCATGGGTGATGCATCACAATCGGGACCCAATGATGATGGATCTAGAAAATCCACTAACCTATTGGATTCCTGGGTGTGCTCCCATGGACTTCTGCGTCACTCAAACAGTTCCGAGAGCTGTGGAATATGGTTGTACATCTCGCCATGGTATTCAGGATGTCTTGAAGCTTGCTGAGTACATACTAACTCTATTCAATGGGTCCGTCTCCGTGCTAACCATCGCCTATGATCAGATGAAGTATCTCGGCGATCTTCTATCAATCGATCAGTTTCGGAGATGTGAAGAACTGAAAACTGACTGCGGAAAAGTGACACATGAGGAGTTGAGACAGATTCTGGAAGGTTTCACTTCAGAAAGAAAAACACTTTTGTGCGAAACCAAGAACAATTTTACCTTTGCCCAGCCTCTACAATGCAGTGCGTTTGTTGCATTTGCAGGCTCCTGGATAAACCATCGAATGCTCCAAAACCACAGATGTAAAACTATAAGAATCCACCGAAGCACTTTGAACAATCAATCCATCAAAAGCTTGCTCAGTTCCTGGCTCGAAGGAAATCATGAAAAGTTGGAGTATATGCAACTCAAAACTCCCGACTGGCCGAAGGAATCAAAATGGGACATCTCAAAGATCGTAGACGGGATTCCAAGCACTCCGGGAGTTCCAAAACAACAAGAAGCCACAAATTTTCGTATTTACCAATTAACAATTCCCTATGAAATTGGGGTGGACTTGAGAAGAGCTGATGGAATGCGGGCTACTGCTGTGGTTTTCATGGATACCTATAGAACGCAGCACTTTCTGTTTGTAGTCTGGCAAGTGCCAAATCCTGATCTTGTTGTTGGATAACATGTTGAATAAAGTTATGTTTCTGAACCCTTTTTGTACCTTGTATTCTGTGTTCAATCCTGAATCCCTAACCTTGATTCCCAGGAGCATAATACCTTCCCTCTCTCCGCCTAATCTAAGCAGATGACGTGGCAAAACCAGATGGCACTCTTGACCTTTTTACAACAGACGAGATTGTCTAGGAACAATAGCCATACTCCACCAGACCCTCACCTTGTTTTCTCTTCATTCAGTCCACCACACTGACCATGGCCGCCTTCCCTTTCCTCAACCTCCCTCCCAGTCTGTCCGATCGAATTTTGAAACGTCTAGACTATGGAGAACTGTAAGTTATCTCAAAACCTTTTGTTATCAAACAGTCACCAACATTCAGATTCGACCTCTCGCAATGCTCCAAACGGACTTTCAACTTGGTAAAGAACTTTGGCTTTAAAAACCCATCAGGCCTGGTCGTCACCATCCAACCCAGCTCCGAATTCAAGCTCTTTGGTACAACGTACCGGCGACGAGCCACATGGGTTTTCCACCACCAACGGGACCCTGTTATCATGGATTTGGAGAACCCTAGGACCTATAACATCAAGGATCTGGGTCTTCAAATGGACTTTTGCATCAACCACTCAACCCCAGGATCCGTAGAGTTTGCTTGTGTATCTAGACACTGTTTCAAGGATATGTTGAAGTTTGTTCAGTACTTGGTAACCCTCTTCAACGGCTCCGTCGCTCTTATCAATATCAAAAACGATCAGATGAAGTTCCTGAACGATATCTTAGCAATTGATGCGTTCCGAAGAGTTAGACAGGTGTCAATTGACGGTAAAGTGACTCATGGAGAGTTGCAAAAGGTTTTAAAGAGTTTCATCGCGGAGGAATTCTACTTGCTATGTAAAACCAAGAAAAACTTCTCCATTGACCAGCCCGTAAAATGCAACAAATTTCGTGTACTCTATGGTAACTGGGTCAACCTTCAAACCCTCCTGAAGCTCGACTGCGCAATCGTCAAAATATTCGATACCAGTTTGACAAATGAAGATCTTAACAAGTTCTTGAAGCGTTGGCTGGAAGGATCTGATAACAAGTTGGAATACATAGTACTCACCGGACCGTCATTCACGAATGAACGCAAGTTGGACCTCCCAATGATTGCCGACGGGCTCCCAAGCACTCCAGGAGTTCCAAAGCGACCAGATGCCACAAATTTCAGCCTTATCCGCTTCACAATCCCTTATGAAAACGGGGTGGACTTGAGAAGAGCTGATGGAATGCGGGCGACTGCTGTGGTCTTTATGGATAACTTTAGAACGGAGCATTTTCTGTTTGTAGTCTGGCATGTGCCAAATCCTGATCTTGTTGTTGTTGGATGATCTGTTGAATGAAGTTATGTTTCTGAACCCTATTTGTACCTTGTATCTTGTGTTCAGCCCCGAGACCTTAACTTTATCCCAAGAGCGTAATCCCCTACTTTGTCTCATCTAACTGATTGGCAACCCAGACGGCTCATTTGACCCGTTTTACTTGTGGGAACTAGTTCGATTTGTTCTTTGTGACGCCCATCTGCAGGTGGACAAGCTAAACAGCTACAGAAAGGGATGAAGACATTATCAAAACATTCAATTCTTTATTCCAAACACATCAATTAACAATAGGCTCCACCAAATTCGGCTCCTTATCATACCAAACAGTGAACAAGAACCCGGCACTGAAGCTCTCCTGCTCTACCAAAACCGTTGCCATCAATCCATCAGCTCTTCGAATGTCCACTCCGTTCTCGTACTTATAGAAGGAACTGTTGTACCTGAAATGACAAAGTTTACACTGATTTGGGAAAGGGATCCTACTTTGTGGCATCTGGACGTTTCTTGACTCCAGGAATGTGTTCTATTCCTTCGAGAATCACTGCTCGATCCAGTGGAGGTGTTGTGTCAGTGGGATTACGGTAGTTGGTAATGTGGTAGGACAACTTTCTGGAGACTTTGATGAACTCCAGGGTCTTGTTTTCCCCCGCCATCCAGTCCTTGATGAACTGATTCAACGCAATATCACTGATTTGGATGGCGCTTTCCAATTCCATGTGCTTACAGGTACTTGCCAATGTCAAAAAGGCCTCGGGAGTCATCCAGGTGGCACAGGAAATGCGGACTTTGGAGTAGTTCAACGGCCCATTGTAGCTGTACTTTCTACCAGAGTACCCTTGAATTGTAAGGTTCTCCGTGGTAAAGTGCTCCAATATAAAGCTCATTTCTGGCGGGAAAATGGCACTGGGCCCAATCTCGATTTTCTTGGCGCCACGAAGAACTGCGGTCTCCCTGAACAACTTGGCAAAGCTTGCATCGCTTCGGAAATCGTAGTGAAGTCGGTGAATCGGGATCTTGAAAATGTTTTGGAACATTTTCAAAAGGGTCAGAAAGCTCGATTCAAGGGCGCCAGGCTCCGGAACGCTCAGCCAACCGCCATAGAAGTTGTCAGTAATCTTGGCAACTTTCCAGGTGGTGTTCTCAACTGTCTGATCCATGAACTCCAAGTCATCAATGTCTTCGCCTAGAGTCCAAGTAAATGCTTTCTTTGGAATTTCCTTGTTTTCTTGAACTGTGATCAAGATTTGCTCCTTTCGAATGGACACGCAAAGGAGTCGCTTGTTCCTCGGACCCTCTTGGTCTCGGATGATCGTTTTGAGGCGTTTGGAGCATTGAGCGAGCAGGATTCTGAAAGTAAAGGGGTATTTGAAGTCAAAACTATAGACATACATGTCAGGTACATCGAAAAACTTGTAGAGACAGTCAAACGCTGGGATGGGGAGATGGAGAAGAGGCAACATGGTCAGGGAATGTTGTACGAATGAGGAGGATTGGGACTGGGTAGCTGAGTAGACTGTCTCCTGTGAAAATGATGGGTTAGCCCTCAATTGGGGTCAAGAGATGGTGTGTGCAGATCTTTGACGTGGCAATGGGCCATTTGCCACGTCATCTGTCATCTAGCTGATGGAGATGATGACGTGGATTAGCCCTTCATTAGAACAATAGGTGTTGTTTGTATGACCCTTCCTAAGAGCAAGGAGATCCAGATTTGTCTGTCTGTTTATCTTGGTAATGGTAAGAATGAGACCCTGTATCTGCAGGCAAGATGTATTGTGTGTTTGGAAAAGATAAGCAACGTACTTCATTCAAAGAAAGAATCACTGAACAACAACAAGATTAGGATTTGGCACATGCCAGACAACAAACAGAATCGTGTTACCAATCAATCTGTCCTGGTAATGCAGAACGGTAGCCAGCATTCCGTCGCTGTCTCGCCTCAAATCCATCCCCGTCGCATAATCAATCGGTTGGCGATATGATCTGAACCGAGTGGCGTCTGATCGTTTGGCAACTCCTGGCTCACATGGGATTCCCTCCACGATGGTTGAAAACTTGTAACCCGGGCCATCGGGATCCAATATTGAGAATGTGATGTATTCCAACTTGGTGTTAGACCCTGCTAACCAGGACTTGAGATATTTGTTCAAGTCTTCATTGCTCATGGGACTGTCGAAGATGGTTCCAGTTTTGCAGTCGAGATTTTGGATAAACTGGAGGTTCACAAAAGT
This sequence comes from Caenorhabditis panamensis, assembly GCA_900883565.2. NCBI lineage: Eukaryota > Metazoa > Nematoda > Chromadorea > Rhabditida > Rhabditidae > Caenorhabditis > Caenorhabditis panamensis. The sequence goes on from LR538297.1 coordinate 905,098, forward strand.
ACCAGAAAACGCCGAAAACGCGTTGCATATTATGGGTTGATTATAGGAAAACTCGCTTCTGGTACTGCACGATAGAGTCATCCGCTCCGCCTTGAAGTTTTCTAGAATTTTCCGCAAATCTTTATGAGCAAGTATTCCATAATCCAGATTGAGTTCCGGACACTTGCGGAATGCATCAATTGCCAGAATATCGTCCAGGAACTTTTTTTGAAACGGTGAAACTTCCAGAAAAGCCACAGGGCAATGGAAAAGGGTTATGAGGTACTGACAAAAGTTGAGAATGTCCTTGACGGAATGCCGAGACCCACAACTGTAATCAACCGAAGTTGGGCTCTGGCGGCTGATGCAAAAGTCTATGGGCTCACAACCAGCAATCTTGTAGGTCCTCGGGTTTTCTAGGTCCATGATCTTTATATCTCGATCTTCGAGAAACTCCCAGGAAGCCTCTTGTGAGTGTCCTTGGAAGAACGAGAACAATTTGAAGCTGCAGCCAGCGACCAGGCGGACAAGGAATCGAGGAGGCCTTTCAACATTTGAGCGAGAGTTCTTTATCAAAGTGAAAGTCCGTGTTGAACATTGGGAGAGGTCAAATCTGAGTGTTGATTGATTGATAGGGTTTTGTTAGAAATAATAACTCACAGTTCCCCAAAGGTAAGAGATCTTAGAATCTGTTCGGATATCGATGGAGAGAGGTTGAGGAGAGGGAAGGTGGCCATGTTCAGAGAACGAATGAGGGTCTGCGCAGACGTTCCAATGCTCCTCTTCTCCGTTGACACTTCCCATGTCACGTCATTTTTTTGTCTGTTTATCTAGGTGGTGGTGAGAACGGGTTCGTAGGTCTTGTGACCCTGAATCTGTGTTTCAAAAGGATCTGCGCAACACTTCATTCATTCGAAAACGATCATGGAATTACAACAAGATTAGGATTCGGCACATGCCAGACAACAAACACAAACCTTCAATCCTTCAAATGATCTTGGATCAACGCAGTAGCCAGCATTCCATCGCTCTCCCGCTTCAAATCCACCCCACTCGCATAGTCCATGTCGGCCTCAAAGTAATGGAAACTTGTGGCGTTTTGTCGTTTTGCAACTCCCGGCGTACTTGGGATTCCTTCTACAATCTTTGAAAGGTCGTATTTCTCCGTGGCATCGTCTTCCAAGCCTGATACTGCTATGTATTCTAACTTGGTATCGGATCCGTCTAGCCAGGCCTTCAAGTACGTGTTGAGGTCCAGATCACTCATGGGACTCGTTGAAATGTATGCGGTTTTGCAGTCAAGCTTCTGCAGCACTTGGAGGTTTACCCAAGAGGCGCGGGAAACATTGAAATGATCGCATCTTATGGGCTGATCGAGGGAAAAGTTTTCCTTGGTATCAAACTCCAGATTCATTTCCTCAGCCTCGATGCGTCCCAAAATTCTCTGCAGATCCTTATGGGTAACATTTCCGAAACTAACACTGAACCGATCAAGTTTTCGGAACGACTCCATTGATAGAAAACAGTCCAGGAACGTTGTCAGTCTGGGATTCACAACAAGATTGTCCATGTAGCAATTGAAGAGAGTTCGCAGGTACTCCCCAAACTTCAGAACGTCCTGGGGAGAATGCCTAGACACACAGCCATACTGCACAGTTCCTGTGACCAAGCTACTGATGCAAAACTCGATGGGCTCACAGCCAGCAATCTTGTACGTAATGGGGTCTTCGAGATCCAAGGCCCTCGGATCACGATCTCCGTAAAACAGCCAAGAAGCGTTTTGTCGAGTTCGATGCGAGCGCAGTACGTAGTTAGAGCTATCGTCATAGGCGATCACAATACGACTGGAGTTTGGGGGCTTGGAGCAAAAGCTCTTTATCAAAGTGAAGGTTCGTTTTGAGCATAGAGAGAGGTCGAATCTGAATGTTGATTGGTAACTTTTTGATAGCTATAAGTCACTAGATAACTTACAATTCTGCAAGCGTAAGGGATCCAAGAATCCGTTCAGAAACCGCTGGAGAGAGGTTGAGAAGAGGGAACGTTGCAGCCATCGTATCCTAGATGAATGAGAGGGAATGAGGATTGTTCAGGGTCTCCTTCGATGGTGACGTGGCAGTGTTCTTTGTTCTAATTGCCACACCACCTGTCTTCTTGATGGGGAATAAATGAGGACCTGCTGTGATCATCTACGTTGTATTACCTCTCTCATCTCGGTTGACACATCACCTGCCACGTCACTTGTCTGTTGATCGAGAAACGGTGAGAATGGGTTCGTAGAGCGAGAAGCAGCACTTTATTCAAAAATAATCAAGGAACAACAACAAGATTTGGATTCGGCATATGCCATACCGCGAACAGAAACGTAGCGCCTCTATTTCTCTGCTCGTAGACCAGCACAGTAGCCAGCATTCCATCACTGTCCCGTCTCAAATCCACCCCAGTCGCATAGTCAACTTCTCGTCGAGGCGTCTGGAACTGAATGGCGTCTGGACGTTTTTCAACTCCTGGAATGTTTGGGATCTCTTCTACTATCTTGGAGAGGTCCAGATGAATCTTGTTCTTCGCATACTTGTCTCCTGAGATTGTGATGTGTTCCAAGTTTTTATCAGACCCTGCTAGCCAAGACTTGATGTACTTGTTGAGGTCTTCATTGGTCACGGGGCTATCATAAATAGTTCCAGTCTTGCAGTCCAGATTCTGGAGGAATTGGAGGTTTACCCAGTTTCCATGATGAGCCGAAAAAGCAGAGAATTTGATGGGTTTATCAAAGAAAAAGCTGCTTCCGGCTTCACAGTCGATTGTCATGCGCTCCGCCTCGAAGTTTCCCAGGACCTTGCGCAAATCTCTATGGTTCATTTTCCCATATTCCACATATAAGCCATTCTCTGTAAGACTCGACCAATGCGTGCCTTAGGGGAAACTTTTAATGTTAGTAGGTAGTACAAGTCTAGTAGAGTGCATGCGCATCACCTTGGCTCACAGCTCCTTATCACTTGGGCTCCGCGAGCCCTGATAGGGTGAGTAATCGAAAAAAATCAAAATTGTCGTGGAAAGCTGGGACTAATTTTAAAATTTGCATCATATAAAACTATGTTATTGGGCAAAATTTCAAATTTTCTGAACAAACCACCACCGAGAAAAAAAATATTTTCTAAAAAAATTTGTGTTTTTTTGTGTTTTTTCACGTATTCCCTCCGGGATGGATCCTTAGTCAGAGGTTCTCACCACAAAGACCTATTATACAATGTACCCTCATCCAAGACCTTCCTATCCCACAACTTACCTAGTCGTTTCAACCGGACTGAAAGGGGTACACGCCTCAAAGTGTCATCACCATTTTTTTGCTGTTACTGCTACTTTCCCAAGTTTTCTCCGAAAAAGGACATTAATCAAGGGTTCTCACCAAGGGGATTATATGTTCAAGAAACCCTTGTATATCACCTTTATTTTTCTCAACTTACCTTTTGGATGTAACCGGACTAAAATGGTTTCGCGCCTCAAAGTTCCCCAACCGTTATTTTAGATGTTATTGCTACTTTTTCGAACTTGCTCAAAAATGCGACCTTAGTCAAAGGCTCTCACCACGGAGACTTATTATACAATGTACTCTCATTTAAGACCTTTCTATCCCACAACTCACCTAGTCGTTTCAACCGGACTGAGTGGGTCAAATCTCTTATCAGATAATCACCACTTTTTTCGATTTTTTTGTTATTGATCAAAACTGCTCATTCAACACACCATTCGAAAGCTCTTTTTACGCTGATAATTTTTGCAGTTGACAACTTTTTACCATCTCTTGCCATTCAAAAGTTATAAAGTTCTGAAGAAATCCACAACAAGAATGGCTGGAAAACATGTGGTTTTTGTAACTCTTTGTGTATCTTTAGAACGGAAAAAGATAAAAACAAACGGTCAACTGCAAACTTTATCAACTTTGTCAGTTCTACACAACTGGCAAAACAGATTTTCACTTTTCAATACATCAAGAGCTTTAGAGTGTGAGGAACATGTATTTGAATTGAACAGTGATAGCGTGATAAGGAAAAATAATAAAAATCCGAAAATACTTTTTTTGGTTTTGTTATAGTTTGTTCAAAATATTTGCAGTTGACCGTTTTTTTGTTTAGTATTCTCGTTCTGGAGAAAAAAATGTTCGGTAACTTATTGATGATATCAAGAAGTGACTATGTTCAACTGCGTGTAACTTTTGAACGACAAGATATGGTAAAAAGTTGTCAACTACAAAAATGATCAGCGTAAAAAGAGCTTTTGAACAAGTTGTTGAATCGTTGTTTTCAATCAATATTAAAAAAATTCGAAAAAAATGGTGATGAGACTTTGGGGCGTGTACCCCATCCAGTCCGGTTAAAATGACTAGGTAAGTTGTGGGATAGGAAGCTCTTGGATGAGGGTACATTGTATAATAGGTCTTTGTAGTGAGAGCCTCTGACTAAGGATCCATCCAGGAGGGAATACGTGAAAAAACACAAAAAAACACAATTTTTTTTAGAAAATATTTTTTTTCTCGGTGGTGATTTATTCAAAAAATCTGAAATTTTGCCCAGTAACATACTTTGATATTGTACAAATTTTAAAATTAGTCCCAGCTTTCCAGGACAATTTCGAAATTTTTCGATTTTCCGACCTATCAGGGCTCGCGGAGCCCAAGTGATAAGGAGCTGTAAGCCAAGCTAGTGCGCATGCACTACACTAGTTCCCAACAACATCCACGTAAAATATCTAAGCTCTAGCTTTTGTCTAAGACCCTAAGGCACGGCCAGTTATAGCCTCGGTCGACCCTTACAGAGAGTGCCTTATATAACACCGTACATTTGCGGAACGCATCGATTGATGAAAAACCGTCCAGAAACTGTTTCTGATTGGATCTGATTGTCAGCATAAACACGGAGCCATTGAAGAGGGTTAGGAGATACTGCCCAAAGTTCAGAATGTCCTGGAGAGAAGGCCTAGACACACAGCTATACTCCACACTGTTCGGGGATCGCTGGGTGATGCAAAAGTCCATTGGATCACAACCAGCAATCTTGTGGGTTGTCGGGTTCTCTAGATCCATGATTTTCGGATCCCGCTCATTGTAAAACACCCAAGAAACTTCTTGTTCGCCTCCCTGGGAGAGCAGGGAATAGCTTGAGCTTGCTGCGATGGTGACACAAAGAGAATTCACAGTTTTTGAGCAAAAGCTTTTTATCAAAGTGAAGGTTCGCTCGGAGGATTGGGAAAGGTCGAATCTAAATGTTGATTAATTGATAGCGTTTTGACAGTCCAAGAAGATAACTCACAATTCCCCAAGTGTAAAGGTTTCCAGAATCCGTTCAGAAATCGCTGGAGAGAGGTTGAGGAGAGGGAAGGTGACCATGTTGAGGCAATGAATCAGGGTCTACGCAAATTCTTGTACTACCCCTCTTTTTCCAGTTGACACGTCACCTGTCACGTCATTTGTCTGTTTATCTAGATAACGGTGAGAATGGGTCCCTAGACCCAGAGATTGTAGTCTGTGTCTCAAAAAAATCTGCGCAACACTTCATTTAAAAAGAATCATGGAACAACAACAACAAGATTAGGATTCGGCACTTGCCAGACCACAAACAGAAATGTCGCTCCCCAAAAGGTATCCTGATAGATTAGAACAGTAGCCAGCATTCCATCACTGTCCCGCCTCAAATCCACCCCTGTCGCATAGTCAATCTCTTGCTGATACAGCTCGAAGGTGGTAGCATCTCGTCGTTTGGCGACTCCTGGAGTATTCGGGATCCCTTCTACGATCTTTGATAGGCTCAGATTGATCTTGTTGGCTGCATGTTTGTCACCAGCTATTGTGATGTACTCTAACTTGGTATTAGAGCCGGCTAGCCAGGATTTGAGGTACTTGTTTAAGTCTTCGTTGCCGAGAGAACAATCATGTATGTTTCCATTCTTGCAGTCCAGATTTTGAAGGAATTGAAGGTCTACCCAAGAAGCATTATTAATTGAAAAATCAATGCACTTTATGGGTTGAGCAAATGGAGAACTGCTTCCTCTAGTGCTGCACGATATTCTATAAAAGTCTGTCTCAACGCTTTCTAGAATTTTCCGCAAGTTCCTATGAGATAATTTCCCATTATGCAACCATAGAACCGTACACTTGCAGATTGCATCAATTGATGAGATATCCTCCAGAAAATTTATCTGATTAGGTTTGATTTCAAGCGTAGTGACATAGCCATTGAAGAGGGTTAGAAGGTACTCGCCAAAGTTCAAAATGTCCTGGGCAGAGTGTCTAGAGACACAACTATAGTCCACGGATGTCGGAGTCCGGCGGCTGATGCAAAAGGACATGGGTTCACAACCAGCAATCTTGTAGGTCTTCGGGTTCTCTACATCCATGATTCTAGCATCCCGCTCATCCAGGAACACCCAATAAGCTGAACCCAGGGATCCGCGAGATTGCATTGAGTAGCAGGAGCTAGCGGCATAGGTGGCAATTACTAAATTGGAGTCTGGGGTTTTGGAACAAAAGTTCTTGATCAAAGTGAAGGTCCGTTTGGAGCATTGGGAGAGGTCGAATCTAAAATTGTAATCGGTAATTTCCTGGTGACTAGAGATCACTAGATAACTTACAATTCGCCTAGAGTAAGAGATCTAAGAATCCGTTCAGAATCGGCTGGAGAGAGGTTGAGAAGAGGGAAGGTGGCCATGTTGAGGGAATGAATGAGGGTCTGCTCGATGGGACACCGCCCCTCATTCGCCACGTTATCCACCACGTCATCTGTACGTTAATCTCGATGAAGAGACTTTGCACCATGAGAAAACAGGTACAAAGCGATCGAAATAGTAGCAAGACATCAAATTCTTTATCGTAGAACATCAATTTGCAAGAGCCTCCACCAAATTTGGCTCTGGATCATACCACACAGTGAACGAAAACTGTGGCATACAGCTTTCCTGAATCACCAAAACCGTCGCCAGCAACCCATCGGATCTCCGAATGTCAACACCATCCTCGTAATTGTGGAAGGAATTGAAGTACCTGAAATGAGGAACTTTACACCAATTTGAGAAGAGGACCTTACTTCGAGACATTGGTACGTTTCTTTGCTCCCGGAGCGTATTCGATTCCTTCCAGAATCACTGATGTATCGAGTGGAGTTGCTGGATCAGGGAAACCTCGAAAGTTGGAGACGTGGTAGGACCATTTTCTAGAGACTTCGATGAATTCCAAGGTTCTATTGTTCCCTGCCATCCAATCCTTGATAAACTGATTCAACGCCATATCACTGATTTGGACAGCGCTTTCCAGTTCCATCTGTTTGCAGGTACTTGTCAAAGTCAAAAAGACCTCAGGAGTCATCCACGTGGCACAGGCAAAGTGGACATTCGAGAAATTCAACGGTCCCTGATAGCTGTATTCCCTGCCAGCGTACCCAAAGATTGTGAGATTCTCAGTGGCAAAGTTCTCCATTATATAACTCATTGTTTCTGGGTGAATGGCACTGGACCCCATCGAAACACTCTTGGCGCTATGCAGAATTGAGGTTTCCTTGAACAGCTTTGCAAAGCTCACAACGCTTCGATTCTCAGAGTAGACTTTGTGAACTGGGAGATTGAAAACAGACTGAAACCCTGCCAAAAGATTGAGTAAGCTTGAATCATGAGCTTCGGGTTCCAAGACAGTCAGCCAACGCCTGTAAAAACAGTCAGTCAACTCGGCCACTTTCCACGGGGTGTTATCGATGACGATGTTCCGATCCAAAAACTCCAATTTGTCATTTTCCTTGCTCAAAGTCCACTGGAACGTTCTTTTTGGTATTTTTTTGATTTCTAGAAGCGTGATTATTATCTCCTCGTAATAAATGTACACCTCAAGTGTCCGCTTCCTTGGACCCTCTCGGTCTCTGATAATGGTTTTGAGGCGTTTGGAGCATTGGGAGAGCAGAATTCTGGAGACGATAATGTTGAGACAGTTGTTTGGAAGCTTTTTAGTTACTAGAAAAACAAACTAACTTTTCAGGATCATCAAGAAACTTGTATAAGCTGTCGAAAGCAAGGATAGGGAGATGGAGGAGAGGGAACATGAGAAGGGAAGGTTGGTGAGATGACGTGGCAATCGCCTGGTAGAGATGATGACGTTGATTGGCCTTTCTCTGGGTCATGAGAACAATGGGGTTTGCGTGTCCTTTCCCAAGAGCACAAAGACCTAGATGAGGTGAGAATGGGTCTACTACGTCATATGTCAAGTGGGGAAGAGAATGGGTCTCAAAAAACGTTCGTACAAGACTTTATCCAAGAGCAAAATCATCCAACAACAACAAGATTAGGATTCGGCACATGCCAGACCACAAAGAGAAACATCTCGCCCCAATCTCTATCCTTGTAGACCAGCACAGTAGCCAGCATTCCATCACTCTCTCGCCTCAAGTCCACCCCAGTCGCATAGTCAATCCTGTTTCGATACGTCCGGAACCCGGTGGCGTCTGGTCGTTTTGCAACTCCTGGAGTACTTGGGATCCCTTCCACAATCTTTGAAAGGTTCAGAATGATCTTGTTCTCCTCACGTTTATCCCTGCTGATTCGGATGTGTTCCAACTTGGTATTAGAGCCTTCTAGCCAGGTTTTGAGGAACTTGTTTAGGTCTTCATTGGTCAAGGCACATTTGTAGAGGCCCCCGGATTTCAAGTCAAGGTTTTGAAGCGTTTGAAAGTTCACCCAAGAGCTACAAATTGACGATAAACGATTGAGTTTGACAGCCTGATTCAATGAGAAATCTCTTTTAGTGCTACACACCAGAGAAGTATCTTCTGTCTCAAAGCAGCCGAGAACTTTGCGGAAGTCGTCATGGCTTAGTATTCCGCTGCCCACTGTCAAGCTCTGACACTTACGGAATGCATCAATCGATAAGATATCGTCCAGATACTTTATCTGAACCGGTTTGATGTCCATCATTCTCACAGAGGCATTGAAAAGAGTTAGAAGGTACTTTCCAAAGTTCAAAATGTCCTTGACAGAATGCCTCGATACACAACTGTACTCCACAGATCTCTGGGTGTGACGGCCATTGCAAAAGTCCATGGGCTCACACCCAGCAACCTTGTGAGGTTTTGGGTTCTCTAGATCCATTATCTTGGGATCTCGCTCATGGAGAAACACCCAGTCAGCAACTTGTGAGCCTCCGTAGACGGCCAGATGGTATTTGGAGCTAGCGGAAATATTGACGAACATAATAATGATGCTTTGGCTTTTTGAGAAGTGCGTTTTTATCTGATTGAAGGTCCGTTTTGAGCATTGGGACAGGCAGAACCTGAATTGGAACGTTGATTCATGTAGGATTGATAGATAGAGACTTACAAGTCTCCAAACTTCAAATTTTGCAAAACCCGTTCAGAAATTACGGGTGGGAGGTTGAGGAGAGGGAAGGTGGCCATGATGAAGGAATGAGAGACGGTCTGTGCAGGTTTGCAACGTGGCAATCTCGTCTAACATCTGCCACGTCATCGGCCCATCAATCTAGACAAAGAGATGGTGAAAATTTGACCTGGACCCTTGAAGAGCACTATTCAGGATTAGATACATGCATCAGAAATTGGTTCAATACTTTATTCAGATCATACAACAACAACATTAGGATCCGGCACTTGCCAGACCTCAAACAAAAAAGTATCAACGTCCAAACGATCCTTGAAAAGCACCACAGTCGCCAACATTCCATCACTCTCTCGCTTCAAATCCAGTCCATTCTCATATGGAACACCGGTCCGTCCAATAAGAACATGGTATCTAACAACATCTGGACGCTTAGCAGCTCCAGGAAAAGTTGGAATCCCTTCAACGATCTTGGAAATGTTCCAATATGGAGCCACAAAACTTGAGCTTGGAAGAATGCTTCCTGACACTGGTCCTGTAACCGAGATGAATTCTAGCCTGGTGTTAGAACCTTGGAGCCAGTGCTTCAAGAAACTGTTCAAGTCCTCATTGGCCAAAGTGCTTGCACGGAGTATAGCATTCTTGCAGTCTAGGTTTCGGAGAATTTGAGCGTTGACCCAAGAACTTTGGAAAAGCATCATCATATTGGCTCTAATGGGAAGATCATAAGTAAAGTTCTTCCCAAGACGACACGAAAACGTGAACAAGGTAATAGTGTCAATAGCCAGAATCTTGCGCATCTCCTCATGGCTCACTTTTTCTGTGCGAACGCATAAAGTACGAAGGCTCCGGATTTCCAAGATTGATTGAAGTTCTTCCAGACAATTCTGTTTGTAGATATTCAGCGTCTTCACCGGGGCACTGAACAGGTTCATAATGTACGCGCAGAACTTCAAAAACTCCTTGCTGGAGTGGTTGGATAGACAACCAAACTGAAAACTGTTCCGGACCTCTGGAACAGTACAAAACTCCATGAGCATTCCATCAATGTTGTAGGTCCTCGGGTCCTCTAGATCCATTCTTTTTGGGTGCCGATCTTCGAAGAACTCCCAAGACGTGTGTCCATAGGCTAAATTTACTGCTCTGCTCCTAGAGTACAGTATCAACGACGAAGAAGAACGAGAAATGCTAACACTGACAACACTGGAAATTTTGTAGGCGGTTTTCACCAGGTTGAAGGCCCGTTTGGAGCATTGAGCAAGGTCGAATCTAAACTTTTTATATTTGCTTGACAACTTTGACAAATGACTTACAATTCGGAAAACTGCAAGATTCCCAAAACACGCTCAGAAACCGTTGGAGAAAGGTTGAGAAGAGGGAACGTTGCTGCCATCGCAGACGAGACGAATGAGAGGGAATTGGGACTGTCGTAGCAGTGTTCTTTGTTCTAATTGCCACGTCCTCTACTCAATCATCTGTTGTCTTGTTTGTCTAGATAGAGGTGATAAAGGGTCCTCGGTCCTGACCTTATCCCAAGAGCAAAGGTCCCCCGAGAGAAACAAGAATGAATGATGTGTTAGGAAAAAATTGAGACATCACTTTATTCAGATAGATCATCCAACAACAACATTAGGATCCGGCACTTGCCAGACTTCAAACAAGAAGCTTTCACCGTTCAAGTGATCCTTGAAAAGCACCACAGTCGCCAGCATTCCATCACTCTCTCGCTTCAAATCCAGTCCATTCTCGTAGGGAACACCGTTCGTTCTCATACAATAGTATCTCTCGATACCTTGACGCTTAGCTGCTCCAGGGAGCGTTGGGATCCCCTCCACAATCTTGGAGAGGTCCCAATCTGAAGAAGGGAGTTTTTCATTTGCTTCTTCGGACACAGGCCATGACACACACAGATACTCCATTTGACTGTTAGATCCTTCTAACCAATGCTTCAAGTAGCTATTGAGGTCTTTATTGGTCAATGAGCTATCATTTAAGGAAGCTTGCTTGAATTCCATGTTCCGGAGAAATTGAGCATTGATCCAACTGCTCGAGTATGCCGTAATATCTTGAAACTTCACGGGTTGGTCACAGATGAAGTTCTTCTTGGTGTCGCTCATAAGACAAAACTCTTCTGTATTCGGAAAACCAGTCAAAATCTTGCGCATCTCTTCATGACTCAGTTTTCCCATGTCAATGTCCAAATCATTGCAGTTTCTGAAAGCCTCGATCGATAGCAATTGCTCCAGACAACCCTTCTTTCGGCTCAGAATATCCAACGAGAATACAGTGGCATTGAAGAGCGTCAGAATGTGCTCACAAAACTTTATAAACTCCTGGGTGGAATGTGAGGAGAGACAACCGAACTGTGCATTCCCACGAGCAAACTGATTGGTCTCATTGGATCGACAAAACTTCATGCGCATTCCATCCACTTTGTAGGTTCTAGGATCTTCAAGATCCACTCTCGCAGGATCCCTGGCTTCGTAGAACATCCAAGCAGCACTTCCAACAGATCCCAGGTTTTCATTTGTAATCTTTATTTCCGAGGTGGAGTCGATAGTGACCATAATATTGCAGCGTTTTTTTATAGACGCTTTTATCAGGTTGAACGTTCGTTTTGAGCATTGGGAGAGGTCGAATCTGAGTTGATAACTTTGTCATAACGAAAGGGAACTCCAACTTACAAGTCAGGAAACGTCAATTTTTGTAAAACTTGCTCAGAGACGGTTGGAGGGAGGTTGAGGAGAGGTAGGGAGGTAGCCATGGTGGGCGAATGAATGAGATGAGAGGGTCTGCGGAGAGATTGATTCGTTGGCCCCTGTTGCCTGCTGTCTGATGGGTTGGGGGGTTGCCCCCAGCCTCATTGCCACGTCAATTGTCTCTTTGTTGATCTAGATACCACCATAATAAGACTGGACCCTGAGTCATGTCCCCCAAGAGCAAAGGCCCCTTGAGGGAAGGTTCCTAACACCTGGATGATTCGTGAGTTCACAAAAAACATAGGTACAATAGCTTCATTCAATCACAATCACTCATCATCAATAACAACATTAGGATCCGGCACTTGCCAAACTTCAAACAGGAAATTTTCATTGTTGATCGCATCTGTGAACAGAACAACAGTCGCTATCATTCCATCGGATTCTCGCTTCAGATCCAGTCCCTCGGCATACGGAAGTTGATTCCGTAGTCCGCGGTATCTTGTGACATCCGGACGTTTGGCGGCTCCTGGCATAGTCTCGATTCCTTCCACGATCTTTGCAATCTCCCATCTTGGCTGTTGAGGTCTTGGTTCGTCGTCAAACCTTGGCAGAGGCACCGACACGCAGAGAAACTCCATTCTAGTGTTAGGTCCTTCCATCCAGTGTTTCACAACGCTATGGAGAGTCTCATTGGTCAATGGGACGTCATGGAAGTATCCTTGCTTGAAGTCCAGGTTTCGTATAGATTGAGAATTGACCCAGGACTCCGAATAAACTTCTATCATATCAAGTGTGACCATTTCGTCCAGAATGAAGTTCGGTTTGGTATAACTCGAAAGCGACAAACGTTCTGCGTTGAAACCCGTCAGAATCTGGCGCAAATTCTCATGAGACACTTTCCATTCATCGAAGGTCACAAATCCACTGGTCCGGAAGGCCTCGGCCGATTGCAATTCCTTTAGGTGTTTGATCATTCGACCGGCGATGTCCAATTTGTAGATGGTAGCATTGAAGAGATTCATAAGGTGCTCACAAAACTTAATAAACTCCCGGATAGAATGATCGGATGCACAGTCAAAATCCGGATACCCTGGAAAGCCAGTCTGACAAAACTTCATGAGCAGCCCGTCAATGTTATAGGTTGTAGGATCCTCCAGATCAACTTTAAGCGGGCTCCTGGCGTCGTAGAAATTCCATTCAAGGTCTCCAAAATGGGTTGCGGGCCAATTTGTTAAGCGTATCGATTGAGTCGTATCGATTGTGATAGTGAGGGCGCTTGGCGTATTCTTGAAGGTGTCCTTCACCAAGTTAAAGGTCCGTTTGGAGCATTGGGACAGGTCGAATCTGAAAGTAGATACATAGAGATTGGACTAGTTAGATAGATAGGTACTTACAAGTCCGGAAACTTCATGAATTGCAAAACATGCTCAGAAACCGCCGAAGAGAGGTTGAGGAGAGGGAACGTAGCAGCCATCGTCGGGAGGAATGAACGAATGAGGTCTTCTTGTTTATGGTAAGATTGTGTCGTCTCCTCCATCTCAACTGCCACGCCCTCTGCTACCCCATCTGTCATCTAAGAAGTATCATATCTCGCTCTCTCCTTTCATAAAAGCGTCATATGTCACCTCATTTGTTATCGTATTTCTCTAGGTAGGGTAATGGTGAGAACATACCCTGGGTCTTGTATCCCAAGAGCATAGGCCCGGAAGGTTCCTTATTCCTTGATAAATGGTAGGTTCACAAAACGGGTGGAACAACTTTATTCAGATACAATATCACTCATCATCAACAACAACATTAGGATCCGGGACTTGCCAAACTTCAAACAGGAAACGTTCAATTTCAAGCACATCCGTGAACAACACCGCAGTTGCCAGAACTCCATCGGATTCTCGTTTCACGTCTAGTCCGTTTTCGTACGGAACCGTACCGTATCCAACGTACCGAACTGCATCTGCCCGCTTAATGGCTCCTGGGATAGTTATGACCCCCTCAACGATCTTGGAAAGGTCCCACTTTGGCTGTTCAGATCTTGGGTCTAAGGTTTCTAACGATGGCAGAGGCCCCGACACACAGAGAAACTCCATTCGAGTATTGGATCCTTCCAGCCAGTGCTTCAAGAAGCTATTGAGATCTTCATTGGTCAAGAAGCTGCCAGTGAAGGTTCCTTGCTTGAAGTCCAAGTTCCGGAGAAACTGAATGTTGATCCAGGAACTAAACCTGACATCTAACTTTTCAACTCTGATAACTTCATTGCAAAGAAAGTTCTGCTTGGTACGACTCGAAATCCGCAGATATTTCGTGTCAAAACCAGTCAGAATCTTGCGCAATTCCTCATGAGTCACTTTCCTGGAACCGATGCCCACTGATCTGCAAGTCCGGAAAGCCTCAACCGACAGCAATTGCTCCAAGTTCTCCATTTTCGGGCAGTTGATGTACATTGTGCCGACAGTGGCATTGAAGAGCTTCATTAGGTGCTCACAGAACTTCATTAAATCCTGGATAGAATGTTCAGAGAGACAGCCAAACTCTACATCCACATCCACATCCTCATCCACATCATCATCCTCATCCTCATCCTCATCCTCACGGGTAATCTCGGTTCGACAAAACTCCATGTGCATCCCGTCAACTTTATAGGTTCTAGGATTCTCAAGATCCATTCTTGCAGGATCCCTGGCTTCGTAGAACATCCACTTAGTGAATCCAAACGTCTCCAGATCATAATTCGCAACGTCTATTTCCGACGTGGAGTTTATTGAGACGCTGAGCGTGCTGGGTATTTTCTTGAAGAAGGTCTTTATCAAGTTGAAAGTTCGTTTGGAGAATTGAGAGAGGTCGAATCTGAAGAATAATAACTGCTACTTGTTTGCTAACTATTAGAAATGTTCACTTACAAGTCCGAAAGCGTCATGTTTTGTAAAACTTGCTCAGAGACGATTGGTGGGAGGTTGAGAAGAGGTAAGGAGGTAGACATGGTGAGCGAATGAATGAGAAAAGGGGATTTGCTGAGAGATTGGTCTGATGGCCGTCGTGGACTGCTGTCTGGTGGGTTGTAGGATTGTCTTTAGCCTCGTTGCCACGTCATTTGTTTCTTTGTTCATCTAGATATGACCACAATGAGACTGGACCCCAAGCCTTGTTTCCCAAGAGCATAGTCCCTCAAGGAAAGGTTCCTGATGCCTAGAAAAACCATAAGCAAACAAAATAGGTATAGCTTTATTCGATCACAATATCACTCATCATCAACAACAACGTTCGGATCAGGCACTTGCCAAACTTCAAACAGGAAATGTCTAATATCCATCGTACCATTGAACACCACCGCAGTCGCCAGCATCCCATCGGATTCTCTCTTCAAATCCAGCCCTTCGGCATACGGAACGTCATAAGGGCCTAGCAACGGAGAGAACCTAACAACATCGTGTCTCTTATCCGCTCCTGGAATAGTTGCGAACCCTTCAAGTATCTTTGAAAGGTCCCATTGCTCTTGAAGTCTTGGTTTTGGGTATCGAGGCGATGGTAGAGGGATTGAGGCGTAGATGTACTCCATTCGAGTGTTGGAGCCTTCTAGCCAGCGCTTCACAACGCTATGGAGAGTTTCATTTGTCAATGTGACGTCATGGAAGGAAGCTTGCTTGAAGTTCAGGTTCCGTAAAACTTGATCAGTGATCCAGGAGTTTGAATCAGCTCTTATCTTCTCAATTGTGATCGATTCATCCAGAATGAAATTCGGCTTTGTACCACACGAAAACAACAGACTTTTGGTCTCAAAACCAGTCAGAATCTGGCGCAATCCATCATGAGGCACAATCCCTTGATCCAAGCTCACAAATCGGCTGGTTCGGAAGGCCTCAACCGATTGCAATTGCTTCAGGTATTTAGTCATTCGGCAATCAATATGCAATTCGTGGATGGTGGCATTGAAGAGATTCATGAGGTGCTCGCAGAATTTCATCAACTCCTGGATAGAATGATCGGATGTGCAGTCAAACGCCGGAATCTCTCGGACATCAGTTCGACAAAACTTCACAAGCAGTCCGTTAACGTTGTAGGTTGTAGGATCCTCCAGATCAATTCGAAGTGGGTTCCTGGCGTCGTAGAAGTTCCAAACAGCTTCTCCAAAAAGGGTCTCGTCAATAGTTGCTATCGCCACACGCGAACTCGTGTAGATTGAGACAATAAGGTCGCTTGGCGTACTCTTGAAGGTGTTCTTCACCAAGTTGAAGGCCCGTTTGGAGCATTGGGAGAGGTCGAACCTGAAAGTAGATACATTGAGATTGGATTAGTTGAATGACTTGGTACTTACAAGTCCGGAAACTTCATGAATTGCAAAACGTGCTGAGAAACCGCCGGAGAGAGGTTGAGGAGAGGGAACGTAGCAGCCATCGTCGAGAGGAATGAACGAATGAGGTCTTCTTGTTATGGTAAGATTGTGTTGTCTCTTTATCTCAACTGCCACGCCCTATGTCAACTCATTTGTCATCTTGTTTGCTTAGATTGGATCTTGTATTCTAAGAGCATTGCGGCGAGGTTAAGGGGAGATGAAAAGGTAGCCGAAGTGAGATAATGAATGACAGATTGAGGACAGCTAATAAGAATTCTTGTATCTCTTCCTCCTTTCATAAAAGCGTCATATGTCACCTCATTTGTCATCGTATTTATCTAGATGGGGTGATGGTGAGAATTGGTTTGGATCTTGTGTCGTATATCCCACGATCATCAACCCCGAGACAAAAGTTAGGCACAAAACTTCATTCAATTCAAATCATCCAACAACAACACGATTTGGATCCGGAACATGCCAGACTACAAACAAGAAACCATCATTGGTTCCCTCTTCATGAAACGTCACCACCGTCGCCAGCATTCCGTCGCTCTCTCGCTTCAAGTCTACTCCATTTTCATAGGGAAAACATATTCCAAGTCTCCGGTTCTCTGTGGTAATGGCACCAGGTCGTTTAGGAACTCCGGGGGTATTTGGGATCCCTTCAACTATCTTTGCAAGCTCAAACCTCGTTTGATTGCAGGTGACTTTGAAGTACTCCAACTTGGTATCGGATCCTGCTAACCACGTCTTGAGGTACTCGTTGAGAAATTTATCGGTAAAGGAATTATTGCGAATGACTGCAATTCTGCAGTCAAGATTCTGGAGAATCTCAAGAGTGACCCAGGAACCGTTGGAAGCATCAAAATGATTGCATTTTATTGGCTGATCAATGGAAAAGTTTGGCGCGGTAGTACACACCAGTGACATTTCTTCCAGGGTGAACCCACTCAGAATCTTGCGCAACTCCGTATGAGTTACTTCCCCCCAGGCAATCCTCAACGTTTGTATTGTCCTGAACACATCAATGGACAGTAGATCATTCAAGATCATTCTCCTATCACATCTTAGATTGATCACTGACACGAAGCCATTGAAGAGGTCTAGAAGGTATTCAGCAACTTTCAAAACGTCCCGAACAGTATACACACGGTTACGATCTGTTTTCTGTGGGATTTTTCCAACCATGTAGAAGGTTTTATAGTCTTCTCGATGCTGATGGAAAATCCATTCGGTTTCCTCGGAGTTTCCTTCACAGAACACGCGTAAGTGCACACAGTTTCTGATATAGATTATCATACTGGCGGGTCTTCTCAATCTCCTTTTTATCACATTGAAGGTCCGTTTGGAGCATTTGGATAAGTCGAATCTTAAATGATAACTTTTTGATAATGATGGGAAACTTCAACTTACAAGTCGGGAAGTTCCAAGTTTTGTAAAACTTGTTCAGAGACGAGCAAAGGGAAGTTGAGGAAAGGTAAAGAGGTAGCCATGGTGAGGGAATGAATGGGGTTCAGGTGTGCTGAGGGGCAACGTTTCTCTTTCTCTTGTCCCATCACCACGTCATCTGTCACCTTCATTGAGATAGGATAATGGTGGGAACGGACCCAGGGGCTTGTATCCCAAGAGCATAAGACCCTTGAGGGAAGGTTTTAGGTGTCAGAACGAATCATAAGGTTACAAAATAGGCACAAAAACTTTACTCAAATACAACTGCCTTCAACAACAACATTAGGATCCGGCACTTGCCAAACTTCAAAAAGAAATGTTTCAATTCCAAATAGATCCACGTAAAACAGCGCAGTAGCAAGCATTCCATCGGATTCTCTCTTCAAGTCCAGTCCATCCTCGTACGGAACCCCGCCCATCGTGTGATACCTAACAATTTCGGGACGCTTAGCAGCTCCAGGAACAGTTGGAATGCCTTCGAAGATCTTTGCATGATTCCACTTCAAAGGTGTGGGATTGCGAGCAGTGTGAATTGGTCCTAACGGTGAGAGACAAATGTATTCCAATCGAGTGTTCGATCCTTCCAGCCATTGCTTTAGGAAGCTGTTGATGTCTTCTGCAGTTAGACAGTTGTAACTAATGCTTGCATGCTCGCAATCCAAGTCGAGAAGCATTTGACCAGTGAACCAGGAACCATGTAGAGCAATGAAATCATTGGCTTTGATAGGTTGATCATAAGCAAAATTCTCGTTGACTTTGCAGCACAACTCCAATCGCTCCGTGTCAAAACCATCGAGAATCTTTCGCAACTCCTCATGAGTCACTTCTCCAGAATCAGTCCTAATGTACTTGGGGGTCCTGAACGCCTCGATTGATAGCAACTGGTCTAGACACTCCATTTTGTGACATTTTATTCCCAGCACATACACCTTGGCGTTGAAAAGGTCCATTAGGTGCTCACAGAACTTGATAACGTCTCGGGTAGAATGATTGCTTGCACAATTGTACTTCACATATCCCCGATCGTCCAGAGACCGACAAAAGTTCATGAGCATTCCGTCAACTTTATAGGTGCTCGGATTTCCCAGATGTCTTCTTCTAGGGTCTCTGGCGTCGTTGAACATCCAACTAGTGTATAGTAACACCGATTCACTTTTATTCGCTACCGCGACTTCCGTTTCCGAGTCGATTGTGACCATGATGTCGGTGTTCCTTATCTTGGACGTTTTTGTCAGGTCGAAGCAACGTTTCGAGCATTGAGAAAGGTCGAATCTGAAGAATATCGATGGATATCAGTTGAAAACGTTCACTTACAATTCGGAAAACGTAAAGTTTCGTAAAACTCGCTCAGAGACAAGCAATGGGAAGTTGAGGAAAGGTAGGGAGGTAGCCATTGTGAGCGAATGAATGGAATGGGAGGTTTTACTGAGGGGCAACGGCTCTCTCTTTCTTCCCTCCCATTACCTCGCCATCTGCCACCTTCATCTTGATAGGATAATGATGGGAATGGCCCCTGGACTTATCTAGACGAAATTTAGGTTCTCTTTATTACCACGCCATCTGCCACGTCATCTGCCACCTTCATCTTGATAGGATAATGGTGGGAACGGGCCTGGGGTCTTGTATTCCAAAGAAAAGGATCCTTCTGGTGAGGGTTCCTGATGCCTAGAAAAACCATGGATTCACAAAATAGGTACAAAAACTTCATTCAAAGACAATATCACTCATCAACAACAACAACATTAGGATCCGGCACTCGCCAAACTGTAAACAAAAAAACTTCGTTTCCACTTCCATCCCTGTACAACACCGCAGTAGCCAACATCCCATCGGATTCCCTTCTCATATCCAATCCATTCTCGTACGGGATCACGTCTCCACCATACATGTGCCTCATAACTTCGCGGCGCTTAGCGGCTCCTGGAAGAGTCGGAATGCCTTCTACGATATTTGAAAGATTCCAAGCAGGTGGGGGAACTCGACTTGGTCTTTGCGGCGTCAGAATGATGTATTCCATTCGAGTGTTCGATCCTTCCAGCCAGTGTTTTAGGAAACTGTTGAGGTCTTCATCAGACAGAGAGCTTCTCCAGAAGCTACCTTCCTTGCAATTTAAGTTGAGGAGCATCTGTCCAGTAAGCCAAGAGCCCTGAGAACATAGGATATCTTTGACTGTGATTGCTTGGTCACACGAAAAACCCTCTTCGGTTTTGCACTTCATCTCCAATCGACTCGCATCAAAACCTGTGAGAATCTTGCGCAAATCCTCGTGAGTCACGCTTCCATACATAATGCTAACGTCGTAAAGGGTCCGGAACGCCACAAACGACATCAACTGGTCCATGCAATCAATTTCGGAGCATTGGAAACGCAGAAAATGAACTTTGGCATGAAGCAAGTTCATTATGTGCTCACAAAACTTTATAATGTCCTGGGTTGAATATCTTTTCACACATGCGAATATCACTTCCCCGTATCGCTCTGAGACCGATCAAAGTCCATGAGCATTCCGTCAACTTTATAAGAACTTGTGTTCTCTAGAACCTCTACTCTGGAGTCTCTGGGGTCTAAGAATGCCCAAGAAGTCATGGTTAACATATCATAATTCAAAATTGTTAGTCTCGAATGTACTTCGAGAGCGACCGAGATACTGTTGTTTTTTGTCTTGCACTTTTTTATCAGGTCGCAGCATCGTTTGGAGCATACAGAGAGGTCGAATCTAAAGAATGTCGATGGATATCAGTTGCAAACGTTAACTTACAAGTCGGGAAACGTCAAGTTTCGTAGAACTTGCTCAGAGACGAGCAGAGGGAAATTGAGGAAAGGTAGGGAGGTAGCCATGGCAAATGAATGAATGAAATGAGAGGATCTGCTAAGGGGAAACATCTGCTGTATGACACGTAATGGGGTCCTCTTCAGCCTCATTACCACGTCATCTGTCACTTTGTACATCTAGATAGGATAATGGTGGGAACGGACCCAGGGGCTTGTATCCCAAGAGCAAAGGAGCCTTGTGGGAAGGTTTCTGATGCCTAAAAAAACCTTAGGTTCACAAAACAGGTACAAAAACTTCATTCGAATACAGTATCATTCATTAACAACAACAACAAGATTAGGATCCGGAACATGCCAGACAACAAACAAGAAATGATCATGGTTCATACGATCTTTGAAAGTCACTACTGTCGCCAGCATTCCATCACTCTCTCGCTTCAAATCCACTCCATTTTCATAGAACACAGGATCTCCAAACGCCTGGTATCCAGTAGCACCAGGACGTTTAGGAACACCTGGGATATGAGGGATTCCTTCAACGATCTTTGCCATCTCCAGCTCGGTTTCGTCATTGGTGACTTCAATGTACTCCAACTTGGTATTAGATCCATCTAGCCAGGTTTTGAGGTACTCGTTGAGATCCACATTGTTCAAAGAGCTATCATAAACAGTTCCTTTCTTGCAGTCCAGATTCTGAAGCATTTGACGAGTGACCCAAAAACCTCTGATAGCACAGAAACTATCGCATCTTATTGGTTGATCAAAGGTAAAGTTTGGCTTGGTAGTACACACCAATAGCATGTGTTCCATGACAAATCCACTCAGAATCTTCCTCATTTCTGCATGAGAAACTACTCCTCTGTCGACCCTCAATTTTCGCATTGTCCGGTAGACATCAATTGATAGCAGAGCATCCAGGTAGTTTCTCTGATCGCATTTGACATCTATCATTGACACGAAGCCATTGAAGAGACTTCTGAGGTACAGTCCAAATTTCAAAACCTCCTGAACAGAATGACCAGATACACAGCCATAATCTGTTCCCATACGGGTTTCCACAACAAAACAAAAGTCCATGGGTCCACAACCGCTAATCCTACAGGTCTTCGGGTTTTCTAGATCCATGATCCTAGGATCCCGATCATGATAGAAGATCCAGTTGGCTCCTTGAGAGGTTCTTCGACAGTACACACTGACACTGACGCTCTCTTTGATTGAGATTATCATGATTGTTGGTCTTCCCAATCCAAAGTTTTTCACCAAATTGAAAGTCAGTTTGGAGCATTGAGAGAGGTCGAATCTGAATGTAATAAGTTCGATAACTTTCTGCTAATTTGACTTACAGTTCTTCAAACGTAAAAGATTGCAAAACTCGGTCGAAAACCACTGAAGGAAGGTTGAGGAGAGGCAAGGCAACGACCATTTTGGTGGAATGAGTGGAGGTTTGCCACGTCATCCAAATGAGTCCGATGGTCGATTAGATTAGCAAACAGCCTTTGTTTGCCAAATATGTATGGGCTCAAATGATTCACTTAGTTTCGAGTTATGACCCGGATAGAAATACTCACACACAGACATACCAACAGACACACATTAGTAAGGATGGTCAAACTAAAGCGAGGGAAAATGTACGAAAAAATCGATGACGGGATCGTCGTCTCATCGCCACTCCTCGTCGCCCCAGTCGTCTGCCTATTCTTGCTATGAACCGTCCCCGTATTCCAATCTTCCTACTGCCCTATAATGCCCAGAAATGGATTGTCCAGAGCATGGAGCTCGTTGAGATGTAAGTTGTTTTGATTGTTGTCTATTTGTAGCCCTTGTGTTTCTAGTAGGGTAGAGACAATGTACAAGAGCCATTTCACCGCTTTCCTTGTTGAAAAGTGAACTATGTGTGCTAGCAGTCAGATAACATAAAGGAACGTAACTTTCTGTTCAGGTTCCACTTGTCTCAATGCTCAAAAAGAACCTTCAATGTCGTCAAAATGGAAGTTGCAACTTTGGAAGATCAACCCGAATTCGCCATCACTTTGGACTCCGTCTCCAAGTTCCACTTGTCATCGGAACACCTCCAAGAAACGTCCATGATCAACTTTGTCTTTTATCACCGACGCCATAAGGATTCCCTGGATCTAGAGGACCCCTACACCTATCGTTTTGACACCGTGAAAATCGACTTGTGCCCGAAACAAAATCGACCAGGAGCGTTTTTCTGCGCCTCTAATGATCTTCCGGATGTGCTGAAGTTCATTGGATATGTCATGAAGCTCTTCAACCCTTCAATTGGAAAGATATGCATTGATAGTGTGAAGCCTGGAGGCATTGAGCAACTCTATGAAATCGAAGGATGTAAAAAGTGTGAACAATTGGAAGTGAAGACCGGGAGAGTCACTGCATCCGAGATGAACTTGATCTTGGGAGGCTTTCAAAAGAAGAAACTGGAGGTTAAATCTAAAATAGGACCCTCTGTCTATATCTACAACCTGGTGATCTCTGGAGACTCCCTATCACTGCACAATGCGAAATGGTTCAAACGCCACAATCTCGGGCTGCTGGACGCAAAGAGAGTGGAGCTGGTAGGATGCCTCTTTACAAATGAGGATCTTCGACGGTTTTGTATACACTGGCTGATGACAAACAATCAAAAACTGGAGGTATTGGAGTTTGGTGGAAGAATCGGTGATTCAAAGGAAATTCTGGAAGCTCTTTCGCAGAGGGAGATTGGGAAAGGGTTGCCAGTTCATAGAGGAGGAATGAAACCGGCGGCGGCAATGCAGAGGTAAATTGAAGAGCCAAGTGACTAACTAAAACCCTTTGTTTTCAGAGCCAATGTCCCCGCATACTACCCCTATCAAAACGGCTTGGATCTAGTACGAAAATGCGATGGACAAGTTGCAACTATCCTGGTCACCCCGAACTTTATATCCAAGCAAAACTTGTTCATTTTTGTTGTTTGGCCTCTACTCCGAGTTAACCCGAATCAGGTTCGCAGAGTGAACGCTGTACCCGCTGTACCCGCTGTACCCGCTGTACCCGCTGTACCCGCTGTACCCAATTGATCTCTCAGCAATTGTATCTTACCTATTTTGAATGAATATTTCGTGCTCTCTCTAATCTCTGTTCTATCTAATCCTTCTCTGCAGCTAGAAGAGGGTATTGGCCACCTATTGACGTGGAAATTGCCCTTTACTGTCTCAGCTGACCCTCTACCTCAATCCCTCATTCCTCCATTCTTGCTCTCTCAATGATCGTCCCTGTCCTTCGTCTCCCCCACGTCGCATTTGAAAATGTCTACGATTACTTCGAGATTCCTGATGTGTAAGTCGGTATTTGGATTCCAGCAGCACATAATCATTTTTCAGAATCATGCTCTCTCAATGTTCAAAACGAATGAAAACTATCGTCAAGTCCATTGAAAAACGTCAAGGAAAATGTCTTGAAGTTTTGGTTTCCAAACGAAATCTAATAGTGAGAGTTACAAATAGTGAGAAAGAGTGTCTTTTCGATTGGCGGGTCTGTTTGGAAAATCGTCAAAATCTCAATGAAGAAAATGTCATCAACCGGAACATAGAAGGACAGAAATGGAAAACGGCTCAAGGTCACGACAACACCTCTTGGATTGTCGTTCCTCGAGCCGGTAGCTTGAATGAAGACCTCCTCACCATTGTTCAGTTCTTCCAAGACGTTTTCCAATGTTCAATCGACAAGATCCATTTTAGACTTTTCAATGAGCTCAGTTTTGACAAGTTGCTCCGAGGTAGCACACTTCTACACACCGCCCGTGGGATTTTCATAGAGAGGACGAATTTCTCCCCTGCCGAAATTGACTTCATGTTTGATAACTTTAACGCAGAGCTGCTCAAGTTTGGCGGGCATTCTAACGGGCTGTACAGTTATCAAAAGCCAGTGTTACGGTTTCCAAAGATCCAAATCGACTTTGCTCAGTGGATCACTGCAGCCTATTTTATGGAAATGGCGGAGACATGCAAGAAAATAAGGTTATGCAACGCCTCTCAGATCACAGACCAAGCTCTAAACATGTTCATCAAGGCATGGTTAGCAGGAACCAATAAGACACTGGAAAGCGTAGAAATCCATCGAAAATCTGTCTTCGAGAGGGATGCTATTTTGAATGACGTTGAGCACACTGTACTGAAAATTGAGGCTCCGAAGGCCAGGATTGAAGTGGAAATCGAAAGAACCGATGGAAAGCTGGCAAGAGTGATCGTTGGTCCGTTCTTTTTTGTACTTTGCCCTGTTCCTGAATAAATATTGAGTGTTCGCTCTAGTCTCCTTTCGTTCCCCCTCTCTCCCCAGCGATTAGAAAGGGTCATCTGTCACATGGTGACGTGGCAATGAACCTCTACGCTGCCATGTCTGCCTCATCGTTTCATTCATTCATTCTTCACGTCATCTACTGTCCCGTTTGTCTCTTCTGCCTCTCACTCCTTCGTTCTCTCAATGGTCGTCCCTGTTCTTCGTCTCCCCCACATTGCATTTGAAAATGTCTACCTGCACTTGGAGATTCCTGATGCGTAAGTTGGTATTTGGATCCTAGCAGCACATAATCTTCTTTCCAGAATCATGCTCTCGCAATGTTCAAAACGAATGAAAACTATCGTCAAATCCATTGAAAAATGTAGAGCGTTAACTTGGGGAGTCTATGTAGGCAAAACGGACGCGTCTGTGGCAGTGTGTAATGCGGAGAAAAATGTGATCTTTGAGTGGAAGGTTTCCTCGGAAACTTTGAGAGCGGATAACACCCGTGAGTGTGTCATCAAAGGAGACCAGTCTTGCATCACAGTTCGTTTGATTCGTAGCAACGAGTGGCTCAGTGTCCCAAGAGACGACGAAAACCCCGAAAATGATTTGTTCTGCCTTGTTCAGATTTTCAAAGACATTTTCCATTCCCCCATTGGCGTAATTATGATAAAATCTTTCGATTTCATCAGCTGCGACAAGTTACTTCGAAGAACCTCAATTCTTCATACAGCACCTCGCATTGAAATATATCTGCGTAAGGGGGTTTCGCCATCGGATGTTAACTTCATGCTTGATACCTTGAACGCTGATAAGCTCAAGTTTCTCGCAAACGCTGGAGAGTACAGCTATCAAAAACCAGTGTTACGGTTCCAAAATGTTCAAATCTACCTTGCACAATGGATCAGTGCAGCGTACTTCATGGAAATGGCGAATACCTGCAAGAAAGTCAAGTTCTACAAAGCCACCCGCATCTCGGATGGGGATCTCAACAAGTTCCTAAAAGCGTGGTTAGCAGGGAACAATGAGATCTTGGAGAAAGTAAAAATCTCTCGGAAAAACACTTTACCTGAATTTGCTTCACTTTTGGTGCCATTTCGTAAGAAAGTTATTTTGGATGGCGTCGAGCACACAAAAATGGTAGAAAATGGATCAGACATTAAGGTGATGATCGAGAGAAGCGATGGGAAGCTGGCATGGGTGATTATTCAACAAGAAACGCATCATCGTTTTCCACATTTTATGTTTATTGTTGTGAATTAATCATATTTTCTGTACCTTGTTATGTTTCTGAATAAATCTTGAGCGCTCTGTCTAATCTTTGTCCCATCTTTCTTCCCAGTAATTAGAGGGCAAAAGAGGAAGGAACATCTGTCCTTTGATGACGTGACCAGGTATAATTGCTTTGGTATCACCTGTCCCATCCGCCTCCTCATCCTTTCATTCTTTCATTCTTCGCTTCCCAATGTTCGTCCCCGTTCTTCGTCTCCCTCACCTTGCCTTTGAGAACGTCTACAAGCACTTGGAGATTCCTGATATGTAAGTTTCTATCTGGGCAATTACTACAAAGTTTCATTATCACAGAATCATGCTGTCCCAATGCTCCAAACGCATGAAAACCATCAGAATCGCTCAAAAGATCCATTACCCCACTCCAACTTGGATCAACGCTCCTCAAGCCGGTGCCATTGAAGAAGACCTTTTGAAAATCGTCCAGATCTGCCAAGATCTGTTCCGCTGTTCCATCGACAAGATCCGAATCAGATTTTTCGAAGAGGTTAGCTTTGAAAAGTTGCTCCGATGCTCTTCAACTCTGCACACAGCTCATGAGATTGTCATACAGTGGGTGAAGTTCTCGCCTTCCGAAATGAACTTCATTTTTGATAACTTTAACGCAGAGAAGCTCTACTTTTCCGGAGACTCTGAGGAGTCGTACAGCTATCAAAAACCCGTGTTACAATTCCCAAACATTCAGTTTAACTTTGCGCAGTGGATCACTCCAGCACACTTCATGGAAATGGCAGAAACCTGCAAGAAAATCAAGTTCTTTATCGCCTCTCTAATCACTGATCAAGACCTCAACATGTTCATCAAGACATGGTTGGCAGGAACCAATGATATTTTGGAATACGTTGAAATCAGTCGAGACTCTGACTACGCAACCCATACTCCAGTAGCAGAACCATTCGAGAGGGATGTTATTCTGGATGGTCTGGAGTACATTGTACTGGAAAATGAAAATGATCCAGAGTTAGACGAGGAAGATCAAGATCCAGATGCTAGGATGGAAGTGAAGATCGAGAGAGACGATGGAAAGTTGGCAAGAGTGATTGTTCATCAAGAAACAAGCTATGATTATGGACGGTTCCAGTTCATTGTTGTGAAGGAATCATGTTAATTTGAACCGTACTTGTTTCTGAATAAATATTGAGTGTTTGTTCTAATCTTTGTTATGTCTACATCTTCTCAGCAATAAGAAGGGGTCTTCTGGCACCTGTTGACGTGGCAATCGACCCCATTGTCTCGCCAAGTCATTAGCAGTCTCGTTCACCTCAATTCCCCTTCATTCATTCATTCTTGGTCACCCAATAATGTTCCCCGTCCTTCGTCTCCCCCATCTCGCCTTCAAGAGTGTCTACAGACACTTGGAGATTCCTGATGTGTAAGCTTTTGCTAAAACCCTTCAACATCAAATCTAGATTTTTTTCAGAATCATGCTCTCCCAGTGCTCCAAGCGCATGAAAACCATCGTGAGATTCATGGAGAAGAATGGAGGGAAAACACTTGAAGTGTCTATAGAAAACCTGTATAGTTTTATGGAAGTGCTCAGCAAGAAAAAAAAGCGTCTTTTCATATGGAAAATTTGTTTAGAAGGTTCTAGATGCCATGATGAAGAAACTTTTGCCAACAGGATCATTGAAGAAAAATCCTGGATAATAGCGGAAGGGAGATGTCTTTTCGCTCCAAATTGGCTCAGTGTCTCTCGATGGGATTGCATCGATCAGGACACACTTCTCGCTGTTCGTATCTTCCAAAATGTTTTCCAATGTTCCATTGGCAAGATTGAGACAGGGTTTGTCAAAAACATCAGATTTGACAAGTTGCTCCGAAGTACTTCAATTTTACATAGCGCCCGTAAAATCAGCATAAAAATGCCAAACATCTCCCCGGCGCAAATGACCTTCACGCTGGACACTTTTGTAGCCGAGAAGCTCTCCATTGCCGGGTATGCTGGGTGGCAATACAGCTATCAAAAACCAGTGTTACGGTTTCCTAATATTAAAATTAAATTTGAACAATGGATCACTGCACCGTATCTCATGGAAATGGCAGAGACATGCAAGAAAATACGCCTCTGGGATGGCACCAGGATTACTGATCAGGATCTGAACAGACTCATCAAGACATGGTTAGCAGGGACCAATGAGACCTTGGAAAAGATAAAAATCTGTCGACATCCTGATTTTGGCGTTCATCGCGCACGACCGCCATCAGTGTCATTCAAGAGAGATGTCATTCTGAATGATGTGAAGTTCACGGAAAGGAAAAACAGACCAGAAGCTGAAAGCGACGAAGAGAATGATGATGATGATGAGAAGATTGAGGTGGAGATCAAAAGAGGTGATGGGAAGCTGGCAAGAGTGATTGTTCATCAAGAAAGAAACTTTGATTATGGACAGTTCCAGTTCATTGTTGTGAAGGAATCATGTTAATTTGAACCTTACTTGTTTTTGAATAAATATTTCGTGATCTCTCTATTCTCTGTTCTATCTAATCCTTCTCAGCTATTAGAAGGGGTCACCTCTTACCTGGAGACGTGGCAATTGACCCCATTGTCTTGCCACGTCTTAGCAGTCTCGTTAACCTCAATTCCCCCTCATTCATTCATTCTTGGTCACTCAATGCCTCTCCCTTTTCTTCGTCTCCCCCATCTCGCTTTTGAGAGCGTTTACAGACACTG
The DNA here is from genome assembly GCA_900883565.2 of Caenorhabditis panamensis. NCBI lineage: Eukaryota > Metazoa > Nematoda > Chromadorea > Rhabditida > Rhabditidae > Caenorhabditis > Caenorhabditis panamensis. Next base: position 933,908 of record LR538297.1, read on the forward strand.
GGGAAATCTCGATCTGTAAGTTTACTTGATCCTAGTATCTACAACCCAGCACACCAGATAATTGTTTTCTTCAGAATCATGCTCTCCGCGTGCTCCAAACGCATGAGAACCATCGTGAGGTCTATGGAGAAAAATAGAGGACAAACGCTCGAAGTATCTGTCGAAAAAGATCACAGTTTTTTGAAAGTTATGAGCATGAAAAAGAAACCTGTCTTCACATGGAAAATCTGTTTGGGAAATTCTCCATATCAAAATGCAGAAGAATGGCGAATCGATATAAGCATTGAAGGGCGATCATGGAAAATTGAGGAAGACGAATCCTTATACTTTGATGAGTGGCTCTGTTATTCTGAACCGGATCATATCGATCGGGATACTCTGTTTTTTGTTCGCTTCTTCCAAGAAGTGTTCCACTGTTCCATCGACGAGATCACAGTCGGGGTTTTTAGAGAAAATAGCATTGAAACGTTGTTCCTAGGCAGCTCAATTTTACACACTGCCCGTGAGATCTACATTGATTTAACAAAACTTTCCTCATCGGATGTTAACTTTGTATTCGAGAACCTTAACACTGAAAGCCTCAAGTTCTTCGGATACTCTGAGGAGTTGGAGACTTACAACTATCAAAAGCCAGTGTTACGGTTTCCAAAAATAGCAATCCACTTGGCCCAGTGGATTACTGCAGCGTATTTTATGGAAATGGCAGAGACCTGCAAGGAAATCATTCTTTCCACGGCTTTTCGAATCACTGATCACGACTACAACAGGTTCCTCAAGACATGGTTGGCAGGGACCAATGAAACATTAGAGAAAGTCGAAATCCGTCGAGACCCTATTTACTGTCTGAAATCCAGGCCCAAGTACGTGCCATTTGAGAGAGATACCATTTTTGATGATCTAGAGTATACTGTCATGGGTAATGAACCTCACCGTCCAATACCAGGATTGACCAGAATTGAAGTGAAGATCAAAAGAAGCGATGGGAAGTTGGCAAGAGTGATTGTGCATGAAAATACATTAGGTGATCGTGGTTATGGAGAGTTCGAGTTCATTGTTGTGAAGTAATCATGTTTACTTGTCTTTACCTTACTTGTCTTTGAATGAATCTTGAGTGTTTGCTCTAATCTCTGTTGTATCTAATACCCCAATTGGCACGTCATCTGCTGTCTCGTTCACCTCAATTCCCCCTCATTCATTCGTTGTTGGTCCCTCAATGCCTGTCCCTATCCTTCGTCTCCCTCATCTTGCTTTCGAGAACATCTACAGACACTGGAAAATAGCAGAAATGTAAGTTTTCAAAGAGTGAAAATCCGCTGACTTTATACCTCCAGAATCTTGCTATCCCAATGCTCGAAACGCACAAAAACCGTCGTCAAATTCATGGAAAAACGAAGAGAGTCAGCTTTGGAAGTGCGCATCGACACAACGGAAGCATCTGTATCAGTCATAACTGGCTATAAAACAGTCTTTCAATGGATGATCTGCTTGAATAGTAATAGCGTGGTTCTAGCCCACGCCCAGGATTTCGTGGACATGACGTTTGAAGGACAGCCCTGGAGCTTAGCTCGCAAAGCTTTCAACTTTCCAAATTGGCTCAGTCTCCCAAGAGCCGATGGCATTGAACAGGATGTTTTGTTCATCGTTCAGTTTCTCCAAGCCCTTCTACAAAGCCCTATCGCCAAGATACACGTCATGTCTTTGAAAAATATGAGTTTTGACAAGTTCTTCCGAAGCTCCTCGATTCTACAAACTGCCTCTGTCATTGACATGACATATACGGAGTGTTCTCCTCTGCAAATGAGCTTCATATTTGAGAACCTAAACGCAGAGAAGCTCCGCTTCACCGGGCGCTCTCTTTTCTATCAAAAGCCAGTTTTACGGTTTCCAAACATTCAACTCATCAATGCTCAATGGGTCACCGCAAAAGACTTCATGAGAATGGTGGATACCTGCAAGAAAATCAAACTCTGTCGAACCACCAAAATCTCTGAGGATCACCTCAACAAGTTTGTCAAGAAATGGTTAGAAGGGAGCTATGAGACCCTGGAGCAAGTTGAAGTCTCTAGAGAAGGTGTTGGTATCAGAGGGTTTCTTTCCATTCGGGAACCATTCAATAAAGACGTTATCCTGAATGGTGTGGAGTTCAGAAGAGTGGGAAGGGAAGTGGAGGTCTGTAGAAACAATGGGAAGGCTGCGAGAATGATTTTTGATCAGGGAGGATATTATAGTGGAAGATTCAAGTTCTTTGTTCTCTAATGATAATGTTCTCTACTGTACTTTGACATGTTATCGAATGAATTTTTTGTGTTCTATCTGGTCTTTGTTCTGTTTCTATTTTCCCAGCAATTAGAAGAGGTTATCTGTCACTTTATGACGTGGCAATTGACCCCGTTGCCACCTCATTCCTTCAGTCTTGATTACTCAACGATGTTCCCCGTTCTTTGTCTCCCTCTCGTTGCCTTTGAGAACGTCTACAGACACTGGAAAATAACTGAAATGTAAGTTTTCAAAGAGTGAAAACCCGCTGATTTCTTTCTTCCAGAATTCACTTATCCCAATGTTCCAAACGCACGAAAGCCGTCATCAGATCCATGGAAAAGCATAGAGCGTCAGTTTTGGAAGTAAACATCGACAGAACACAAGCCTCTGTAACAGTCATGTCTGGGAAAAGAATTCTCTTCCGATGGATTGTATTCTGGGGAAGAAGAACACTGTTCCCAGCTCAAGCTCATGATTTCGTCTTTACCATCGTTGAACCGCAGCCCCCAACTCCTAAAATTCCTCCTTATCTTATCCGACGAAGAACCGCTGGCATTGAACAGGATGTTCTGGTTGTGGTTCAGGCCCTCCAAGACGTTCTACGAAGCCCCATCGCCAAAATCTTTTTCACATCTTCAAAAGTTATGTGTTTTGACAAGTTATTTCGAAGCTCTTCAATTCTACACACCGCCAGTCACTTCAAAATATTGGCTGACATCTCCTCGGTGGATATGAACTTCATGCTGGACACTTTTGTAGCCAACGAACTCTACATTTCCGTGGATGCTGGGTGGGGGTACAGTTATCAAAAGCCAGTGTTACGGTTCCCAAATATCAGCATTAGTTATGCACGATGGATCACTCCAGTGTATTTCATGGAAATGGCAGAGACATGTGAGGAAATAAGTCTCAGGGAAGTCACCAAGATTACTGACCAGGACCTCAACAGGTTCCTCAAGGCATGGCTAGCAGGGAGCAATGATACCTTGAAAAAAGCTTTCATCTATCGAAAACCTGACCGTTGCCTCCATTTTGGATTTCCGGCAGCACCATTCAAGAGAGAAATAGTTTTTGATGATGTGAAGTTCACTCAAGTGGGAAACGAAAAGAATGGACTAGGTGTGTATAGGATTGAAGTGGTGGTCAGTAGAAGTGATGGAAAACGTGCAAAGGTGATTGTTTATCAATGGGAAGATATTCGTGATGAATTCAGGTTCACTGTTCTTGAATGAATCTTTTGTGTTCTAACTTGTCTTTGTTCTGTCTTCAGTTTTCCAGCGATTAGAAGGGGTCAATTGTCACCTGGTGACGTGGCAATCGATCTCATTGTCTTGCCACGTCATCTGCTGTCTTATCTGCCTCCTTTCCTCCTCTTTCATTCATTCTTGGTTACCTTACAATGTTCCCCGTCCTTTCTCTCCCTCTCGTTGCCTTCGAGAACGTCTACAGACAATTGCAAATCTCTGATATGTAAGTTTTCAAAGAGTGAAAATCTACTAATTTCATTCTTCCAGAATCCTTCTATCCCAATGCTCCAAACACACCAAAACCGTCATCAGATCCATGGAAAAAAGTCGAGGAACAACGCTCAAAGTATCTGTCTTGGAAAGTTACAGCTTGTTGAGAGTGCTAGACAAGAAAAAAGAGGACGTTTTCACTTGGAGGATTGGTTTGGAGGAAAACGCTGAAAACGAAACGTTTGTCGACAAGATCATTGAGGGAAAATTGTGGAGAATAGCGGAAGAAACAGCGTTTCCCACTCCAGGATGGGTCAGCCCATCTCGAGAAAACTGTATCGATCAGGATACTCTGTTCGCTTTTCAGTCTTTTCAAGACGTTTTCCAGTGCCCCATTGAGAAGATCAAAATTAGAAATGTCACAAACACAAGATTGCAAACCTTACTCCAAAACACCACAACTCTACACACCGCTTATCGAATGAACATATACACCTCAAAACTCTCCACCCCTGGAATCAACTTCATCCTGGACACTTTGAACTCAGAGTATCTCCACTTTTTGGGAGATTCTAAGGATCAGTATAGCTATGAAAAACCAATATTACGATTCCCAAAACTCAGCCTTTATTTCGCACAGTGGGTCACTCCAGCGTGGTTTTTGGAAATGGCAGAAAACTGTAAAAGAGTGGGTCTTTGGGATACCACTATGATTGCCGACGAGGACCTCAACCAATGCATTAGGAACTGGTTGGCAGGGACCAATGAGATCTTGGAGAAAGTCACAATCGTTCAAGATTTTGCAGAAAACCCATGGAAGCACTTTGACAAGGATGTTGTTTTGAATGGTGTTGAGTACATGATATTGAAAGATGATGATTCGGAATTGGAGGTGGAGGTCAAGAGAAGAGATGGGAAGATGGCAAGAGCGGTTCTTGAAAAAGAGGAGCCTAATCCGAATTTCTATTTTACTATTGTAAAGTGATGTTTATTGTTCTTTGACTTGTTTCTGATTGTCTGAATAAATCTTGACTGTTTGCTCTAATCTTTGTTCTATCTAATCCTTCTGTGCAATTAGAAGGGGTCATTTGTCACCTGGTGACGTGGCAATCGACCCCCATTCTTCTCCCCCTCATTCATTCATTCTTCTTCTTCCATGCCCGTCCCTATTCTTTGCCTCCCTCTTATTGCCTTTGAGAACATCTACAAACATTGGGATGTACCTGAAATGTAAGTTTTTAGACATTGAGAGTCCGTAGACATCCTTCTTCCAGAATCCTGCTGTCCCAATGCTCCAAACGCCTGAAATCCATTGTAAAATCCATGGAGAAGAATGGAGGGAAAACGCTCAAAGTATCTGTTAAAGAAAAGTACAGTTTTATAGAGGTTCTTGGCAAGAAGAGGGAACGTCTTTTTGCATGGACGGTCCGTGTACATGATTACAGAAGACGGGCTACGATCTTTGTCGACAGGATCTTTGAAGGGAAAACTTGGAGAATAGCGGAAGACACATCTCTTGACCATCCAGGGTGGCTGAACATTAACAGAAAGGATTTTCTGGATCAGGATACTCTGTTGGTTGTTCATTTCTTCAAAGACGTTTTCCACTGTTCTATCGACAAGATCGAAATCCTATCCCTTGGAAACAACAAATATGACAAGTTGCTCCAAAGCACCTCCGCTATGCACACTGCTCGTCACATCCACATAGAGTTTCAGAAGCTTTCCCCAGCGAAAATTGACTTCATGCTGGACAATTTTGTAGCTGAGAAGCTCGAAATTATAGGGTATATAGAGCCGTACAACTATCAAAAGCCACTTTTACGGTTTCCAAGTATCTACATCACTTTTGCACAGTGGATCACTCCAGCATACTTCATGGAAATGACGGATACCTGCAAAGAAATCAGCTTAAACTCTGCTTCTCATATCACAGACCAAAGACATGGTTGGCAGAGACCAATGAGACTTTGAAGAAAGTTGAGATCTGTCGAAAATACGGATTTTGCGAACCCGAAACACCAGTGGAGCCGTTTGAGCAGGGCGTTATTTTTGATGGCGTTGAGTATACCAGAATTGACGATGATAGTTTGTATATTGAGATGGAGATCAGAAGAAGCGATGGGAAACTGGCAAAAGTAGAAATTGAACCAGACCTTTATACGTTTCCACATATATTTTTTACCGTTGTACAGTGATGTTTTTTGTACTTTGACTTGTTTCTGAATGAATTTTGACTGCCCGCTCTAATCTTTGTTCTATCTAATCCTTCTCAGCAATTAGGAGAGGTCATTTGTCACTTGGTGACGTGGCAATCACACCCACCGCGGCGTCATTAGCAGTGTCTCCTGTCCTCTCTTGCTCGTATTCATTCATTCTTGGTCACCCAACAATGTTCCCCGTCCTTCGTCTTCCCCATCTTGCCTTCGAGAACATCTACGGACATTTGGAAATCACTGAATTGTAAGTTTTCTATCAATCCTGATCCTAGAAATTCTATACCATTCAGAATCCTGCTATCCCAATGCTCCAAGCACATAAAAACCATCATAAGATCCATGGAGAAAACTCGAGGAAAAACGTTGGAACTAACTGTTAAAGAACAGTACAGTCTCATAAAGGTTCTTGGCAAGAAAAGGGAACGTCTTTTTGCATGGACGGTCGATTTACATGATTCTGAAATGTGGGTTAGGATACCGCCCTTTGTCGACACCATCTTCGAGGGAAAATCCTGGAGAATAGCTGATTCAATGCACACTCCCGGATGGGTCAATGCCACAAAAAGAGATCGTATCGATCAGGATACACTATTAGTCGTTCATTTCTTCAAAGACGTTTTCCACTGTTCCATCGACAAGATCGAAATCCTATCTCTTGGAAACAAAAAAATTGACAAGTTGCTCCAAAGCACCTCGATTCTACACACTGCTCGGTACATCCGCATAAAAATGGAAGATCTGTTCCCAGCGGAAATGAACTTCATGCTGGACACTTTTGTAGCAGAGGAACTCGAAATTTCCGGGGATCCTGGTTGGCAGTACAACTATCAAAAGCCAGTCTTGCGGTTCCCAAAAATCAGCATTAACCCTGCACAATGGATCACTGGAGCGGATTTCATGGAAATGGCAGAAACATGCGAGAAGATACATCTCTGGGTAGGCAACGGGATCACCAACCAGGACCTCAACACTTTCATCAAGACATGGTTAGCAGGGACCAATGAGATCTTGGAGAAGGTCAACCTCTGCCGGAAATTCATTTCAGTTAACCCTCAGACACGAAGAGATGCAATGACCACTAACGATGTCTTCAATGGCGTTAAGGGAACACAAATAAACGATGATTATGATCAAGTCAGAGTGGAGATCAAGAGAGCCGATGGGAAACAGGCAAAAGTGATTATTCAACAAGGAGAAGAATGGCGTTATAGAAATTTTAGTTTCACTGTTGTAAAATGATAGTTTTTCTAGATATTCATTGACCCATTGACTTTTTTCTGAATGAATCTTGACTGTTTGCTCTAATCTTTGTTCTATCTAATCCTTCTCAGCAATTAGAAGGGGTCATCTGTCACCTGGTGACGTGGCAATCGCACCCATCGCGGCGTTATTAGCAGTGTCTCCCGTCCTCTCTTGCTCGTATTCATTCATTCTTTATTACCCAAATGTTCCCCGTTCTTCGTCTCCCCCCCCTTGCCTTTGAGAACATCTACAAACACTGGAAAGTAGCTGAAATGTAAGTTTTTAGAGATTGAAAATCTGTAGACATCCTTCTTTTAGAATCCGCCTGTCCCAGTGCTCCAAATGCATGAGAAACATTGTAAAGTCCATGGCGAAATGTGGAGAAAAAACGCTGGAAGTGTCTGTCGAGAAACGTTACACGTTCATCCAAGTGTTTAGCAAGAAAAAGGAACGTCTCTTCGCATGGAGGATCTGTTTGGAAACGATGTGTAAGCCTGAAAACCTAAGTTTCGTCGACCAGATCTTCGAGGGAAAATCCTGGAGAATAGCTAAATCTTTTTACACTCCCGGATGGGTCAGCGCCACTCAAAGAGATCGTCTCGATCAGGATACTCTGTTTGTTGTTCAATTCTTCAAAGACGTTTTCCGTTGTTCCATTGACAAGATCGAACTTCGATTTCGTGGAAACGACAAATTTGACAAGTTGCTCCAAAGCACCTCAATTCTGCACACTGCTCACTACATCCGCATAACAATGGAAGATCTGTCCCAGGAGGAAATGAATTTTATGCTGGACAATTTAGTAGCCGAGGAACTCGACATTGCCGGGGATGGTCTGTTCCAGTATAGCTATCATAAGCCAGTCTTGCGGTTCCCAAATATCAGCATTGGCCCTGCACAATGGATCACTGGAGCGGATTTCATGGAAATGGCAGAAACATGCAAGAAAATACATCTCTATGTAGGAAACAACATGACAAATCAGGACCTCAACACTTTCACCAAGGCATGGTTAGCCGGGACCAATGAGACCTTGGAGACGGTGAACATCTACCGGGAATTCAGTTCAGTCGACCCTCCGGCGCCAAGAGAGGCAATGTACGCAAACGTTATACTCAATGGCATTGAGGGCACACGAATAAACGATGCTCATTCTCAAGTCAAAGTGGAGATCAAGAGAGCTGATGGGAAAGTGGCAAATGTGATTATTCAACAAGGAGAAGCTAGGCGTGCTCCAAGTTTCAGTTTTACTGTTGTGAAGTAACCTTGTTTGAATCTCTAATCTCAAATAGTAGATTGTTACTCATGAAAATCTTTCCGAATTCGCCAAAAAGGATCATTTATCATTGTAAAACCATGTTTTGTAATAGTAGACTCATTATTTCTACCTTTTTTCTAGATCCCATTTTTTGGAACAGAACCGTTTTTTTGTACTTTGACTTGTTTTTCAATAAATGTTGAGTGCTCTCTCTAATCTCTGCTGTATCAATCGACAGTTTTCCAGAAATTGACGAAAAGAGCCGGTCTGTTAATTGGTTTTCTGAAGATCAGTCTCATTGTCTCGTCATTAGCCGCCTCATCTGCCGCGTCTTCTAAACTCTTCATCGATTTCCGATCTTTAATGCCCATTCCTGCCCTTCTTCTCCCTTACCTTTGCTTTGAAAACGTCTACAGCAACCTGGAGATTCCTGAAATGTAAGTTACCATTCCAATTTCCCTTCTAAAACCTCTTCCATTCAGAATCATGCTCTCCCAATGCTCAAAACGTATGCGAACCATCGTGAGAGCCCAAGAGAGGCGTCAAGAACGAACTCTTCAAGTGTGGGTCCATGAAAATCAGATCTTTGCGGCTGTGCTAAGCGGCCGGGATTGGTTGTTCGAATGGGCTGTGTGTCTGGAAAGATGTGGACATCTCGAAGGCGCCAGGGAGTTTGTCGAAAAGACCATTGAAGGAGAATCCTGGAGAATAGCGGAAACGAAATACAACGAAGTGACCTGTTGGATTAGTGTTCCAAGGCCCGGTGGCTTTGAAAATGACCTTCACGTCATTCTACAAACCCTCCGGGCCATTCTACAGTACCCCGTCGCAAAGATCACAATCAAGCTTTTTGAATCCATGGATTTCGACAAGTTGCTGAAAAGATCTACAATCCTACACACCGCCCATGAAATCGTCATAGAATGCGCAGGGTTTACCCCAGAGGAAATGGACTTTATGCTTGAAACTTTCAACGCTGAGAAGCTCTGTTTTTCGGGATACGCTGGGAAACTGTATAGTCATCGAAAACCTGTACTCCGATTTCCAAACGTGCAAATAAACTTTTCTGAATGGATCACTCCTTCATATTTCACAGAGATGACGGAAATCTGTAAAAGAGTAGAGCTCTGGAAAGCTACTGAAATCACAGACGACCACCTCAACAGATTCATCAAATCTTGGATGACAAGCACGAATGACACCTTAGAAGAGGTAGAAATCTATCGAGGATCCGACTACATCAACGATGACCCGATTGGAGAGCCATTTGAGTATGAAAGCATTCTGGCGGATGTTGATTGTCTTTCTGGTTTCTATGATATAGAGGACGATGATGTAGGATTCGATGGCGAAGGATTTGATGATGAAGATGAAGACGACTGTGTCCCAGTTGAAGTAGAGATCGAGAGAGCAGATGGCAAAAGGGCCGTGGTGTGTATAAGACAGGAAGACGGATTTGATGGCGCGTTCAAATTTACTGTTTTGGATGAAAATAAAGCATGCTATTCTTTTCTCGTCTTTGTTCCATTGTCCCAGTTATTAGAAAGGGGTCATCTGTCATCTTGTGACGTGGCAATCGACGGCCATTATCCCCTCTCATTCATCACCTCTATTCCCCACCAATAGTTTCTAGTAGCATTTTAGACCACTAGAACCTGATCCATCATCTCAAGATGACGTGACAAAAGGTTCTAATCCATTTACCACGTCATTATAAGGACCAGTAGACCAACGGGTCTCATTCTCCACACCTGTCTTAGAATGACCTCACCGCTTCCCTTCTTCTCCCTGGATTTCAAAACTTCCAATGCCATTTTCCTCAAGATGAATCTCAAAGACATGTAAGCAGTTTTCATGATAATTGTTACTAACTTTTGCAAGTTTTCAGGTTTCTACTCTCTTTGTGCTCCAAACGAGCTCAAAACGCTATCAAAAAACACACTGCTACACTGGAAAAACCGATTACTTTGAGCGTCTGTCCAAGCAACGGAGATGTCATTGTGTTTTCTCACAGAATTCACAGTTTGAACTTCAATTTTCGAACAAATCGCCATGTAGATTTCCCGGACTTCAAAATAATGGATAACCGGGTGATTAACAAGAAGAAATATGTGTTTGTAAACCCCACAACCTTCATTTCAATGGATCCTGAATTGGATACACTAGATCTTTCGGAATACCTCATTGACACGTTCTCTGCTGAAATCAGATTCCTGAACTGTACCCCAATGGATCGGGAATGTTGGCAACAGCTTAAAAATCGCAAAGTTTTCCATGAATCTGAACATTTTTGGATTGAAAGTGGAAAGGTTAGCTTTGATGACATGGGATTCATTCTGAAAGACCTAGCCGCAAAGTCTCTCGACTTGTCTTGTTATCCTGGCTCGGATTTCACTTACCATCTCCCTATAACCCAGAAACAGTTGTCAATTCACAGTTCTCAATGGTTCAGCGCCAAAAATCTCATGGAAATTAGATGTTCACAGTTGACATTGGAGAAATCTGGTTTGACGAGTGCGGACTTGAAGGGTTTTGTGGATCGGTGGTATACCGGTGATGATAACACATTGGAGTTTCTAAAGGTTAATGGGGTGTCCGAAACGGAGGACTATGACATGGACCTGATCACCAGGGATTTGAGGACCATTCCAGGGACTCCAAAACGAAGAAGTGCTTCTAGGTATGTGCATAAGTTCAGGGCGTCTTTTGGGATCTAATTCTTCAATTTTCAGTTTTCAATGCCTCATCTACTCGGGCGTCGACTATGAAGAAGGCCTGGACATCAAACGACCATCAGATGGAATGCTAGCAACTGTACAATTTGTTAAAAGTGATCGCGACCAAAACTTCTTTCTTTTCGTTGTTTGGCATGATCCTAATCCCCATGAAGTTTGAATAAAGAAATGTATATCAAAAAACACTTTATTAGATATGAAACATCATATTTGATCACTCCTCAACTAGATTCGGAAACGGAACATCCCACACAGTGAACGCAAACTCAATAGATCCAAACCACGCCTTGAGCCAAATCGTAGCCACCTTCCCGTCCTTCCTAGTGATATCAGCGCCGTTTTCGTACTCTCGGTTCCTCTCAAAGTACCTGAAAACAAGTTTTCTGATCTTTACAAAGCCAAGAAACTCACGGAGAAGCATCCGCACGCTTCTTCACCCCATCCACAGCACCCAAGCCATCCAGAAACTTTTCCTCATCAAATGGTGGAGGCCTTCTTTGAAAAATATCACGAACATCAAAGTGAAATTCATTGTCCTCATCGTCTGATTCTGAAGATCCGCTCAAATGAACATACTTCAAGATCTGGTTATCACTAGTCAACCAGTTCTTGATCAAAGTGTTCAAAAACTGATCTTGAAGCCATGGACCATGATTCAAGTCGATTTTCTCCGAAACATTAGCCATTTGCAAGAGGTTTTCCTCAGTTAGCCAGGAAGAACAGATAAGGTCCAGCTTGAGAAAATTGATTGGTTTCGGGTACCGAAAAGAGTTTCCGGGGTTCACATGTAGTTTTAGATCTTCTACTTTCAAGTTGTCTAGCAAAAACGTCATTTCTTCATGAGACACCCCAAAAGATTGAAACTCTACTGTCTGGGCCTTGTGGAAAAGCTTGGTTGCTCGAAAAACTAGGTCAAAATCTAGTTTTTTAGAGAAGTCCAAGTAGAGTTCAGAGATAGTGAAGTTGAAAATGTCACTGAGGTACTGGATCCAAAAGATCAGATCAGCTTCTGGAAGCTCTGATCCAAGGCACATCCATTTGGTGGGGGTGTAGCTGAAAAACGGCCGATTTTCTCAGATTGCAATGTCTTTTTTGTAACTCACCCCATCTTCCAATCCCTCCCATCTGCTCTTCTCTCCAAGAAATCCTTCAAATCCACCAGATCCCCATCCAACTCGTAATGCGCCGATATCTCGAACTTCCCGCGTTTTCGTTGCTCATCTTCCAGAACCAACCAGTTCTTCCAGGAGCTCAAAACCACTTCCATTTTGGGGCATTTTATCAAAGTTTCCATAGAGCTTAACCGAGTTTTCATGTGTTTGGAGCATAGTGAAAGTTCGATTCTGAAAGTTTTCATTAACTGAGACTCGGTATGGGTTCTTACATGTCTTTGAGGCTTAGAAAACCATGGACTCTTTCGAAGGCAAGGCGAGGAAGATTGAGGAGAGGTAGAGCAGACATTGGTGAGGTAATGAGGGTCTTTGCTAGATGACTGACCTTTGCCACGTCACACCTAATCCTTCTGTCATCTTGTGACGAGACCTCCATTCGTCTTCTCTCTTATTGTCATGTCTCCTCTTCCTCTCCTCCATCTTTCTCGTCTCCCTTTCAAACGAATTCACAGTTTTCTAAACCTCAAAGACATGTAAGGCTCTAAACCTGGAATATGTCCCTAACAATAGAAACTTTCAGAATCGAGTTATCACTATGCTCCAAACGCATCAAAAGCCGGTTGAGCTCAATGGAAACTTTGAAAAAGAACCCAACAATGATCGTGACAATTGGACGAGCAAAGGATTTGATTCTGGAAGATGGGCAACGCGGAGTATTCAAATTGTCCTGCTTATCGGATCGAGATGGAAGAGTTGTGGATTTGGAGGAACTTGTCAAAAGAAAAATTGACGGGAAGTGTTGGACGATTTGTACAACTTCCAAAAAGTTGCTATGCATTGAATCAGAACCCTTAGAATCTTATCTAATCTTCTGGATCCAATACCTAGGGGACATCTTCAATTTCACCATCACCAAACTCTCCTTGTATTTTAACAGAAACGTTAACTTTGACACTGTTTTCAAAGCCACCAACATTATCCACAAGGCCAAGAAGATAGAGTTCGGAGCATGTGGAATGTCTCATGAAGAGATGACTTTTCTGTTTGATCACTTGGAAACTGAAGACTTGAAACTTCACGTTAACCCCGGAAAAACCTTCCGGTACTCCAAACCAATTAGATTCAAGAAACTGGACCTTATTTATACCTCTTGGGTGACTTCTGAGAACCTATTGCAAATTGCGAATTACTCGGAGAAAATCGTGTTGACTGATTCCCCATTGGTCCAAGCTCAGTTTCTGAACCTTTTGATTAAGGAATGGTTAGAAAGTGAAGATGAGACCTTGAAATACATAAAAATGAATAGAATAGGAGAAAGACCGCGATGCGTGCAAGGTGATAGCGATTTTGACTTTGATCTTTCGCCTATTCTGGATTTTGAGTATCCGCAATTCGACAAGGAAACACTTTTAGAAGGCCTTGGTGCAGTGAATGGGACTGCTAAACGTTCGGATGCTTCTCTGTGAGTTAATTTCTTCAAATCACATCCAGAAAAAAGTGTTTCAGGTACTTTGACGACCGCCGAGAGTACGAGAATGGTTCAGATGTTACTAGGGAAGATGGAAAAGTGGCAACGATCTTGTGCGAGGAGAGCTGTGGAAATGTCACTTTCACGTTCACTGTTTGGGATTTGAAACTTCCGAATTTGGTGGAATAAAACTTTGATCAACTTTATTCAATCAGTGTCTAATGGTTCATGCCAAACAACAAAAAGGAAAAACTTTTGTTCTCGACTTTCCACAAATTGTATAGACGCCAGCAATCCATCTGTTGGTCTTCTCATGTCCAGACCTTCTTCATAGTCCACATAGGAGTAGAGAATGAATTGGAACCTGAAAAACTGTATTTGGATCTACAGGACTTTTGATGTTTTACCTAGAAGAAGTGTCCCGTTTTGAGGTCCCTGGAATCGTCTTCAAATCCCGAGTAATCATTTCCATGTCATAGTCTTCTTCTTCCACTCTGTGAACTTTCAGAAACTCAAATTTCTTGTCCTCCCCGTTATACCACCGACCCACAAACTCCTTCAAATCCCCACTAGTCAAAATCGAGTTATCCAAAGCCAACTGTTTACACCTCATCTCCATAAGATTCTTGGCAGTGAACCATCGAGAATAGTCAATAGACAACGTTTTCTGGGTTAATGGGCTGTTGTAAGTGAAGTTTTTGCCGGGATAACAGCTCAAGGAATACACCTCCGAGTCTATATCCTCCAGTAGAAAGCGCATATCCTCATGACTCACTTTTCCAGGTTCAACCCAGAAATGCAAAGTTTTATGGAGCATTTTTGACTCTTTGAACTTTTCCCAACACTCCAGATTTATGGGGTGCGCTTGAAAAATGCAAAGTTTCGCGGAAAATGTATCAAGAAGGTATTCCAAAAGCACAAGAACATCCAAAACTGGGGACTCTGAGATACACATTGTCGGGTCGTTGTCCACAAAAGTAAACATCTTCCCGTTGATTAGTCGTGTACTAGTAACTTGAAAATCTGGATATTGCACGTCGCGTTTTGTATAAAGCTTCCATATAGTAGGATTCACTCGAGAGGAAGTGACAAAGATGCTACCATCATCGTAGACAGTCGCAGTTATCCGTCTTTCAAGTGTTGCAGTTTGCGTTTTGATGGTTTCTCGGGTTCTTTTTGAGCATAGAGAGAGTTGAAAACTAGAAGTTTAGATTGAATGGATAAAGATGAAAGATTGCTTACATATCTCGGAGATTCATCTTGTTCAAAACATCATCAGAAAGTTTTGGATCCAGATTGAAGAAGGGAAACGGGGAGGTCATTTTGGCTGGGGAATAGGTGTTTTGAAGATGGTATGATGACGTGGTGAAGGGTGCTAAATGCCTAATCTATCTGCCACGTCATACGCTGTCTCGATTGCCTCCTTTGTCCTCATCGATTCATTCCTACACTAATACCCCTCTCAGCCCCTCTTGGTCCATCACTAAACATCATTGCAATGTCAACCTCTCTCCCTCTCCTCCAATTCCCTCGTCTTGTTTTCGAAAGGATTCATAGTTTCCTAGCCCTAGAAGACATGTAAGTACTTTGCAGAGACCTTCTAGCACACCAAAACATCCCCACTTTCAGAATCAATCTCTCTCAATGCTCCAATCGCTTTCAAACCCTTCTAAAACGCACCAAATGCAGCCATCAAGTTCAACTCTTCGTAGAAATTGGTTCCTCCAGCTTAGGAGCCGTTGTCATCTCTCACGACTCCCGTGAAACACTAAACTTTCATGTTGCCCGTAGTTGGTTCAAATTGAAAGATACCCCTTTGGATGAGGTGGCTTGGAAGATCAACGAAACCACTTGGATAGTAGAGATTGACAAATCTAGGGATGTGGAAACAGAAGAAGAAGAGATAACCTTGTTAGCTGTTCCAGAGGAAGAGAACTTTGAGAAAGACTTTATCACTCTTGTCACATGGCTTCAGACCATTTTCAACTGCTCTTCGGATCATCTCTATCTTGGTTTTGGAAAGGATCATTCGTCACAGTTGCATCTAAACTTTGACACCTTGTTCCGAGACACCAAAATGTTCCACAAGGCCAGAAAAATTTGTGTGAATAACTGTGAGCTTGAAGAAGAAATGGTCTTTCTCCTGGGCAACCTTGTAGCTGACCACTTGGAGTTTCAAGGAAACTTCATAACCCGCACCACATTCGACAATCGCAAAGCTCTAGCTCAGCTTGTGGAATTAACCAAGAACTGCCGGCAAATAGTCATTCATGAAGCGGAATGGATCACTAGCAAAGCCCTGAATGAGTTTTTGCACTTTTGGATCACAAGTGACAGTCAAACGTTGAAAACAATCACTTTCAACAACAACGTGAAGTATATCTACGTTGGTCGTCTTGCTCCAAAACTTCCCACATTCGATAAGGAAGCCGTTCTAGCTGGACTCGCACATGTTCCGTCAAAGCGAGAAAACGTAGATGAGGTAGAAATTAGAACAGCTGATGGTGTGATCGCAACAGTAAAGGTGTCTGATAAGCTATTTGGTCTCTCTGTTTTGTATCCCCTCAATCCAAATGTTAAGTAATCAAGTGTTCATGTATCAAAGCGCTCGAGAATCGTACGATGGATACGGTACGGTTCCATACGAGAGTGGACTGGACTTGAAGCGAGAGAGTGATGAAATGCTGGCGACTGCTTTCCTGTTTGAAGTTTGGCAAGTACCGGATCCTAATCTTGTTGTTGTTGGATGATATTGTGCTTGAATAAAGTTGTTCTACCCATTTTGTGAAGTTATGATCCATCCATGCATCAGGAGTCTTCCCTCAAGGCTCATATGCTCTTGGGATACAAGACCTAGGGTATGTTCTCACAATTACCCCACCAAATACGATGACAAATGAGGTGACATATGACGCGATTATGAGAAGATATTGTTCCTTAGCAGCCCTCAATTTGTCATTCAATCGCTCGCCTTGGCCTCTTTAACCTCCCCGCAATGCTCTTAGGATACAAGATCAAATCTAGGTAAACAAAATGACAAATGAGATGACACTGGGCGTGGCAGTTGAGATAAGGGAGGATACTTTACTATAAACAAGAGGACCTCATTCGTTCATTCTTCTCGACAATGACTGCTACGTTCCCTCTTCTCAACCTCTCTTCAGCGGTTTCTGAGCACGTTTTGCAATTCATGAAGTTTCCGGACTTGTAAGTACCTAGCTATCTAACTAATCCAGCAGCTCTATGTATCTACTTTCAGATTTGACTTGTCCCAATGCTCCAAACGGACCTTCAACTTGGTGAAGGACACCTTCAAGAATACGCCAAGCGACCTCAGTATCGGAATCGATACGAGTCCGTGTGTGTCGATAGCAACTAGGGACGAGACCCTCTTTGGGGAAGCTGCTTGGAATTTCTACGACGCCAGGAACCCGCTTAGAATTGATCTGGAGGATCCTTCAACCTACAACGTTGACGGACTGCTCGTGAAGTTTTGTCGAATTGATGTTGGCGTTCAAGGGTATCCGGAGTTTGAATGTGCATCGGATCATTCTATTCGGGACTTTATGAAGTTTTGTGAGCACCTCATCGATCTCTTCAATGCCACCATCCACGAATTGCATTTCGACTGTCGAATGACCAAATACCTGAAGCAATTGCAATCAGAAGAAACCTTCCGAACCAGCCGATATGTGAGCTTCAACAATATAGGGATTGTGACTCATGATGGATTGCGCCAAATTCTGAAAGGTTTTGACACCAAACATCTGTCGCTTTCGTGTCATACCAAGCCAAATTTCATTCTGGATGAAATGACCACAGTTGAGAAGATAGATGCTTATTCGAGCTCCTTGATCAATTCTCGAGTTCTACGGAACCTGGACTTTACGCAAGGAATCTTCCGTGACGTGGCATTGACCAATGACGTTCTTCACAGCGTTGTGAAGCACTGGATGGAAGGATCTAACACTCGACTGGAGTTCCTCTGTGTATCGGTGCTTCTGCCAGAGTTTGACAACCGAGAACCAAGACCTCAACAGCCAAGATGGGACATTGCAAAGATCTTGGAAGGAATCGAGACTTTGCCGGGAGCAGCAAAGATACCAGATGTTGCAAGATACTTTTCGAGGTTTGAAGATGTTCCGTACGCCAATGGCTTTGATCTGAAGCGAGAATCCGACGGAATGCTGGCGACTGTTGTTCTGTTCACGGATGCGATCAACCATGAAACTTTCCTGTTTGAAGTTTGGCAAGTGCCGGATCCTAATGTTGTTGTTGTTGTTGATTGAAATTGTATCTGAATAAAGCATCAAAAATTTCTTCATTTATCCATAAAAAGCGCCCAAAAAGATGGGATGATTCTCTCGAACCAAGGCAAACAAAAACGGATGATTAGCCTTGAAGTCGACTGGTTCATCCATTATCATACTCAACACCATAACTTTCCCCATCGTTGCAGCAGCTGCAGTAGTTCCTTCTTCATTAACCTCAATGATCGCTTTATGGAGTCCATCGCTAATCAGCACATTCTGAGCCATTCCCGAAAGATCCGCGTTATCCGTGAAGATCTCAGTGATTCCTAGCTTGGAGAGACTTTTCTTGAGAGTCAGTTGCTTTTCTACAGTGAATATTGGGATCTCCACCTGGAAATTATGGTTGTTGCTTGAAAAGTAGCTGGAAAAGAAGACCCACATTTGTATAAGTTCTCTCTGCTGCATTTAGAAGCTTCTGGAACCTTCCAGAATTCAGTTTCTTCAAAGAATCCCCCAAATTCTTGTTTTTCGGAAGGAAAATCGCAAACTTATACTTTTGATCCTCATATTTCAACACCAAAACTTGAAAAAGCTCATCTTGCGCCAAGTCTTTGTAGCTCCGATCCTCAACCATGAATGGGATCTTCAGGGTTTTCCCAGAAGAATAGAAATCCTTCTCAACTGTGCACCTGGACTCAAAAGGGCTATACCAGTCTCCCTTGAAGTACACTGCATTGATTAGGAGGGCAACCTCGCCTTGGATAGATTCCTGGTCGACTAGGTTGCTGATCTTTCCCTCTGTGGCTTCTTTCACAAAGTTGTTGATCTTATGGACGGTAGAAGGCGCGGAGAAGTCCAGAGATTCAGCAGAGGCATTATAGTTCTTAGAGACAGTTGAGAGATAGGTCGGGAGGAGGGTAAAACCGTTTCTGAAAGCAGAAAATGAACCCGGGTTCTATTACTGGACTCACTTCAAATAAACCCGATTCGCCACGTTGACCTTCACACCTTTGTTAGCATCTTTCAAACTCTTCAAAATGAGCTGAAAATGACTCAAAAACTGGTCATCACTGGCTCCTTTCAATAGAGCATCTCCAATTTGGTCTTTCGATGCTCCTTTTGCTCCGGAATGCACTAGAGAAAGAGCTAGAGCAATGGATAATGGGGAGAAGACGAGGGATTCGTTTGCGGGAAGGGTAGAGAGGAAATTGAGACCGAAGAAGGTCTCGGCATCAAGGAACATTTTGGAATCCACATCTGACATCTTGGTTGCTTGTAGAGTAACTGGAACTGCTCTGAAAACAGAAAATTGGTAAGAAAATGATGAAGAATGCGGATGATACGGCAACTCCACTTGTTGACTTCCTTTTTATACGCAATTCACTGTTTCTTATCATTGAGGAAAAACGTGGTAAACTTTCTGAGTCAGTTCCTAGTAACCCCGCAAACAAATGAAGGCCAAGAATTAGAATGACAAAACGGGTGTTGGAAATGTCATTCTCCTTTCACAGTTGATTTCGCATTTCAACGTTCTGTGACACAGCCACCGGTGTGAACCCGAATCATCCAGGCGTCAGAAACCTTCCCTCAAGGGTCCTATGCTCTTGGGATGCAGGCCCCGGGTTTATTCTCACCATTATTAGCTGCAGAGAGACAGATGACGTGGCAGGTGTGGTAATAGAGGGAACATTCCTACGTCTTCCCTCATTCATTCGCCCACCATGGCTACCTCCCTACCTCTCCTCAACCTCCCTTCAACGGCTTCTGCGCAAGTTCTACAAAACTTGACGTTTCCTGACTTGTAAGTGAACACAACTTGTAATCAGATTATTATCTACTGTTACATTTTAGATTCGACCTGTCCCAATGCTCCAAACGATGTTTCAACCTGATAAAAACGGCTATGAAAAAACCCTGCAATATCGTGGTGACTATCGACTCGACCTCGGAAATAGAGATAACAAATGAGTTTCTGGGATTTGTTGGAACTGCTACTTGGATGTTCTACGATGCCAGGGATCCTGCTAGAGTAGATTTAGAAGGTCCTAAAACTTATACTGTTGATGGAATGCGCATGGAGTTTTGTCGATCCAATGAGACCGATGAGAATGCTCGTGGCAATGTACAGTTCGGTTGTCTCTCCTCTCATTCCACCCAGGAGTTTATAAAGTTTTGTGAGCACATTCTAAAGCTTTTCAATGCCACCGTATTCTCGTTGGATATCGTGAGCCAAAAGAAGGCTTGTCTGGAGCAACTGCTATCGATTGAGGCTTTCCGAAACTGCAATGATCTGGACATAGATATGGGAAAACTGAGTCATGAGGAGATGCGCAAGATTTTGACTGGTTTTCCGAATACAGAAGAGTTTTGTCTTATGAGCGACACCAAGAAGAACTTCGTCTGTGATGAACCCACCAAATTCACAAACATCTCGGTACACTCGAGCTCCTGGATCGATGCGCAATTTCTCCAGAACATGGAATTCAAGCAAGGTTCCTTCTATGATAGCTCTTTGACCAATGAAGATCTCAATAGCTACCTAAAGCATTGGCTCGAAGAATCTAACACTCAAACAGAGTTCATCTGTGTGTCGGGGCCAATCCCTGAAGAAACAAATCAATCACCCCAATCTCCAGATTGGACCCTTGCGAAGATCGTTGAAGGAATCCAGACTATCCCAGGAGCCGCTAAGCGTCGAGGTATCGCGAGATACCATGGTATCAGTAGAAACGATGTCCCCTACGAGAATGGAGTAGATTTGAAGCGAGAGAGTGATGGAATGCTGGCGACTGTGGTGCTTTTCAAGGATCGTTTGAACGTTGATAGCTTCTTGTTTGAGGTCTGGCAAGTGCCAGATCCTAATGTTGTTGTTGGTTAATCTATCTGAATAAAGTAATGTCTCAATTTGGTCCTAACACATCATTCATTCTCGTTTCTCTCGGGGGACCTTTGCTCTTGGGATGTGAGGTCAGGACCGAGGACCATTTTTCACTTCTATCTAGGCAAACAAGACAACAGATGGTTGAGCAGGTGACGTGGCAATTAGAACAAAGAACACTGCCACGTCATCATCGAATAAGACCCTGTTCAGTCTTCATTCTCTCTCATTCGTCTCGTCCACGATGGCAGCAACGTTCCCTCTTCTCAACCTCTCTCCAAAGCTTTCTCAGCAGGTTCTAGGTCTCCTGCCATTTCCAGAACTGTAAGTCATCAGCTGAAGTCATCAAACAAGTATCCACATTTAGATTCGACCTCTCTCAATGCTCCAAACGATCCTTCAACTTGGTAAAGACCTCTTTCACTAGTGTCAACAATCTTAGCGTTCACATTGGATCAACCTCAGCTTTGAGTGTAATCTCTAGAGATGAAAACGGAAACTTGCGAATCACTTCTTGGGTGTTTTATAATTGGAGAGATTTTGAAATAGTGGATCTCGAAGACCCAAAACCCTATAAAATTGATGGAATGCTCTTGGACTTTTGCAAATATCCTGGACGCCATGACAACCTGGAGTTTGGTTGCGTATCCAAGACCTCTACCGATGAGTTTATAAAGTTTTTTGAGTACACTCTGGACCTTCTCAACCCCATCATCGTGAAGATACTGAGAATCCACCCTCACAAGTCGGGATATCTGGAGCAGCTCAACTCAATTGAAAAGCTCCGAAACATTGAGATTTTGATGGTTGATGAAGGTAGAACGAGTCATGAAGAGATGCATAAGATTCTCGGTAGCAACGCTGAACATCTGTCGCTTTCTTGCAAACCAAGAAAGAACTTCACTTATGATTTACCAATTAGAGCGAACTCTATAACCGTTTACATCAGCTCTTGGGTCACTTCTCAAATGCTGTGGAACATGGATTGCAAGAACGCAAGACTCTACGAATGCACCTTGACCAATGAGGACTTGAACAGTTTCTTGAAGCACTGGCTGGAAGGCGCTAACACCAAGCTAGAGCACATGTCAGCCTCAGCAGGGCCATTGTTTGGAATAACCGAGCCGAATCCCAACTGGGTGGCTCCAGATTGGAACCTTCTCGAGATGGTCAAAGGAATTCCAACTCTCCCTGGAGCCGCCAAGCGTCCAGGTGTCTCTAGATACAGTGGTCGTATTGGACAGGCACGTGTTCTCTATGAGAATGGAGTGGATTTGAAGCGAGAGAGTGATGGAATGCTGGCGACAGTGCTGATTATGAACGATCGAAATGATATTGATACTTTCTTGTTTGAAGTTTGGCAAGTGCCAGATCCTAATGTTGTTGTTGGATGATCTATTTGAATAAATTAATGTCTCAATTTGTTCCTAACACACCATTCATTCTTGTTTCTCTCGGGGGACCTTTGCTCTTGAGATAAGGTCAGGACCGAGGACCCATTCTCACCAATATCTAGACAAACAAGACAACAGATGATTGAGCAGATGACGTGGCAATTAGAACAAAGAACACTGCTACGTCAGTCCTTATTCTTTCTCATTCGTCTTGTCTACGATGGCAGCGACGTTCCCTCTTCTCAACCTTTCTCCATCGGTTTCTGAACATGTTTTGGGGTGCTTGTCGTTCTCGGAATTGTAAGTCAATTGTCAAAGTTGTCAAGCAAATATAAAAGTTTAGATTTGACCTTGCTCAATGCTCCAAACGAACCTTCAACATGGTAAAGGCTTCCTACAAAAATCTCAATGATGTCAGTATTACGATTGATACTTCTTCGTCGTTGACACTGTGCTCCAGAAGCAGAGCAATGAATTTATTGTCTGGACGCACGTCTTGGGAGTTTTTAGAAGCTCGGCACCCGAAAAGAATGGATCTAGAGGACCCGATTACTTATAAAATTGATGAAATGCGCATGGAGTTTTGTGTTGTTCCAGAGGTCCGCTACAGTTTTCAGTTTGATTGTCTATCCAACCATACTGACAAGGAGTTTCTGAAGTTCTGTGCGTACATTATGCACCTGTTCAATGCCCCGGTGAAGACGCTGAATATCCTCAAACTGGATTGTCTGGACGATCTTCAATCAATCTTGGAAATCCGGAGCCTTGAGACTTTGAGCGTTCGCACAAGGAAAGGGAAAGTGAGCCATGAGGATATGCGCAAGATTTTGGATATTGACACCGAAAGCTTGTCATTTTCTTCATGTCTTGGGAAAAACTTCACTTATGATCTTCCCATTAGATCCGATACGGTGTTGATTATCGAAAGCTCTTGGGTCAACGCTCAAATTCTCCGCAACCTGGACTGCAAGAATGCAACACTCTATGAAAGCACTTTGACCAATGAGGATTTGAACAGTTTCTTGAAGCACTGGCTTGAAGGCTCTAACACCAGGCTGGAGTACATCTCGGCTTCAGGATCACTGATTGGAAAGATTCTTCCAAACGCAAGTTTTGTGGATCCAGATTGGGACCTCTCCAAGATTGTGGACGGGGTTCCAACTCTCCCTGGAGCCGCTAAGCGTCCAGGTGTCGCTAGATACAATGGTCTTATTGGACTCCCCGGTGTTCCATACGAAAATGGGGTAGATTTGAAGCGAGAGAGTGATGGAATGCTGGCGACTGTGGTTCTTTTCAAGGATCGTATGGACGTTGATTCCTTTTTGTTTGAGGTTTGGCAAGTGCCGGATCCTAATGTTGTTGCTGTTGTTGTTCCGTGATTCTTTTTGAATAAAAGAAGTGTTGCGCAGATCTTTTTGAAACACACAATCATCTCAAAGGTCCTTTGTTCTCGTTCTCACCATTACTAAGATAAACAATTAGATGAGGATCTCCGTGCTCTTGGGAAAAGTCATACAAACAACACCTATTGTTCTCATGACCCAGAGGCCCAGAGATTGTTGACGTCATCATCTCCATCAGCTAGATGACAAATTACGTGGCAAATGGCCCATTGCCACGTCAAAGATCTGTGCACACCATCTCTTGACCCCAATTGACGCGAGAAGGGGTAATACATCATCTCGGACGATTGCCTCGTCATTGAACACCTCAGCTACCCAGTCCCAATCCCCCTCATTCGTACAACATTCCCTGACCATGTTGCCTCTTCTCCATCTCCCCATCCCTGCTTTCGACTGTCTCTACAAGTTTTTCGATGTTCCTGACATGTAAGTCTAAACTTTTGGCTTCAAATACTCCCCCCCCCCCTACTTTCAGAATCCTTCTCGCTCAATGCTCCAAACGCCTCAAAACGATCATTCGAGACCAAGAGGGTCCAAGGAACAAACGGATCCTTTGCGTGACCATTCATCGGGAGCAAATGGCGATTACGGTTCAAGAGGACAAGATGAATCCGAAGAAGAAGTTCTCGTGGAGTTTGGGCGGAGACAGTGATGACTTGGAGTTGGTCGATGGGGACATCATGATTGATAACACCCCTTGGAAAGTCGCGAAAGTTACCGATGGCTTCTACAACGGTTTTCTGAGTGTCATGGAGCCCGACGTCCTTGAATCAAGCTTTCTGGCCCTTCTGGGAGTGTTCCAAAGCGTTTTCAAGATCCCGGTTCACCGAGTTCATTACGATTTCCGAAGCGATGCAAACTTTGCAAAGTTGTTCAAGGAGACCGCAGTGCTTCGTGGAGCCAAAAAGATTGAGATAGGGCCCAGTGCGATTTTCCCGCCAGAAATGAGCTTTATATTGGAGCACTTTACCACGGACAACCTTACAATTCAAGGGTACTCTGGTAGAAAGTACAGCTACAATGGACCATTGAACTACTCGAAATTCCGCGTTCACTGTGCCACCTGGATGACTCCTGAGGCCTTTTTGACCTTGGCTAGCACCTGTAAGCAAATGGAACTGGAAAGCGCCATCCAAATCAGTGATAATGCGTTGAATCAGTTTGTCAAGAACTGGATGGCAGGGGAAAACAAAACCCTAGAGTTCATCAAGGTCTCCAGAAATTTGTCCTACCACATCACAAACTTCCGATCTGTCGCTGATCCAACAGCTCCATTCGAAACACAAGTGATTATGGAAGGAATCAAATACGCTCTGGGAGTCAAGAAGCGTCCAGATGCTGCAAAGTAAGATCCCCTTCCCAAATTTTTGTAAAGTTTGGCATTTCAGAAACTTCAATTCCTTCTACAAGTACGAGAACGGACTGGACATTCGAAGAGCTGATGGACTGATGGCAACGGTTTTGGTGGAGCGGGAACACTTTAGTGCCGGATTCGTGTTCACAGTTTGGAATGATAAGGAGCCGAATTTGGTGGAAGGTGTTTGAATTGTGTTGTTCCTCTGAATAAAGTTGTTTCCTATGGAATCCTGGTTTCGGTTTCTCTTCTCTTTGTTCAAGAGGTCTTGTGCCAAGAGCACCAAGTCCTTGCCCGATTTTCTTGATACCAAGACCCAAGATACCTTGCTTTCGTTCTTCCCATTACCAAGATAAACAGACAGAAGACATCTAGACCTCGGTGCTTTTGGGAAGGGCCATACAAACAACACCCATTGTTCTCATGACCCAGAGGCTAATCCACGTCATCATCTCCATCATCTAGAGGACAGACGACGTGGCAAATGGCCCATTGCCACGTTGAAGATTTGCGCACACCATCTCTTGACCCCAATTGACGCGAGAAGTGCTAATACATCATCTCGGACGATTGCCTCGTCATCCTCCTCATTCGTACAACATTCCCTTGCCATGTTGCCTCTTCTCCATCTCCCCACCCGTGCTATTGACTGTCTCTACAAGTTTCTGGATGTTCCTGACATGTAAGTTTAAAATTTCAGCCTCAAATACCCCCTTACCTTCAGAATCCTGATCGCCCAATGCTCCAAACGCCTCAAAAACTATCGTCCGAGACCAAGAGGGTCCACGAAACGAACGGCTCCTTTGCGTGTACATTCATCGGGAGCAAATAGCGATTACGGTCCAAGAGGACAAGCAGAATCCAAAGAAAAAGTTCTCGTGGAGTCTAGGTGAAGACAATCATGACTTGGAGTTGGTTGATGGGGTCATCATGATTGATAACATTCCCTGGAAAGTTTCCAAGGTCACCTATGGCTTTTACAACGGTTTTCTGAGTGCCATGGAGCCCGACGTCCTCGAATCTAGCTTTCTGACTCTTCTGGGAGTGTTCCAATCGGTTTTCAAGATCCCGGTTCACCGAGTTCACTACGATTTCCGAAGCGATGCAAACTTTGCAAAGTTGTTCAAGGAGACCGCAGTGCTTCGTGGAGCCAAAAAGATTGAGATAGGGGCCAGTGCGATTTTCCCGGAGGAAATGAGCTATATGCTGGAGAACTTTGCCACGGAGAATCTTACAATTGAAGGGTACTCTGGTAGAAAGTTTAGCTACAGTGGACCATTGAACTACTCAAAAGTCCGGTTTCACTGTGCCACTTGGATGACTCCCGAGGCGTTTTTGACCTTGGCTAGCACCTGTAAGCACATGGAACTGGAAAGCGCCATCCAAATCAGTGATCAGGCCCTAAATAAATTCATCAAGAACTGGATTGCTGGGGATAACAAGACATTGGAGTTCGTGAAGATCTCCAGAAAGTTGTCCTACAACATCACCTACTACCAATCTGTCACTGGTCCACCAACTCCATTCGAGAGACCAGTGATTCTGAAAGGAATCAAATACGCTCTGGGAGTCAAGAAGCGTCCGGATGCCGCAAAGTAAGATCCCCTTCCCAAATTGGTGTAAAATTTGTCATTTCAGACACTTCAATTCTTTCTACAAGTACGAGAACGGATTGGACATTCGAAGAGCTGATGGATTGATGGCAACGGTTTTGGTGGAGCGGGAACACTATAGTTCCGGATTCGTGTTCACAGTTTGGAATGATAAGGAACCGAATTTGGTGGAAGCTGTTGTTAATTGATGTTAATTGGCGTTTGGAATAAAGAATTGAATGTTTTTATACTAGTTTGCCTACCTGCCCTTATGGGCGTTACAAAGAACAAATTGACCTATTTCCCACAAGCAAAACGACGGGCAGACTACACCACACAACCCCTCATTCAATCCTCACAACATGACGACCTTCCCTCTCCTCTACCTCTCTCCCGATGTTACTGATCGGGTTTTTCAACACCTCACTTTTGCGGAATTGTAAGTACCAGTTTTCCGTTTTTTAACAGTTATAAACATTCAGATTCAACCTCTCTCAATGCTCCAAAAGAGGTTACTGGTTGGTGAAGACCTCTCCTCAAACTCCTATAGAGATCCATGTGCAAATTGACTTGACGTCAACTTTGTCTTTGAAGACCTCTCGGAGAAACGCGTTTCGCAACGTTTCTTGGCACTTTTACGACAAGAGGGATCCAAAAAGATTGGATCTGGAGAACCCCAAGACCAACAAAATTGATGGGAGGATGGTCATGGAGTTTAGTGATGTCCGAAGCCATGTTGGAGACTTGTTTGGCTGTGTGTCGGACTCTAGCCTTCAGGATATTGTGAGCTTTTTTGCTTACATTGCAGACCTCTTTAACGCGTATGTTAGAGAGGTGAGTATCAAATGTCGCAAAATTAATTGTCTGGAGAGTGTTCTCTCATTCGGCAATCTCCGGAGCCCCGCGACACTGAGCGTCAACTTGGGGAAAATAGAACATAAGGAGATGCACAAGCTTTTGAAGAGTTCCAACGCGGAACACTTGTCTCTTATGTGCTCTCCTGGAGCAGATTTCATCTATGACCAACCCATTCGAGTCAATTGCTTCTCAGCTTTTGCCACCTACTGGTTTACTGCGAAAATGCTCCGAGAGCTAGACTGCAAGGATGTCGATCTCTTTCGTAGTAGTTTGACTGATGAGGATCTCAATAGCTTCTTGAAACACTGGCTAGAAGGGTCCAATACCAAGTTGCAGTACATCAAGTTTTCTGGTCGAGGTAAACAGGGTTCTTCCGCAGAACCTGTTGCATGGAACCTTGCAAAGATTGTTGAAGGCATCCCTACTATTCCGGGAGCTGCCAAGCGTTCAAATCTCGTTCAGAGGTTTGACTATCCTCGAGTTGCCTACGAAGATGGTGTGGATTTGAAGCGCGTGTCGGATGGAATGCTGGCGACGGTGGTGATCTTGAAGGATGGCACGTGGAAGAATACGTGTTTGTTTGAAGTTTGGAAGGTGCCTAATCCTAATGTTGTTTGATTCTTGTCTCTGAATAAAGTGCTATATATACATCACCATATTTCAATTACATGTTATCCAAATGCTCCTGGGAAAAGGCCAGATGAATCTAATCTCTCTCCCATTGTCCTAATTGGTGACAAAGAGAGTGTCAATCCACGTCATCTCTCTATACCAACACCACAAAAGGGTTCATTCTCCTCGTCGCTCTAAACGACAATGCTGCCTCTTCTCCATCTACCAAGGCTTGTTTTTGACAACGTTTACAAGTTTCTAAAAGTTGGAGACATGTAAGTTAACACACACACACCCCCCCCCTCCTCCAGCCCTAAATCCCATGCTTTCCAGTGTCCTGCTCTCCTTGTGCTCCAAACGCATGAAAATCCGGCTCCAATCTCAAAAAGCGTCAAAAAGCAAGCTGAATTTCACTGTCTACGTTAACCCAGACCAGTCCATCATTTCGTTGACCAAAAAGAACGAGGATCAACTTCCCCTGAAGTTGTTTTCCTGGACATTAAGCCAAAAGTGGGACTATGCGTTGACGGAGGCTGCACAGTTTCAAGATTGGAAAATTGATCATGAAGTCTGGAGAGTGGCAAAACACGGCTCAGGGTGGTTGAGTGCCCCCGAAACAGAGTTCATGGAACGGGACCTTTTGACTATTGTGGTTCTGTTACAGAACCTGTTCCAAATTCTTATCAACACTATGAGTTTCAATTTCCAAAGCTGTCTGCGCTTTGACAAGTTGTTCAAGGAGACCCCTGTGCTTCATAGAGCCAAAAGCGTTGAGATTGGTTCCAATTCTGTTTTCCCAGAGGAGATGGACTTTATGTTGGAGCATTTTGCCACGGAGAGTCTTACAATTGACGGGTACGCTGGTAGAAAGTACAGCTACCAGGGGCCATTGAACTTTTCGAGCGTTTTGTTTTACTGTGCCACTTGGGTCACTCCAGAGGCTTTTTGGACCTTGGCAAGTACCTGTAAACAGATTGAACTGGAAAGTGCCATCCTCATCACTGATAATGTCTTGAATAAGTTTATCAAAGACTGGATGGCTGGGGACAATAGAACGTTGGAAGTCGTCAAAGTCAGTAGGCAAATCTCACCGATTATTAGCTTACACAGTGATCCACCAACACCACTAGAAGCGCCAGTGATCCTAGAAGGGATCCAATCGACTCCGGGTACCAGGAAACGTCTGAGTGCCGCTAAGTAAGATTTCAGTTTTTTATCAGTGTGAAAACTATCTTTTCAGGTACACTCAAAAATACTACAGATACGAGAATGGAGTGGACATCCGAAGAGCCGATGGGTTACTGGCAACGGTGCTGCTGGTTGAGGAGATCTTCATGAAGCAGTTTGTGTTTACTGTGTGGTACGATCCGCTGCCTAATTTACAGTGATTTGTGATGGATAATGTTATTATGATAGAGAATGAAGAACTTTTTCTCTCGTGATGTGTCTGTTTGTCTAGATAATGCTGAGAATGTGTAGATTGCGTGTTTTGAAAAGATATGCGCTCCACTTCATTTGAAAAGAAAACGAATCACGGAACAACAACAAGATTAGGATTCGGCACATGCCAGACCACAAACAGAAACGTCCAGTTCTCATGAACCTCCTCGAATATCAGCGCAGTAGCCAGCATTCCATCGCTATCTCTCCTCAAATCCACTCCAGTCGCATAGTCAATGTCTTGCCCCCAATTCTGGAACTCTGTGGCATCTGGTCGTTTTGCAACTCCTGGAGTACTCGGGATTCCTTCTACAATCTTTGAGAGGTCGTATTTCTTCGAGGTATCGAGCATCGAGCCTGATATTGTGATGTGGTCTAACTTGGTATTGGATCCGTCTAGCCAGGTTTTCAAGTACTTGTTGAGGTCCTCATTGCTCACAGGGCTGTCAGAAATGTATCCGACCCTGCAGTCCAGATTCAAGAGGACTTTGAGGTTCATCCAGGAGCCCATGACAGCAACAAAGACATCGCATTTGATGGGTAGACAGCAGGAAAAGTTGTTTTTCGTCGTACATGACAAATACAATATCTCCTTTGGCTCAAAACTGCTCAGAATCTTTTGCAAAGCTTTATGGTTTACAGCTCCATGTTCAACTCGAAGTAGATCGCATTTGCGGAACGCTTCCATGGATACAAGACCATCCAGGAACTTCATCTGACTCGACTTCATTTCCAGGTTGCGCACGCGGCCATTGAAAAGAGTCAGAAGGTACTGCCCAAAGTTCAAAATGTCCTGAACAGAGAGCCTCGATGCAGTGATGTATTGCACGGATGTCGGGGTGCGGTTGATGCAAAAGTCCATTGGCGGGAAACCAGAAATCTTGTAAGTCTTAGGGTCCTCCAAATCCATAATCCTAGGATCGCGGTCTTCCAGAAACACCCAAGAAACTTCTCGTTCGTTTCTAGAGGAAATCAGTTCGTAGCTGGAGCTCGTGGATATGTTGGCAATCAGTCGATTGGTGTCTGGGGCCTTCGAGAAAAACGTTTTCATATGATTGTAGGTCCGTTTTGAACATTGAGAGAGGTCGAATCTGAATGAAGATTGGTAATGGGTAGAATTCACTAGATAACTTACAGTTCTCCAAACATGAGGGATCCAAGAATCCGTTCAGAATCGGCTGGAGAGAGGTTGAGGAAGGGGAACGTGGCCATGATGATGGAATGAATGAAGGTCTGTGCAGATTTTTGACGTTGTACCACCCCTTGTCTCGGTTCCCAAGTCATCTGCTACGTTACCTGTCTGTTTGCTTAGATAATGGTGAGAACAGCAGCGGATCTTAGGGCAAGATGTATACCACGTTACCTGTTGGGACTAGGTCAAATAGGACGTCTGGGTTGCCACGTCAATTAGATGAGACAAAGAAGGGGATTACGCTCTTGGGACAAGGTTAGGGATACAGGGCTGAACACAAGATACAACAAGGTACAAAGAAGGATCAGAAACATGACTTTATTCAACAGATCATCCAACAACAAGATCAGGATTTGGCACATGCCAGACCACAAAAACAAAAACATCCCCGAGACCCGGTTCATGGAAGATCAGAGCAGTACCCCTCATTCCATCACTCGTCCGCTTCAAATCCATCCCAATCTCGTAAGGAACATAACCTCCAAAGCTCCGGAAAGTCGTGGCATTTTGTCGTTTGGCAACTCCTGGAGTGCTCGGGATCCCTTCCATGATCTTTGAGAGGTCCAGTGGAATCTTGACTTCCTTGCTAGGAGAAATTGTGATATGTTCCAACTTGGTATTGGATCCTTCCAGCCAGGTTGTGATGTACTTGTTGATGTCTTCATTGGTCAAAGTGCTTCGATGGATGCTTCCAGTTTTACAGTCAAGGTTTCGGAGGATTTGAGCGTTTACCCAGCTGGCTTTATACGCTGCGAATGCATTGTATTTCAAAGTTCCATCAAAGGAAAAGTTTGCATGAGTATCACATTCAAGAGTCAAGTCCTCTGTAGTGAAACCTGTTAGAATCCTTCGCAATTCCGTATGAGTGACTGTTTTGAAGAAAATCTCCAGTTTTTGACATCTCCTGAAGTCTTCAATTGCTAGAAGACCGTCTAGATAGTTCTTCAGATCGTAATGGATCTTTAGGAAAATTTGAGAGCAATGGAAGAGGGCTAAAAGGTACTCAGCAAACTTTAGAATCTCTTGAGCGGAATGCTCAGATACGCAGTCAAAAACAATCGAGAGAGGTCCCAACCGTTTCACACAAAAGTCCATGGGCTTGCACCCAGGTATTCTGTGGGTTCTGGGATTCTCTAAATCCATCTTTCTAGGGTCTCGATTGTGGTAAAACACCCAGGAAATGTTTTGATGGGATGGGGAGTGCATATAGAAACAAGGGCTAGAGTATATGTTGGCGTGAAGATAAGTTGGGGTCCTGTAGCCAGAGTTTTTCAGCATGTTGAAGGTTCGTTTGGAGCATTGAGCGAGGTTGAATCTGAATGTTGGTCATTGTTTAAGGTTCCAGAGGTTTCGAGATAACTTACAATTCTCCAAAGTCTAGGCGTTCCAAAATTCGATCGGAAATGCTGGGATGGACGTTGAGGAAAGGGAAGGTGGTCATGGCCATTGGGAAATGAATGAAGGAGAGACAACGTGATGGGCTGTCTCTGCACCACTTTGCCAGTGGGGACTAGGTCAAATGGGACATCTGGGTTGGTACGTCAACTAGATGAGACAAAGAAGGGTATTGTGCTCTTGGGAAACAACTTTAGGGATTCAGGATTGAACACAAGATACAAGGTACAAATAGGGTCCAAAAACAAGACTTTATTCAACAAATCATTCAACAACAACAAGATCAGGATTCGGCACATGCCATACTACAAACAAAAAGTGCTGCGTTCCTAAGTTATCCAAGAGAGAGACCAAAGCAGTAGCCCGAATTCCATCAGCTCTCCTCAAATCCACCCCATTCTCATAGGAGATGAATCGAGAACTGTCGTAGTTAGTGGCATCTTGTCGTTTGGGAACTCCTGGAGTATTTGGAACACCTTCTACGATCTTTGAGAGATCTAGCGTGCGTTCACTGAACAATGCTCCGGTGAGTGACATGTATTCCAGTTTGTTATCAGATCCTTCCAGCCAATGTTTCAGATCCTCATTTGTCAAAGTGCTACTACTTACTTCGACAATAGCACATTCGAGTTTTAGGAGCGTTTGAAGGTTCACCCATTTTCCCCCAAATACACAAAAGCTGTTGCACTTTACGGTACGGTTAAGGAAGAAGTTGTTCGTTGTAGTACAAGACAAGGAGAATTCCTCCGCGGTGAAGCGTTCTAGAACCTTCCGCAACTCTTCATGAGTTACATGTCCATGGCTAATTGACACCTCACCACATCTCCGCAACGTATCGAATGATAAGATATCATCCAGGTACTTCATATCTTTGTTTAGGATACTCAAAAAGTTCACGGAACCGTTGAAGAGTGTGAGAATGTACTCGGTACACTTCAAAACGTCCTGAATAGAATGGGGAGATACACAACCATATTCAATGGTTCTCGGTGGTTCGCGAGTGACGCAAAAGTCTATGGGTCCACAGCCAGGAATCTTGTAGGTCTGCGGATTCTCTAGATCCATGATTTTTGGATGTCGATTGTGGAGGAATAGCCAGTAGATGTCTTGAAACTCTAAGGTTCCCATTGTAATACGAGGGTTGGTTTCAATGTAGACCATGAAGTCAGTTTCTCTCTTTGAACCAAAGGTTTTCAAGACGTTGAAAGTCCGTTTGGAGCATTGGGAGAGGTCGAATCTAAATGTTGGTGAGTGTTTGACAACAAGACGGTTTGAGATAACTTACAGTTCTCCAAAGTCTAGACGTTCCAAAATTTGATCGGAAATACTGGGAGGGAGGTTGAGCAGAGGGAAGGTAGCCATGGCCATTAGGAAATGAATGAAGAAAAGACGACGTGATGGGCTGTCTCTGCACCACTTTGCCAGTGGGGACTAGGTCAAATGGGACATCTGGGTTGGTACGTCAACTAGATGAGACAAAGAAGGGGATTACGCTCTTGGGACAAGGTTAGGGATCTCCGGGCTGAACACAAGATACAAGTTACAAAGATGATACAGAAACAGAGCTTTATTCAACAGATCATCCAACAACAACAAGATCAGGATTTGGCACTTGCCAAACTACAAACAGAAAGTGCTGCGTTCTATAGTTATCCATGAAGACCACAGCAGTCGCTCGCGTCCCATCGGCTCTTCTCAGGTCCACCCCATTTTCATAGGGGATTGTCAATTGGTAAATACGGAAGTTTGTGGCATCTTGTCGTTTTGGAACTCCTGGAGTGCTTGGAATCCCTTCTACGATCTTTGAGATATCCCATTTAGATTCTTTCGGCCAGTCGGGAGTTTTGAGTAGCATGTACTCTAACTTTTCATGGCTGCCTTCTACCCAGGAACGAAGTAACTTTTTGATGGATTGATTGTGCAAAGTGCTTTGGTAGATTTTTATAGTTTTACATCCGTGGTTTTGGAGCATTCGATGGTTTATCCAGGAGCCTGCATATGTAACAAATGCACTGCATTGTAGAGGCTGGGCAAAGGTGAAATTGTTCTTGGTTTCGCACATGAGAATTTTCTGTTCTGAGGTGAAACCTTCCAGAATCTGTCTCAACTCCTCATGTGTCACTTTTCCGTGGCCAGTTTTCAGTTCTTCACATCTCCGAAACTGATCGATTGATAGAAGACCGTCGAGATACTTCATCTGATCACAGTCAATGGTTAGCAGGGAGACGGACCCATTGAATAGAGCTAGAACGTACTCAGCAAGCTTCAAGACATCTTCAATACCATGGCGAGATGTACAACCATATTCCACAGCTCTCGGAGTTGTTTGAGTAACACAAAAGTTCATGGGAGCACACCCCGGAATCCAATAGGTTTGTGGATTTTCTAGGTCCATTATCTTCGGGTCCCGATTGTGATACATCACCCATGAAATCTGTTCACCGTTTGGAGAAAACATTTGGAAACTGGGGCTAGGTTCGATGTAGACGAGGAAGCCTGCTCTCCTTTTCAAACTGAAATCCTTCAAGACGTTGAAAGTCCGTTTGGAACATTGCGAGAGGTCGAATCTGAATGTTGGTTGATAACGTTTTGGCAACTAAAGCTAACTAGAAAACTCACATTTCTGAATATGTTAATCTTCTCAAGATTCGATCGGAAATACTAGGAGGGAGGTTGAGGAGAGGGAAGGTGGTCATGGTCCGTATGGAGGACTGAATGCAGAGAGAACAGGGTGAGGGGCTGGTGGAGATACGCTATTGTTCCTAAGCAATCTTGTCTATTGTAAACAGGTCAATTGGGTCATCTGGTATTGCCACGTCATCTAGCTTGAGGCAAGAAAGGTTTAGGGCTCTAAGGACCAGGTCAATTGGGTAATTAGATCATCTTGCAAATAGGGCATTTTGCTCTCGGGAAACGGTCAGATGGATTAGGAAAACAAGACACTTTATTCATAGAAACAACACAATTCAAACACTCCCCACCAAATTTGGTTCCTTATCATACCACACAGTGAACAAGAACTCTCCACGGTAGCTTTCCTGAATCACCAAAACCGTCGCCATCAGTCCATCAGCTCTCCGAATATCCACACCGTTCTCGTACTTGTAGTAGTTGCTTGCGTACTTTGCAGCTTCCCTTCTCTTTTTGGCTCCCGGGGAGCTTTGAATCCCATCGAGAATCACTGATCTGACCAATGGCGGGGTGTCTCTATAGCTGCCCAGATTGCGAAGGAACACCGAGTTCATTCTGGAGATCTTCACTTGCTCCAAAGACCTGTTATCCCCAGCAATCCAATTCTTGATAAACTGATTGAGGTCGATATCAGTGATAAGAGAGGCGCTCTCCAAGCTTATCTGCTTACAGGTAAGTGTCATTTTCTCCAGCATTTCTAGCCCAATCCATGTGGCGCAGGAGAATCCAATTTTCTCAAAGTTCAAAGTTCCAGGGTAATTGTACTTCTTTCCGGGGTATCCGTTGATGAGAAGGTTTTTCGAGGTGAAGTGATCCAGCATAAAGTCCATTTCTCCTTTGTGCAGAGCACTAGGACCCACAGAGATTGCTCGGGCTTCATGGAGAGTGTCGGTTTCCACGAGCAACTTGTCAAAGTCCCAGATGTCTCCAAAAGAGAACTTTATCGAGTGAATTGGGCATTTGAACAAGGCTTTGAAGAACGATACTAGCGCCAAAAGATCCTTTTCATACTCTCCAGCTTCTGGAACACTGAACCATCCAGTTGGAGTGCGGGCGATTCTCCAAGTGGTTTCATCTATTTTCCGCTCTTCAAAGTTTTCCAGATCCTCCACTTGATAGTCTCTCTCCGAGCTGAGGTTCCAGGTGAATGGTTGTTTTCGTTCTCTTCCGATCTGAACTTTAGCATAGTCCTTGTTCATATCGATGTAGATAACCCTGGCTTGTTTTGGAGTCTCCCTGGATTTGACGATGGTTTTGAGGCGTTTGGAGCATTGGGACAGGTGGATTCTGAAAGTAACAAGGTTCAGGGTTTCATGGCTGTTAACTTACATTTCAGGAACATCAAGGCAATCATAGATTTGATCGAAAGCTGGGATTGGGAGACGGAGAACAGGGAACATTGTCGTTGGTCGGATTTGTTTGGCAACGAGAATAGGAGGACTGAATGACGTGGGTTGTAGTAGAGTGGTAAACGTTCTTTGTCTGGTCTACCAGATGGCGTGTAGATTGCGAGTGACCTTCCCAGAATTCCAGGTCTTCTTCCCAAAGGCGTAGATCGACAGGAGAAAAAGAAGACATAGATTTTCTAATATCTTCATTGCTGTTTGGCTTAGCAGAGTCAACTGAGCATAATGCTCTAGAATTGGAGACCGGTGAAATTTTTTCAGGTTCCTTAGAATTCGAAAATTTCATGTAGGATTTGCAGCAGCTCTAGGGCGAAATATTTGCAGTTGGAAACTTGAAAACGCCACATCAGATAAAGCATGTGAAAACAGTTGTCGAAGTACCCTAGAAGACCAAAAAACCACATTGCATCAGATTGCCGCGAAATCAAAAGACCAAGGGACAAGGCCATCTGGCCGCGTCATTATTTGCTCTAGCAGAGAATCAGACTAGCAGACACACGGCCAGACATAAACATAAGGTTTTCTCGCATTTGCATTTCATTCTAACACATTTCTCTATCGAAAATGTCTTCTCTTATTATTCCTATTCCGTTTCTAAAATTTCCTGAAAAAGTGCAATCAGTACTTTTGGGGCAGCTTACCCCTATTGAAATGTGAGTTTTTTTCTGTTGATTTTGCTGTTTTTTTATCGATTTTTTCTGCAGATTTGAGCTCTCTTTGAGCTCCCCTGAAGCTCAAAAAGTTGTCAAGGAGACCCTCAAGTCAGAAAAGTTCACTATTGAAGTTCACTGGGATACCGAGAAAAAGTCGATAAGCGTTGTTGAAAACTTTCAATTTTCATCCAAAAGGTTCAATTGGGTGTTTGAAAACGCTTCACAAAACTCTGAAACAAACGGAACAATCACTCGATCCATAAACCCTGCAATCATCAACTTTTCGGAAAAATCCGAGCAAAATTTCAAGTGCTCCAAATCAAAAATTGATGAAATTCTACTTTTTTTTGAGTACATCATTGGACTTTTCTATAAGAGCAAGAAAGAACTACGGATTCTGGATTTAGATGACGGGAATTTGAGGAAATTCCAAAAGTTTCCATGTTTCTGGAAGTGTGAAAGCTTGGTTGTAGCTGAAGGAAGAGTCAGTGAAGATGTGATGAATGGATTTTTGGATTTCTATCAAGCAAGTTATAAATCGATTGGGTGCAATGCTGGAGAGGGTTTTGTGCCTGAAAAGGTGAGTCCTACACTTCCAAAAGTGTATTTTGATGTTGTTTCATGTTGCGCAAGTTATCTGATCCCAGGATCCCATTTTGTCAAAGAGACGAACATCCAGTTCTTTTAGATTCTTGATCTCCTAAACGCTTATATGCTTTTTCAATATGATCTAGACCGATTCTCCTATTTTCAGCCAATCTCCGGCGCTCTATTCGATTCTAATGGTTCTTGGATCGATCGCAATGTCCTCTTGAACTTTGACTGTAAAGCTGTCACAATCTCGACTAGCAACTTGTCCAGTGAAGATTTCAACCTTTTCTTGAAAAAATGGATGGCAGGAAATGATAACAAGCTTCAATACCTCAATGTGAGAGGTTCTATCAGAAATTGGACCGAGGGATTCAAAGAATTGGACATGGATTTGATAACAAAAGATCTGACCACTATTCCGGGGGTTCCAAAGCGTCAAGAAGCGATGAGGTTAGATTAAAAAATTTGGTTTAAACATAACAGAAAACTGTTCTTTAGATACGAATGCTACGGATTCCGGGTTCCATACCATCTCGGAAAAGACTTGAGGAGAGCTGATGGAGTCCTGGGAACAGTTGTAGTGTACCAGAATCGATGGAAAACTTGTTCGTTTTTGTTTGAAGTCTGGAAAGACTCGAATCCTAATCTTGAATCATGAAAAGAAACTGTAATAAAGGAGTTTTACCCCTAAACGTGCCTGATGTTGCCACATCTATTGCGTAGATGTTTCGTTTGTATCTTGGACATTGGAAAAATTGGAAAAATCGCCAATCTTTCCGATTTTTTGTTGGATATCGGAACCAGATAACCGATTGAACATGTCCCGCGAGTGTAGCCAATGTTGCGTTTTTCGTATTTTAGAAGATTGCCATGAGAAAAAAAGATACAGATCGGAAAAACGCCCTACCTACAAAGAGTCCTATTACTGCGGTGGCGGGTCTCGTCACGAAATCGGTTTTTGCTGTTTTCTCATTTTTAGACCCACTTTTTTGAACTTTTTCTGATGAAAACGGATAGAAAAAAGAATTTGAAACCTAGAAATAGTTCATTCGACCAGACTTATTGAGTTTTTCATTGCGATTTACTCATTTTTGTAATTTTTCAGCCAAAAACACGAAATCTGAAAATTCTAGCTGAAAACTGAACATTTTTGGTTGAACTGACTATCAACCGGTTTCTAATTTTCTATTCTATCCTAATTCATTTTTGAAATTTGAAAAAAACGGCTCAAAATCGAGAAAACAGCAAAAAATTGATTTCGTGGCGAGACCCGTAGTACCAATTCACCAAAAAGCAAACTCGACTTGTTGTTCAATCGTTCTTGAATGTTGCTGAACGTAGACAGATTCATTAGAAACTTGATTTCATAATAATAACGGTGTTGTTGTAGATTCGAGATTGTTGTAGATTGTTAGAATAGATTGGGAAAAGAGAAGGTACTTTAGAAATCGGATGAAAAAACAGTTCAACTGATCAATTCTAGAGAAAGTTGCAGCAAGTGCAAATCCAACTTGGAAATCGATGAAATTTGTCTGTTTTCGAGTACATCACTGGAATTTTTCATGAGAGCAAGAAAGAACTACGGATTCTGGATTTGGGAGACGGGAATTTGAGAAAATCCCAAAAGTTTCCATGTTTCTGTGAGTGCCAAAACTTGGTAGTAGGTGAAGGAAGGGTCAGTGAAGATTTGATGAATGGATTTTGGACGTTCTATCAAGCGAGTTATAAGTCACTTGGGTGCAATGCTGTAGAGGGTTTTGTGCCTGAACAGGTAAGCCTTGTACCCCCAGAAGTTGCGCAAGTTATCGAGCTACAAAGCGCCAGGGCAAAAACAAGGTTTTCCGCCCATCGTTCTCGTTCATGATGTGGACTTTTGAAGACTTCCACTTTTGCAAAGCCTCCCAAGATCTAATCTCTCGTTTCGGATCTTTCCGTGAGTATATAAACAAGGAGGGTCTGTCCTTGTTCCTGGCAGCTAATCATGCTACCGTCTTATAAGTGGTCCCGAGTTTTTCTTATCGTTGGTGTTATACTGGTAGTCAACGTTTTACTGATTACCAGGAGGAATTGTGAGTTTCTCCGCTTCTAATCTACCTCAATTTGAAGTGTTTTTAGATGTTTTTGAGTCGGAAACTTCTTCGAATCACTCTTGCAATGTAGCAGACTGGAATCAAATTGAAACCGACTCCATCACAAATTCAGTGCAAGGCGCGTTTTCCAGATGGTTATGGATGAGTTTGTCACTTTCTGATGAGGTAAGACAGCCACAGCAAGGCCCCTAACACCAAAGTTTAGCCAATCTTCCAGCACACTCAACCCGACCTCCCCTTATCCATAATAGGAGCCTATGTCTATCCGGACCACATCTCCATCTCCATTTCCCCGCAGTACATGGCTAAACAAAAAGTGTACTGTAGATACTATAACTGCAAGAAAATCGAAATCCCTGGTTCCTCTTGGCAATCTATAGTGTTCCCTGAGTCCGTTGTACATTGTCCTAGAAGAAAAGGGGCGGAGTTTGTGTCAGTGAGCAAGAGAGAATTGGAGGATGCTCCGAATCCAGTGAAACTGAGTTTTAGGGTTTTTGAAGGTAAGGAGCTTCAAATTTCTTTCAAACTTCAATTGGAACTTGTTTAGAACCCTCTCATGAGCTGTCTGTTTGTGTGGCTCCGTTATTTGGAAGTGAGCCAAAGTGGCTGCAGATTGCAGAGTTTGTAGAGCATCATAAGTTGGAGGTAAGCTTTCATGAAGCGAATCGTTCAAGATCTCAATTAATCTTTGTTGCGCAAGGAAATTGCAAAGTCGCCGTGAAATTGCCAAGTCGCTATCTGATCTGGAAAGGTGGCAATCCAGTTTTCCCCCAATTTTTGCAGATTTTTGAGGGTTCGCAAAAAAGATGTTCTAGATATCGGAAATTTGGCTTCTTGGTCTTTCAACTAATAGTTTTCAGGGCGCCACATTCTTCTATTTCTCAGTCGGAACGATTTCCGAGTATGACCGGAAGATCTTGGATTACTATGAGAAAATGGGAGATGTAGAGGTAAAGGTGTTAGCGGATCAGTACCAAAAGCCGTATTATGCATGGCATAACTTTCAGCTTCAGGTAAACACCTTTCCTGACAGCTAAAAGACGCGGTTTTTCAGGATTGCCACTTGAGAAGCAAGTTTCAATCTAAATGGACTGCTTTTATAGATATCGATGAACGGATTTCTACAGTAAACCGGCCATTTATCGACCTGCTTAGAATCACTGATAACGGAGCTCTAGCGGAAATCCAGCTGCCTGTTTTGAACATTATCAAAGACCAGGAGGTCTCCAAATCATACGAGAACCCGGAAAAGCTGAGAAGCGATATGATGTTCGAAAAGTTCATCAACAGCGCGGACCCCACTTGGAATGCGTCAAAAGCGCTCATAAGAAGTGACAAAGTCGGGATAATGTCAACACATTATGCAATTGCAAAGGCATCGGGTTTTGGAACGATTAGTCTAGATTCTTCACAAGCTATGGTCAGACACTACCGCTCAACATCTCGACGATCAAGCGGAAAAAACTGGCACCAAATCCCACAAGCTGATGGGAAACTTTTGAAGTTCACAAATCGACCATTGGACTCTATTTTTGCTCAAAAACTCTCGGAAAACATCAGAAAAGTAGTTGAAACTGTGTATGCCCGAGTTCCAGTGAACTGCTCCTCAATCCCAAAGGATCTCTGGGAGCCCCGAGGATTCCCGGATCCATGTGTGAATATGTTGTTTACTTGGTGACTCATCACTGATGAGGATTCGTTGTAGTTTCTAGTAGATATGGATAGTGATTAGAACGGGTTTATTGATTGATAAAATGGTAATAAACATTGTTTTCAAAGCATCAAAGATTCAAAGATTAGGATTTGACTCATACCAAACTGTAAACGACGAGTACAATTGTTGTGGTCCTCCTTGCAAGATGAGAGTAGCCATTACACCATCTTTTCTCCGGATGTCTTTTCCTGTTTCGTATTGGATGTTTCTATCAAAATAGCTTGCCGCATCTGGTCGTTTTCTAGCTCCTGGAATCGTTTCAATCCCATCAAAAAGAATACTGGGATGTAACATTTTCTTCTGGAAGGTGAAGCTCAAGACCTCCAGGCTTGTATTTGTACTGTTCAGCCACTTCTTGATGAATCTATTGAACTTCCAACTGGTCCATGACACCATCTCTTGCAAATCCATGCGTTGAACTCCACTCTGAACCATTTCCCATGTCTGCTCCATGCTCAACCAATGAGGATCATAGAGTGTGATGATGGAGCTTTTTGTGTTGACCAGTTTCTCGTATTCAAAACTACGATAAGTCTTTGCCTTCAGCTCAAGCTCCTGGGCTTCAACGTGGTCGAGAATATGCGCCATCTGATCATTATGCACTCTTCCACAACTCAACAACATCTTTTCAGCTACGTGAAGCGCGTTGGTCTCCATAAAAAGCTCGGTGACTTGGGTAAAGTTATCATTGATATCTACAGTGACTTTGGGGCAAAAGTTGAAGAGTTGTTTGGCAAATTGGAACCAGAACAACACGTCTGTAGCTTTGACTTTCCATTGCCCAGCGACCATTTGAATTTCCATGGGTTTTCCGTCAATAACCATCTTCAAACACAAACTGGTAGCCTCTTCGCTCCATGCATCAATCTTGAACTCGTTGCGATCTTTGACTCTTCCAACGTCTTGCAGAATGAAGTTTCTTGTGGAGTTTGAAGCGTTGAAATCGCATGTTGTCATCTTTTTCATAAAGACCTCATTTCTTCTGAGAAATGACTTGGTGCGTTTTGAACAAGCGGCTAACAGGATTCTGGAAACCGGTAGATGATGTTTTGATGCAAAAAGGTACTTACAAGTCGCCAAAACTCAATCGTTGATAGATATTCTCAAAGGGCAGATCGGGAAGCCCAAAGATGTCAAAACGGCGACCCATTCTGTTCAAATTGAAGCGGGATAAATGAATCGTATTGTCGGTTTGGTGGTGGGCGGGATACGCTTTAGCAAATAGAGATATCACGTCATTATCTCACGACAGGTCAGGTTATGCAAATAGAACTTGGAAATCGGCTTGAGAGCTTTATTCATCAACTAGCAACTTCTTATCATGCCAAACAA
This sequence comes from Caenorhabditis panamensis, assembly GCA_900883565.2. Taxonomy (NCBI): domain Eukaryota; kingdom Metazoa; phylum Nematoda; class Chromadorea; order Rhabditida; family Rhabditidae; genus Caenorhabditis; species Caenorhabditis panamensis. The sequence goes on from LR538297.1 coordinate 976,506, forward strand.
CAAACACAAAGCAGTGAAAAGTACCGTCGCTCGGCACTACAACCGATGCCAAAAGTCCGTCGTCGCGTTGAATGTCAACTCCATTTTCGAATTGAAAAACGTGAAGGAAGTTCCTGTCCGGTTTCACATCTCTTCTTGAGCCGGGACGCGTCGCAATCCCCTCCAAAATCTTCTCCCTCTCAAATGGAGTTTGCTCCGCTTCTTCGACAGGATCGTTGGAGAACAATGAGTTTTTGTTAACGATCATAACCTCTAGACTCTTGTAATCACCAGATAACCAGTTCTTGATAAACTGATTGCAATCCGTTTCAGTGATCGCCAAAGCGTTTTCGAGTCTGACGTTCTTACAAGTGTTGCCTAGATCCAAAAAGCTCTCTCCAGTGATCCAAGTAGCATGACACAGAATCAATTTCGGGAAGTTTAGAGGCTTCTGGTAGACAAAATCAAGTCCGCCATACCCCATAAACATCAAGTCTTCCGTGTCAAAGTTCTCAAACATAAAAGTCATCTCCTCTTTTGTGAAAAAACAACGATACACATCAATGACGCGAGCACGATGTAAAACCTTGGTTTCTTGGAACAACTTGCAAAAGTTAAAGTTGCCTTGACATCCAAAACTCAAGCTGTCGATTTCACAGCCAAAAGTCTTGCAAATCCACTGAACCAAAAGTATAAAGTCCTGCTCATACGAACTTGAAGTTTGAGGTTCAAAAAACCAGCTGAACCTGTCACGACCGACTCTTAGGGTCACGTTGTTGCTGACTTTCCAATTGTAACGATTTCCAGAGTTTGCTAGCTTCTTGTTCCGACGATTACACACATACCAGTCAAGCCTATCACCATTTGCTGCTTCGATGACCAGGTGACATTTTGTTGTGTTCAGCGAAATCCCGAGTTTGGCGGTTTTCAGTCGGGTCTCGGAGGTTTTGATGATGGATTGAAGTGTTGAGGAGCATTGTGCCAATTGGATTCTGAAATTTTGATAGTGAAGAGCCTTAGGAGCTAGAAAACAGAAAACTTACATTTCTTCAATCGTCAAAAACTTGTAGAAAACGTCGAAAGCAACAGTAGGGAGGTTCAAGAGCGGGAATCTCTCGGCCATTGCAACGAATGAATGAGAGAGGAACACACACACGAACACTGGACCGCTCAACGCTCAGAAATCAATAGGCTGTTGTACCTGTCTACCTGTCTCTAGGTCGCTCAGATTGTCTCTTCTTCACCCTGTTTGGTGGTGGTCAAGTCCCAAAATGGCCAATAACCCTGTACAATTTCCTTTTCTCCAACTCTCTGAACCTGTTTCTCAACGAATTCTCAAGTCCATGAGTCTAATTGAACTGTAAGTTTGTCAGAAAAACAAACACCATCTCAAAAATTGCTTGATTTACAGCTTCGACCTCTCACTAACCTCCTCTAGAGTTCGAAAACAAGTAAAACAACGTTTTGCCAACAACTTTTCGATAACAATCTCTTGGAGAGTGAACCCACAGTTCCGAGTGAACCTGCCCAATGACTCCTACCATTCAGTAGGCATTTGGAAGTTCTACCACTCTCGCAGTTTCACTCGGAGTCGCTTGACAAACCCTACAACTCGCTTGATAAACGGTAGGAAAGTCCAATTCTGCAAGGTAGGAGGAATCGGACTGGGCTGTCCGACTGCTGATACTCCTGCGGATGAGATAATCAACGTGTTTGAGTATTTGGTGGATTTGTTTAATGGAAAAGTGTCTTTGTTCGTTTTTGCTGTCGATGAGATAGAAGAGCTGTTATCAAAGGAGACAGGGGGTTTTGAAAAATTCTGGACTTTCAAAAAGTGCAAGGAATTGAAAGTGTGGAATGGAAGAGTTAGTCATGAGGAGATGAAGAGCATTTTGGACCTGGGAAATGTAGTTGAGAAGCTTGAACTTTCTGCTAACCCTGATCCGGGTTTTGTGCTGGAAGAAGAGAAGGAGAAGCCAATTTCCTTCAAGTTTCTGCAAGTTCGTGCCGATAACTGGATAACTCGAGACGTTCTCTTCAGTCTCAATTGCCAAACTGCACAGTTTAGCAGTACCGCCCTGACAAATGAGGATATCAACGCTTTCCTCCACAATTGGATGAACAGCACTGATAAAAGACTCCAATGTCTTTTTATCAGAATCAATAGTTATGATGGATATGGGAACTACATTCGAGAAGGAGAAGAGCTGTACACTTTGGAGAAAGTTGTTCATGACCTCGAAACGATTCCAGGATCTCCGAAACCGTCTATATTAGCCAGGTAAGTTTCATTGCTCTAAAATGTCTAATCAACAAGTTTCAGACTCATGAACTGGGACGAGGAGCCTCGATGCGAAAATGGTGTGGATTTGAAGCGTGACGATCAGGTGGTGGCGACTGCGCTGGTGGAAACTTGTGAACCTGAAGAGGGCGGTGGTACATCGTTTTTGTTCGTGGTTTGGTGAGATCATCACCTTAATCTTGACGAGTGACGTTTCTTTGTGTCTTCTTTGTGTGTCCCAGACCTGTTGCTGAATAAATGTGCTAATGGTTCTTGTCTTTAATCCATTCGACCTTTTCCCAAGAGCATAGAGTGTCATCTGCCACGTCACCCCACTCTCAAACAGCCTCCCTCTCAGTCCCGTCATTCTCATTGTCCAAATGACAACCCTTCCTCTCCTTCTTCTCCCCGACCTTGTCTTCCGTCAAATCTACGATTTTTTTGAGGTTCCTGTAATGTAAGTGCTTTCCAGAAGCTGTATAGCCAACAAAACCAAATTTTCCTTTAGAATCCTGCTATCCCAATTATCCAAACGGATTAATCATCTTGTCAAATCTCAAGAAACTCCGAAACGTGGCAGAATGCTTGATGTAATTTTGTACACACATAGTGCGGTTGTGACATTGATAACTTTCGGGAAGAATTCGGGAAGAAACTTTCGGGAATTCACATGGACTTTGGGCTTCAAGAAACGCAAGTTTGTAAAGCGGGTCATTGAAGGAAGAACCTGGAAAGTCGCCCAGGACAACTTTGGATCCACCAAAGGATGGAAGAGCAACCCGGCCCCTGGGTTTCTTGAGGCGGATTTACTGTCCTTGGTGCGATTCTTCAGGTCTCTTTTTAAATGTCCAATCATCTCAGTGATTTTGGGGATTGAAAGCATTGAAGCCATTGATGAATTGATAATGCGAGCCAATGATCTACATGAAGCCCGACGTATTTATGTCCGTGCATCGATCCTGGACAAGAATCGGATGGATTTTATGCTAGATCACTTTGTCACTGAGGCTCTCCATATTTCCGGGTGTCCTGGGGATGATTACAAGTATCAAGGGACCTTGAACTTTAAGAAAATCAAACTTTCCGGTGCCAGATGGATTGATCTGGAGATGCTAGAGAAAATGAGCCTAACCTGTAAGAGAATCGTTTTTGAAAATGCTTCTCTTCTCACTAACGCGGACTTCAATCAGTTTATTAAAAACTGGATGGCTGGAGAAAATAGGTCCTTGGAGACTGTGAAGTTCAAATGGCGCCGGTCCTTGGCATTCACTCCAATCCGATTACCAGTGGTTATGAATGAGATTCCACATTCTCTTGGAGCGAAGAAGCGACCTAATGCTGCAGAGTAAGATTCCAGAGGCGTAATGGTACCAAAACTTTGATTTTCAGGTACTTTGAAACATGCTACATGTATGAGAACGGAGTGGACATTCGGAGATCTTCCGATGGATTGTTGGCGACGGCTTTGGTGGTTCAGGATAAGTTCGAAGAAGAGTTTGTGTTTACCGTGTGGTATGATAAAGAGCCCAATTTGGTGGAAGGTGTTTGATATTGTGTGTTTCTTTGTCTTGTTCATGAATAAAGCAATTTCCCACGTAATCCATTCGGCCTTTTCCCAAGAGCATAGGAAGTCTGCTGCCACGTCACCCCAATCTCAACGATCCCTTTCCCAGTCAGTCCTGTCACTCTCATTGTCCAAATGACAACCCTTCCTCTCCTTCGTCTCCCTGCCCTTGTCTTCGATAAAATCTATGATCACTTGGATGCTCCTGAAATGTAAGGATCGTTTCAGAAGTTCTCCAGCCAAAAAAACCACGTTTCTCTTCAGAATTCTGCTATCCCAGTTATCCAAACGACTCAACAACCTCGTCAGAACTCACGAAACTCCAAGGCGTGGCCGGACCCTTCGAGTAGCTTTGTACAATAATAGTGCAGTTGTGACATTGATAACTTCCGGGAAAAGTTTCACATGGACTTTGGGCCACACGATGGACAAGTTTATGGAGCTGATCATTGAAGGAAGAACCTGGAGAGTCACCTCGAACAGTTCCACCCAAGGATGGATGAGCCACCCCGGCCCAGGGTTTCTTGAAGCCGATTTGCTCTCCTTGGTGCGATTTTTCAAGTCACTTTTCAAATGTCCAATCATCGCAATGAACTTGGCGTTTGGAAGCATTGAGTCAATTGATAAACTGATAGTACAAGCCAGTGATCTGCATGTAGCCAGAAACATTAGTGTGAGTACATGGTTCCTGGACAAGAGGCAGATGGACTTTATGCTAGACCACTTTGTCTCTGAGACACTTTGTATTTCCGGGTGTCCTGGTGAAGATTACAAGTATCAAGGGACCTTGAACTTTAAGAACATCGAACTTTCCGGTGCCACGTGGATTGATCTGGAGATGCTAGAGAAAATGAGTCGAACCTGTAAGAGAATCTGCTTTGATAGTGCTTCTCCTTTCACTAACGGGGATTTCAATCAGTTTATCAAGAACTGGATGGCTGGGGAGAATAGATCCTTGGAGACTGTAACGTTCACATGGCCTCAGTCGTTCACTGGTGGCGCGGCATACAATCCAATCCGATTACCAGCAATCATGAAGGAGATTCCGTATGCTCCTGGAGCGAAAAAGCGTCCGAATGCTGCAGAGTAAGATTCTAGACCCGTATCAGTACCAAAACATTGGTTTTCAGGTACTTTGAAAGCCGCTACAAGTATGAAAAGGGAGTGGACATTCGGAGATCATCCGATGGGTTGATGGCGACGGTTCTGGTGGTTCGGGATGGGTTTATCGAAGAGTTTGTATTCACTGTGTGGTATGATAAGGAGCCGAATTTGTTATCTTGTTCATGAATAAAGATATTTCCCACGTAATCCATTCGACCTTTTCCCAAGAGCATAGAGAGTCATCTGCCACGTCACCCCAATCTCAACGATCCCTTTCCCAGTCAGTCCCACTCTCATTGTCCAAATGACAACCATCCCTCTCCTCCGTTTCCCTGATCTTGTCTTTCATCAAATCTACGATGTTTTAGAGGTTCCTGAAATGTAAGTCACAGTGTAAGCGTTGAAACAGACCAAAACCATCTTAATTTCCAGAATCAAGCTGTCTCAATGCTCCCAGCGCCTCAAAAACATTCTCAAATCCTGTGCGACCCCAAGCAAAGCCTCAGAGCTCCAGGTTTCGATTCAACAGCACTGTGCCCGTATCACAGTAAAAAGGGCTTGCAAATTTTTCACGTGGAAGTTGGGCTATAGGCTAGGCAATTTCAAAAAACTAATCATCAACGAAACCTTGTGGATGGTCATGGAGAACAACGACAGCCAAAGCTCTAGAGGATGGCTCAGCACACCGAAGTCAGCAGCTTTTGAAAAGCAAATTTTGGAGTTGGTGCGACTCTTCAGGGGCCTTTTCCAGTGTCCTATTCACTCAATTCACTTTGGGTTTGGAAAATTTCTGAACTTTGACAAGTTACTAGTGGAAACTGATGATCTTCATAGAGCCAATTCCATTTCTGTGGGTTCCAGTACCCTGCAAAAGAGGGAAATGGACTTTATGCTCGATCACTTTGTCGCGAAAAAGCTTTCGATCTATTGTTTGCCTGACCAAAACTACTGCTACTCTGGGACCTTGAACTTTGAGAAAATTGAGATTTCCTGCGCCACATGGATTGGACCAAAGATGATGGAGAAAATGACAGAGACCTGTAAGCAGATCAGCTTGAAAAGTGCGTCTCTTTTCACTGATAAGGCTCTCAATCAGTTTATCAAGAACTGGTTAGCTGGGGAGAACAGGGCCTTGGAGACTGTGAAGATCTCTAGGGAAGAATCTCGTTTCCTTTTTTATATACTCGATGTTGTTGTGCCATTCGACGCAGAGAAGATTCTGGAAGGAATTCCACATGTTCCAGGAGCCAAGAAACGGGCGGACGCTGCGAAGTAAGGTGTCTAGTTCATTGTGAGTATAGGATTCATCATTTTCAGGTACTTTGACAACAACTACAAGTACGAGAATGGAGTGGACATTCGGAGATCATCTGATGGGTTGATGGCGACGATTCTGTTAGAGAACTCTTCTCGAGAGTTTGTATTTACAGTGTGGTATGATAATGAGCCGAATGTGTTATCTTGTTCATAAATAAAGCAATTTCCCACGTAATCTATTCGACCTTTTCCCAAGAGCATTCTGCCTCGTCACCCCATCTCAAACAGCCTCCTTTCCCAGTCAGTCCCGTCACTCTCATTGTCCAAATGACACCCCTGCCTCTTCTCCGTCTCCCTGATCTTGTCTTCCATCAAATCTACGATGTTTTGGAGGTTCCTGAAATGTAAGCCTCTGTAAAAACGTTGAAACAAACCAAGACCATCTGACATTTCAGAATCCTGCTCTCCCAATGCTCCCAGCGCCTCCGAAACATGCTCGAATCCTGTTCAAGCCCACGCAAAGCCCCAGAGCTCAGGGTTTCTGTACACCAACACTATGCCAATGTCTCATTGACGAAGGCTCGCCAATGTTTCAAATTCGAGAAAGAAATCATCAACGGAACATTTTGGAAAATCACGGAGAACAACAGCCAAAGCTCTAAAGGATGGCTGAGCTCCCCAAAGTCAGAATGCTTTGAAAAGGAACTTTTGGAGTTGGTGAGACTCTTCCGGGCCCTTTTCAAGTGTCCTATTCACTCGATTCACTTTGAGTTTGGGGGACTTTTGAAGTTTGAAAAGTTACTAGTGAAAACCGATGATCTCCATAGATCTAATTCCATTTCTGTGAGTCTAACTGCCCTGCAAAAGAAGGAAATGGACTTTATGCTGGACCACTTTGTCTCAAAAAACCTTTTGATCTTCGGGTACCCTGGCGAGAGTTACCGCTACCTTGGGACATTGAACTGTGAGAAAATCGAAGTTTCCGGCGCTACATGGATTGATCTAGAGGTGCTAGAGAAAATGACGGAGTCCTGTAAGCAGATCAGCTTGAAAAGCGCGTCCCTTCTCACTGATGCATACCTCAATAGGTTCATCAAGCACTGGATGGCTGGGGACAATAGGGTTTTGGAGACTGTGGAGATTTCAAGACCAACGTTTTTCATTTCGGGTGGCCCGTTTTACAAGTCATTCCGATTACCAGCGATAATGAAGGAGATCCCGCATGTTCCTGGAGTCAAGAAACGGCCAGATGCTGCAGAGTAAGATTCTAGACCCGTATTAGCTCTGAAACATTGATTTCAGGTACTTTGAAAGCTGCTACAAGTATGAAAAGGGAGTGGACATTCGGAGATCATCTGACGGGTTGATGGCGACGATTCTTCTAGAAGACTCTTCTCGAGAGTTTGTTTTCACCGTGTGGTACGATGAGGAGCCCAATTTGGTGGTGGAAGGTGTCTGATATTGTGTGTGTGTTTTTTTATCTTGTTCATAAATAAAGCAATTTCCCACGTAACCCATTCGGCCTAATCCATTCGACCTTATAAGAGCACAGGCCTCTTGGATAACTGAATGGGGCACAGCACTGCAGACAGAATCAGATAGCACAGATTTATTCAATGAGGAGATAGTTCAAAGATTAGGATTCGGGTCATTCCAGACTGTAAAAGTCGAATAGTAGGATCGAAAACAATCCCCGAGCTTTCCTTGCAAGACAATTGTAGCCAGAACCCCATCCGCTCTTCGTATGTCTTGTCCCTTTTCGTAATCAATTCGCACTCTAAAGTATCTGAAAAAAGCGCAATCACTACTTTCTCAACGCCAAACTCACTTTGTCGTCGCATCTTGTCGTTTTTTAGAGCCAGGAATAGTTTTGATCTTTTTAAAAACCTTTCTAGGATCGTAAAACTCATCTCTGAAATGGAATCGTATGACTTCCAGGGTCTTGTTAGTGCTTTTCAGCCATTTTTTGATGAATTTATTGAACTTTTCACTTTTCCATGAAACCCATCCGAAATCCATGACTCGAACTCCTCCTTTGACCATCTTCCAAACCATCTTCATTTTCAACCAGTAAGGATCAGTGAGGGTGATGTTTGGGATCCTTGTGATCACTTTATCATATCGGAATTTGTAGTGTGGGTAAGCTCTCAGTTCCAGCTCTTCCGCTTCGACGTTGTCCAGAATGTGCTTCATTTGACGATTGTTGATCCACCGAAAGTCTAGATGCATCTTGTGCGCCACGTGAAGCACATCAGTCTTGTACAGCTCATTGAATTGTCTCACTCTGTTTTCATTAAGTTCGATGGAGATCGTAAGACGGCAACAAAACGTTTCTTTCACGAACCCGAACCAGAATACGATAGCGTCAGAAGCTTCGCTATAAATCTGCCAGGATCCACAACGATAATGGATCTGCCAAGCTGATCCTCCGACTGTTATCTGCATCTGTTGTTCATAGAGATCGTTAAAAAGTGGGTGATTCATGTTCCAGACTCTCATTCTCAAAGTTTCGCGATTTGGAAATCGACTATTGTCTTTCAAAACCAAGTTTTTTTTGTTGAAATACAAATCCGAAATAAAAACTTCGCATGACGTTGTTCTGCTCAAGAATATCTCTTTGGCTTTGAGAAATGATTGAGTACGTTTTGAGCAGGCAGCTAGCAGGATTCTAAAGAGAAGGCGCTTATGATTTTCACTAATTGGTAACTTACATGTCCTGAAATCTCAAGTGCTGATAAATATGATCAAAAGCTAGTCTAGGAAGCCCTAGGAGATCAAAGCGACGGTCCATTCTGACGATTGGGGAAAGGGAATGAAGGCGAGTGGGATGATGTAATCGGTCAGGTCATCTCTCCCAAAGATCGCAGGACAAATGATTCAGCCACGTCATCAAGGGAGGTTGGGATGACCTAAACCAGCAGAACAAAAAAGAGAGTACAGATTTATTCATTAGGGAAAACGTTCAGAGATTAGAAATTGGATCATAGCAAACTGTAAGAGTTGAGTAGTACGATGAATCTCCTTGCAAAACGATTGTAGCTCGGACGCCATCTCCTCTGCAGATGACTCTCCCATTCCCTTCAGCTGCAGGAAGCGTTTCAATCCCATCCAAAACGATAGCGGGAATACACACTTTCTTCTCGAAGGCAAATTTCATATACTCCAGAGTTCTATTGGTACTATTGAGCCAATTTTTGAGGAATTGGTTAAACTCCGTATTTGGCCATGACACAGTTTCTGAGAAGTTCATCTGTTGAACTCCGCTTTGAACCATCTCCCACACCTGCTCCATGCTCAACCAGAAAGGTGTACAGAGGGAGATTTTAGAACACCTTGTGAGCGCATTGTCATATCGAAAGTTGGAGAGAGGGCACGCTCTTAGCGACAGATCACGAGCTTCAACGTTGTCCAGAATGTGCTTCATCAACGAGTTCGAGATTTGTTCAATATTCAGAACCATTTTATCAGCCACGTGGAGCACATCTGTCTCATAGAGCTCATCGACTTGATCCGCCATACTATTGCCAAGACCTATGTAGACGGCAGTTGAAAGTGTCCTTTACAAACTGATACCAAAACAAAACCACGCTCAGAGCGTCTCCTTTAACTTTCCAGTCACTAGGAGCTCTCTGTATCCGCCAACGAACTCCTCGGACAATTAGCTCAATGTGGGTGTAGTCTAACCAACTTTGCACTCGGTTCTTCGTCAAGATGTCTATTGCAAATTTGCCGCGATTTGGAAACCGCCCGACGTCTTCCAGCTTGATGTTTCGTGAGCGGGCTCCAATGAACAATTCGCATGCGGTCAGCTTCTTGAGAAATGCTTCCTTGGCCTTGATAAAGTCCTGGGTGCGTTTTGAGCAGGCAGCTAACACGATTCTGAATATAACACACTCTTTTTTATCACTGATGGGAGAACTTACATGTCTTCAAATCCCAAGTACTGATAGATATTATCAAAGGCTACTCTGGGAAGTCCGAGAAGATGGAAACGACGGTCGATTTTGGGGGAGAAGATGGCGTCGTAGATTGTGAGAACAAGAAAAGACATGAATGACGTGGCAATGGGCCTAGCAGCGATTTGGGTGACGTAGAAAAGAGGTAATCTACCACATCATCTCGCAGAAAGACCCCAAAGATTGGGGCAGATGGGAATGAGGTAATCTTCCCAACACCTGGTTCCCAAGACCCCACGACAAAGGAACATCTGGTTCACGCTATCTGGACCATCTCAAATGTGGTGAAGAATACGGTACATGAAAAATTAAGAGAGTAGAGATTTATCCAGTATAAAAACATTTCGAAGATCACGATTTGAGTCATAAAAAACTGTGAGAGTCGAGTAGTACGATGAATCTTCTTGCAAAACGAGTGTAGCTCGAACGCCATCTCTTCTGCAGATGACTCTCCTATTTCCTCCAGCTGCAGGAAGCGTTTCAATCCCATCCAAAACGACAGCGGGAATACACTCGTTTTGCGTGAAGGCAAGCAAAATGTACTCGAAAGTCCTGTTGGTACTTTCGAGCCACCTTTTGAGGAATTGGTTGAAATCCGTACTGGACCATGACACAGCTTCAGCAAACTCCATCTCTCGAACTCCGCTTAGAACCATCTCCCACGCATGCTCCATGTTCAACCAGAGAGGTCTACAGAGGCAGATCTTTGGACACCTTGCGAGCACATTGTCATATTGAAAGTTGGAGAAGGGGTACGCTGCCAGGTGCAGATCACGAGCTTCAACGTTGTCCAGAATGTGCTTCATTAAAAGATTCGAGATTTGTCCAAAATCCAGAACCATTTTATCAGCCACGTGGAGAACATCTGTCTCATAGAGCTCATCGACTTGATTCGCAATGTTATTGCCAAGACCAATGTAGATTTGAAGCCGGCAGTTGAAAGTGTCCTTTAAAAACTGATACCAAAACAAAACCACGCTCAAAGTGTCTCCTTCAACTTTCCAGTTACCAGGAGATCTTTGTATCCGCCAACGAGCTCCTCGAACGATTCTCTCGATGTGGGAGTAGTTGTACCAACTTCGAACTCGGTTCTCCGTCAAGACTTCTATTACAAATGTGTTGCGATTTGAAAATCGTCCAACGTCTACCAGCATAATGTGTCGTGTGCGGATTGTAATGTGCAACTCGCATGAGGTCAGCTTGTTCAGGAATGCTTCTTTGGCCTTGATAAAGGCCTGGGTGCGTTTTGAGCAGGCAGCTAACACGATTCTGAATATAACACACTCTTTTCTATCACTAGTGGAGAAACTTACAGGTCTTCGAACCCAAAGTACTGATAGATTCTATCAAATGCTACTCTGGGAAGTCCGAAAAGATCGAAACGACGTTCGATTTTGGGGGAGAAGATGGCGTGGTAGATCTTGAGAATAAGAAAATACATGAATGACGTGGCAATGGGCCTAGCAGCGATTTGGGTGACGTAGAAAAGAGGTAATCTACGACATCATCTCGCAGAAAGACCCCAAAGATTGGGACAGATGGGAATGAGGTAACCTTCCCAACATCTGGTTCCCAAGACCTCAGGACAAAGGAACATCTGGTTCAAGTTATCTAGACCATCTCAAATGTGGTGAAGAATACGGTATATGAAAAAAAGAAAGAGAGTACACATTTATTCAGTAGTAAAACAGTTCAAAGATCACGATTTGAGTCATAACAAACTGTGAGAGTCACTGCACTTTCTTGTAAGACGATTGTAGCTCGGACGCCATCTTCTCTGCAGATGACTCTCCCATTTCCTTCAGCTGCAGGGAGCGTCTCAATCCCATCCAAAATGATAGCGGAAATACACACGCGTTCGAAGGCGAATTTCAACCACTCCAGAGTTCTATTGGTACTATTGATCCACTTTTTGAGGAATTGGTTGAACTTCGTATTTGGCCATGACACAGTTTCTGAGAAGTCCATCTGTTGAACTCCGCCTAGAACCATTTCCCACACCTGCTCCGTGTTCAACCAGAAAGGTCTGCAAATGTAGATTTTCGAACACCTTGTGAGCACATTGTCATATTGAAAGTTGGCATGTGGGGTAGCAATAAGCTCCAGCTCACGTGCTTCCACGTTGTCCAGAATGTGCTTCATCAGAAGATTATGGATTCGTCCAAAATCCAGATTCATTTTATCAGCCACGTGGAGAACATCTGTCTCATAGAGCTCACAGACTTGATCCGTTATGTTATTGCGAAAGCGTATGCAGATTAGAAGGCGGCAGTTGAAAGTATCCTTTACAAACTGATACCAGAACAGAACCACTCTCAACGTGTCTCCGTAAATTGTCCAGTTACCAGGAGCTCTCTGTATCCGCCAATGAGCTCCTCGGATAATTCTTTCGATGCGGGTGCAGCCGTTCCAACTTCGCAGTTGGTTCTTTGTCAAGATGTCTATTTTGAATGTGGCGCGATTTGGAAACCGTCCGACGTCTTCCAGCATGATGTGTCGTGTGCGGGTTCCACTAATGTGCAACTTGCATGAGGTCACTTTCTTCAGAAATCCTTCATTGGCCTTGACAAAGGCCTGAGTGCGTTTTGAGCAGGCAGCTAATAAGATTCTGAAGAAGATAAACTATCTTTTAGCCCTCTATTCATGGAGCAACTTACATGTCCTCAAATCCCAAGTACTGATAGATATTATCAAAGGCAAGTCTGGGAAGCCCCAAAAGATCGAAACGAGGGTCCATTTCTGACGATTGAGAAGAGAAGAGGAATGACGTGGCAATTGGATTAGCAACAATCGGGTGACGAGGAAAGAGGTCAGCTGTCACGTCAAAAAGACCTCAAAACAAAAGACCATCTAAATGAGTGATACAGCCAACAGAACAAAAAAGAGAGTACAGATTTATTCAGTAGAAAAACAGTTCAAAGATCACGATTTGGGTCATAACAAACTCTAAAAGACGAGCAATAAAATGAATTTTCGTGCAAAACGATTGTAGCTCGGACGCCATCTTCTCTGCTAATGACTCTCCCATTTCTTTCAGCTGCAGGCAGCGTTTCAATCCCATCCAAAACGGTAGCCGGAACACACGCGTTTTTCTCGAAGACAAAAATTAGGTGCTCCAATGTCCTATTGGTACTATTGAGCCAATTTTTGAGGAATTGGTTAAACTCCGTATTGGTCCATAACACAGTTTTTTGAAAGTGCATCTTTTTAACTCCACCTTGAACCATTTCCCACAGGTGGTCTGTGCTCAACCAGTGAGGTCTGCAGAGGACTATTTTTGGAATTCTTGTGAGCACTTTGTCATATTGAAAGTTCGCATGTGGGTAAGCAATGAGCTCCAGCTCATGCGCTTCCACGTTGTCCAGAATGTGCTTCATTTGATGATCATCAATCTGTCCGTATCTTAAAATCATCTTATCAGCCACGTGGAGCGCATCCGTCTCATATAGCTCATCGACTAGTTCAATTACATGATGATGGATAGAAATGTTAATTGAAACGTAGCAGTTGAAAAGGTCCTTCACAAACTGGAACCAGTACAAAATCGCGTCCAGCGTGGATCCGTAGACTTTCCAGTCTCCAGGACGTCGCTGTATCTGCCAATAAACACCTCGGACAGTTTCCTCGATGTGTGAATAGACGTACCAACTTTGCATTGGGTTTATAGTCCAGACATCTAGTACGAATTTGCGGCGATTTTGAAGCCGTCCGATGTCTTTCAGAATGATGTTTCTTTTAGCGTAACCGTCAATGTGCAGTTGACATGACGTCTTCAGAAAGCGTTCCTTTCCTCTGAGGAACGATTGGAAGCGTTTTGAACAGGCAGCTAGCAGGATTCTGAAGATGATGAACTCTCTTTCAGCTGTCTAATAATGAGGCAACTTACATGTCTTCAAATCCCAAGTGCTGATAGATGTTATCAAAGGCTAGTCTAGGAAGCCCCAGGAGATCGAAACGACGGTTCATTTCTGACGATTGAGAAGAGAAGATGAATGACGTGGCAATTGGATTAGCAGCAATTAGAATGCCATAGGAAAGAGGTCAGCTGTCACGTTAGAATGACCCCAAGACAAAGGACCGTCTGGGTGAATGATATACCCAGCAGAACAAAAAAAAGAGTACAGATTTATTCAGTAGTAAAACAGTTCAAAGATTACGATTTGGGTCATGACAAACTCTAAAAGAGGAGTAGTATTCTCTATTCGCAATTTTTCCTTGCAAGACGATTGTAGCTCGGACGCCATCTCCTCTGCAGATGACTCTTCCAGTTCCTATAGTTGCAGGAGTTGTTGCAATCCCATCAAAAATCATAGCCGGAATGCACACTCCCTTATCGAAGGCAAATCTCATATACTCCAGGGTTTTATTGTCACTTTTCAACCACTTTCTGAGGAACCTATTGAACTTCCAACTGGTCCATGAAACGATTTCAGGGAAGTCCATCTGTCGAACTCCGCCTTGAACCATTTCCCACGTCTGATCCGTGCTTAACCAGAGTGGTCTGACAAGAGAGATAATCGGAATCCTTGTAAGCACTTTGTCATATTGAAAGCAGTCAAGTGGATAGGCACTCAACTGCAGTTCATGAGCTTCCACGTTGTCCAGAATGTGCTTCATTTGAAAATTAGTAATCCGCCCGTATCTCAAAGTCATCTTATCAGCCACATGAAGAACATCAGTTTCATAGAGCTCATCGACTTGTTCAGCGAAGTTATTACGAAGACGAATGTAGATGGTGAGGTGGCAGTTGAAAGTGTCTTTCACGAACTGATACCAGGACAAAATCACGTCAAGGGTGTCCCCGTAAACCTTCCAGTTATCCGGAATTCGTTGTATCTGCCAATGCGTTCCTCGGAAAGTTCCCTCGATGAGTTTATAGCCGAACCAGTTGTGCAACGGGTTCAAGGTCCAGACGTCTATGATGAATGTGTAGCGATTTTGGAAGCGTCCGACGTCTTCAAGCATGATGTGTCGTTCGCTGTCTCCATCAATGTACAATTCGCATGCGGTCACTTTCTTCAGAAATCCTTCCTTGGCTTTGACAGAGGCCTGGGTGCGTTTTGAGCAGGCAGCTAGCAGGATTCTGAAGAAGATACACTCTCTTTTAGCTGTCTAATGATGAGGGAACTTACATGTCCTCAAATCCCAAGTACTGATAGATGTTATCAAAGGCTAGTCTAGGAAGGCCAAGGAGATCAAAACGATGGTCCATTTTGAGGGAGAAGATGACGTGGTAGATAGTGAGAACAACAGAGGGAATGAATGACGTGGCAATTGGCTTAGCAGCAATCGGGGTGACGTGGGAATAAGGTCATTAGTCCCACAGGCTTTGCCACGTCATACAGTGCAAGACCAATCCAAAATCCTTCTTACCCAACAAGATGGCGTATCCCCAATATTCTACACTTCTCTGGGAACCTCCACTGATAACATTGGAGCTCAAGAAGCTGTGAGTTCTTTTTCAGGTTCGCTAGGTCCAATCCCTTCATTTTCAGCTACGAAAGATCCTTCGAATCTTCTGAACTCAAAGAACATATCCGTCAGCTCCAAAGACCCATTCGAATCGACTACATCCCAAAAGGCCTTAGAGTTCAGAGCTTAACGAATCTATGGCAAACCGTAAACTGGATGTTCAAAGACGCTAAGCTCATTGAAAATGAAGCCTCCACAGACGTGTCGGTTAGAGATTTCAATGGGATGTCATTGAAGTTTTATGAAGCCTTCAATGCCCGCTATACCTGTTACACTGATGTTCCAGAGCTGGTTACGATGATCATGATCAATTATCTTCAAGAGATTTTTGTTTGTGAGCTTTTCCAGCTTCACATACCTCTTCGAGAGGTTCAGGATCTTGAGCTTTACCTTCGGAGTCCTCTTTTCCAGTCTTGCAAGTTACTGATAATTGAAAAAGGGGCCGTGACGCATTCCGAAATGGCGCAGATTCTCGCAGGATTCCCCAAGGCTCAGAAAAAGAAGCTTTTGTGTTATCCCGGCCGTGATTTTGTCTATGATAAGAAGATATCAGTGGCTTCTCTTACACTGGCTTACTCGCAATGGGTCTCTTCTTGGAACCTAGCGAATTTGGAATCTCATAGAGTAAAACTTGCAAATTCCAACCTGGTTGAACGCGATTTCAACGATTTCATCATCAACTGGCTTATCAATCATGATAAGGACTTTGAGTACCTTTGTGTTCGTGGAAAGAAACGCGAGCCTGTTGGATATGATGATGATAACATTGGGTTTGAAGCCCTGGACATGGGAGCGATTGTAGACGGTATAGAGACCACGCCTTTTGTTATGCAGGGTCGATTGCATCAGACGTAAGCTTCGTTTTTTATCGAAAATAAAGGGTAAACTGCTTTAGGTTCGCTCAATATCGTGTGATGGACTTTTTCGCCGATGGCCTTGACATTTTAGGCCCTGATGGATCGAAGGCGACTGTTTTGATCAAAGAGAGTTTGGAAGGCTGTCAAGCTGTTCATTTTGTTTTTGTGGTTTGGAAGAGAACACCTGTTAGAGTCTAATAAATCTTTTATCAATCTTTATTTGTATTTGTTAAAAATGAACAACAAAGCAAGCAGAAGTATAACCATAAGAATTGAGAACAATGGTGGCTTCTAGACCATCAGCACGACGGATGTCTTCTCCTCTATGCCAATCAATGCTGTATTGTGTGTTTTGGAATCTTGCAAGTTCCGGACGATCCAGATCCGTCTGCGTTGTATCTATTCCTTGCAGAGCATGTCGTCTTCGAAATTCTTCCGTTTCCACGTAATGCGGAAGAATCAAAAACTCCAGAGTCCGATTGACCCCGTTCAACCAATCCTTCAGCATTCTGTTGATCTCTTTACAATTCATTTTCATCCCGTGAAGCTCCAAGAATCGAGAGTTTTGCGCGAGGTGATGGAAATTGTCTGTAGAGACCCATGAGGCATCAGAGATGATAAGTTTAGCTGGTGGTCCTAAAACTTTGTCATAGGCAAAGTTGGGGTGTAGAACTGTATGGAGAATGAGATCCCGTGGCTTCAGGTTATCGAGTAAATGCGTCATTTCGCAATCTTTCAAGTAAGGAGACTCGATTTGGATTTGGTCTGCCATGTAGAGCACGTCAGTTTGAACTAGGAGCTTGTAAAAGTCAAAGTTTCCGGGAATGTAAATGGAGAGCTTCGAGGTTCTGCAGTTGAAAAGATCTTTGAGGTACTCGACCCAAAAGATGGTGTCCTCATCATTGATCCCTATTTTGATCCATCCGGTTGGTTGGGGGCTAACAGTCCAAACCACTTCATCCATCTTCCGATCCACAAAAACCTTTGCACCAGCCGCTCGATGATCCCTCTCCGTATGAGAGCTCCAAATGAAGCTCTTCCTTCCCTCCCGCTTCACCGTAATGATTCTGGAGTATTGATTGATGAGAATTTCACAGAACGTGTCCTTCTTTGCAAGTTTCGTCACAGAGAACACCATGTTCTCCATTCTTCGGGAACATGAGGCCAGGTTGATTCTAAATGAAAAGGGGGTTATTGTACAGAAATTGGAATCGGGGATTCATAACTTACATGTCACTGAAATCCAGGTCTGGATAAATCTTCTCAAAGACTAGAAAAGGGAGAAACGGGAGAGGTAGCTTCGATTTCTTAGAAGAGTCCATTTGAAGGAGGAATGGGGTAAATGACCACGTCATCACCATAATCCATCTATTACCCTTTGTTACGTCCATTGCTTCCCAGGAGCGACTCTGCAAGATTGAGTGCGATTAGACCTGTGGTTCTCTCATTCCACCTCCAATGTCGTATCCCATCATCTCCGTCTCCCATCCTCTTGGCTCTCTTTCACTGAAAGAATTGAACTTGAGAGAGCTGTAAGTACCTTGAAACTTTGTCAATTTCCAAGTTTAACACCTCTTTTTTCAGTTACAACCTCTCATTTTTATCCCAAGACTTCAAGGAACAAGTAAGCAAGTTCACAAAGCTCCATCGAAAACTGAGAATGGAGGTCAATTCGGGGTTCATCAAAGTTGGAACAGTGGACTACAGTTGGAACCCGGTTTTCTGGCGTTTCAAAGATCCGAGAATCCTTGAAACAATGGAGGATCAGAAACCAATATACCAAGAGATGAATGGTGTGGTGTTGAAGTTCTATGAAGATCCCGAGTGTCCATTGGAGCTTACCTGTTACACAGAGTATCCCGAGATGGAGATGATGGTTGTGTTGAGATATCTAAAAGAAACCTTCAATTGCAAGCTCAAAAATCTTTTCATTCCCCTTCAAGAAGTGGAGGATCTTGATGTGTACCTTCAGGACCCATATCTTCATTCTTGTGAAACATTGGAAGTTTCGGAAGGCGCAGTGTCACATCTTGAGATGACTCGGCTCTTGGAACAGTTCCCAAACGCCGAGAAGAAACATTTGAGGTGTTATCCTGGAAGAGACTTTGTCTATGACAAGCCCTTATCCGTACCTCACTTGCATCTGACGCATTCCTCTTGGGTAACCCCTCAAAACCTTCGAAATTTCGACTGCGCAAGTATTCGACTTGAAAATTGTCTGCTCACAGAGAAAGCCTTCAACGATTTCATCGTTAATTGGCTTGTCAGTGATAACAATAAGCTTGAGTATCTTTGTGCTCGCGGGAAATTGCGAGATGCGAAGGAAAATGATGATGGAAATATGGGCTTTGAAGATTTGAAAATTTCGAATATCCTGAGAGGCATTCCAATGAAGCTACATAGTAAAAACGAGAATTTGACAAATTCGTAAGTGTTTTTGGTCTTGTATCTGATCAAGCTTTGTTTTCAGGTACAGTCCATATCATACAGCAATTTTTTTCTCCGGATTCGACATTTTTCGAGAATCAGACGGGGTGAAGGCTACAGCAATGGTCTTGGATTGGATGGAGGATTGTGATGCTGTTCAATTTGTTTTTACCGTTTGGAAGTGAATAAATGAGAAAAATGAATACTTGTATTGCGTTTTGTATAAAGAACAACCTTTCTCGGGATGGCCAACACCTCAGATTCGTTGAAACTCGGCATTCAGGAATCTGCTACTCTGATAACATTCCCTGGGATATGATGTTACTGATAGAGTACTTGAAACATGTTCTGAACCCTGTATATCAATCGCTGATCATTGATCCGCATGATTTCGAAGTGCAGAATATGAAAATCATTTTGGAAAACCCATTTTTCACAACTTCAAAGGATTTGAAAGTGAGGACAGGGACTTTGACGCATGGAGAGATGACGCAGTTGTTGGAAGGATGGAAGAAAGTGGAGAGGGCGGTTTTTATGTGTTATCCCGGGATGGATTTTGTTTATAACAAGTCTATTCCCGGCAACTACCTCACTTTCCATTACGCTCAATGGATGACTCGTAGAAACCTTCTCAACCTGAGTTGTCGGGGTCTAGAGCTCTACAATACCCACTTTACAAGCCACGATTTCAACGCGTTCATTTTGAACTGGTTGGGTGGTCGGAATAAGAAATTTGAGTATCTATTTGTTCAAGGAAGATACAGGGCAAATCCAGAAAAAGAGAAGGAAATCATTGGGTTTGATAGACTGAATCTAGATGTGATTACAGCTGGTTTTGTCAAATAGGACTACTTTTTGAAATCGGGAACAAAAAACACATCACAATTCAGAAAACTGTTTATTTCATCAAAGATAAATCATCATACAAATCTTCTGATCGTCGTCTTGATCTATGACAACTGTAGCCTCGACACCATCTGCACGACGGATGTCGCTCCCTTCATACCAATCGATATCATCTTTGTTTTCTAGGAATCTGAAACAATGTATTGAGGTTTCTATCATCAGATGTAGCTGCAAACTTGAACTTACTTTTCCCATTCCGGTCGAATCACCATTGGACTTGTTTCAATACCTGATAAGACTCTATCCATTTCAGAGTAGTCAATATCATAATCATCGGCTAGTTGAAACTTCAAGTACTTCAACGTTCGATTCTCACTCGTC
Organism: Caenorhabditis panamensis; assembly: GCA_900883565.2. Lineage (NCBI taxonomy): Eukaryota > Metazoa > Nematoda > Chromadorea > Rhabditida > Rhabditidae > Caenorhabditis > Caenorhabditis panamensis. The sequence continues at coordinate 996,630 of LR538297.1, forward strand.
ATCCAGTCTATCAGCAGCAAATTGAGCATCTCGATGGTTTTGAGATTCTTTAGTTCCAACCATTCACACTTGCCCATCAAGTCACGAATGTTCGCGAAACTCATCCAACTGGTACATGTAAGGACGAGTTTGGTGTAGGAACCGAAAGGCTTGTCGTAGGTAAACTTTTGATTCAAGGACGCCTCGATTTCAAGCTCTTTCGCCTTGAAGTTATTGAGAATATGCGTCATTTCAGAGCATTTCAAGCCAGGTGATGTGATTTTCATACGATCGGCAACGTGCAAAACATCAGTTTAAACTAGTAGCTTGTAGAAGTCAAACTTTCCCGCGATGTGCATGGAGAGGGAAGCCGTTTTGCAATTGAAAAGCTCTCTGAGGTACTGAACCCAGAAAATGGTGTCCTCATCGTTGATCCCTATGGTTAGCCACTCGGACGGTTGGGGACTAACAGTCCAAACCACTTCATCCATCTTCCGATCCACAAAAACCTTTGCATCAGCCGCTCTATGATCCCTCTCTGTATGCGAGCTCCAAATGAAGCTCTTCCTTCCCTCCCGCTTCACCGTAATGATTCTGGAGTATTGATTGATGAGAGTTTCACAGAAAGTGTCCTTCTTTGCAAGTTTCGTCACAGAGAACACCATGTTCTCCATTCTCCGGGAACATGAGGCCAGGTTGATTCTGCATGAAAAGGGGGTTATCGTCTAGAAATTGGAATCAGGGATTCATAACTTACATGTCACTGAAATCCAAGTCTTCATAGATCTTCTCAAAGACGATGAAAGGGAGAAACGGGAGAGGTAGCTTGGAGGTCTCCATTTGAACGAGGAATGGGGTAAATGACCACGTCACCCCAATCCATCTTTTACCCTTTGTTGGAGTGGTAATAGGATGGTTCCCAGAAGGATCTGGACAATCAGAAGGACAACAGATGGTGCTAAAGACGTTTCTCAGATCCTTAGGGCTTCCTAGCTTCTAGGATGCTAATGGAATGCTAGGCCTTTTTTGTAGGAGTGCAGGATCCTTTGTCTTTGCAGCTGTTTTGGTTCCAATGATCCTCCTTTACACCCTCTACACCCTTGAACGCCCCCACAAAGAAGATTAGATGACGTGTCAGTATCTAGGTCACCATCTGCCACGTCATCACTCTTCTCCCTTCTCCCCTCTTTCTCTTTCTACCCCGCAGCCCCTGCCCTTCCAAAATGCAAAACCTCGTCCTTACCGTGCATCCCGATGAGATCCATAATACAGCGCTTCCTGATTTGTGAGTTTTTCTTTTCTCTCTGATGTAAAACCTCCATTTTCAGATTCGAACTGTCTTTTCTCTCCCAGGAACAGAGGGACAAAGTGACTTGGTTTAGTAAAACGCTGCATGCAAAGCCAAAAATGAACATAGACGGGCTGAAAATCCACCTGAAGATTGAAAGGTACCCGGAGGACTATGTGTCTTGGGAGTTTCGTGATAGGGCTCTTATCACTGATCAAGAAACTCGGGTTTTGCATGGAAGAACTCTTCTTAATGGCCAACACCTCAGATTGGTTGAAACTCGGCATACAGGAATCTGCTACTCTGATAACATTCCCTGGGATATGATGTTACTGATAGAGTATCTGAAACATGTTCTGAACCCTGTATATCAATCGCTAATCATTGATCCGCATGATTTCGAAGTGCAGAATATGAACATCATTCTGCAAAACCCATTTTTCACAACTTCAAAGGATTTGGAAGTGAAGACAGGGACTTTGATGCATGGAGAGATGACGCAGCTGTTGGAAGGATGGAAGAAAGTGGAGAGGGCGGTTTTTAACTGTTATCCCGGCATGGATTTTGTTTATAACAAGTCTATCCCGGGAAACTATCTGACTTTCCACTATGCTCAATGGATGACTCGTAGAAACCTTCTAAACCTGAGCTGTCGGGGTCTAGAGCTCTACAATACCCATTTTACAAGCCATGATTTCAACGCGTTTATTCTAAACTGGTTGGGAGGTCGGAATAAGAAGTTTGAGTATCTATTTGTCCGAGGAAGATACAGGGCAAATCCAGAAGAAGAAGAGGAAACCATTGGGTTTGATAGACTCGATCTAGATGTGATTACAGCTGGTTTTGTGACAGAGAACTATAGACCGAAGGATGGGTGGCAAACGTGAGTTGAAAGCTGGGAGAAGTTGTCAAAACCAGGTCTTACAGACTCGAAACAGAGCAAGACCACAATATCGACTTCTATGGAGGACTTGATGTCAAGAGGGAATCTGACGGGAAAGTTGCAACAATTCAAATTTCACACAATCATCTTTCTTCTAATGTTCCTGTGACTCATTTCTTGTTTGTGGTTTGGAAAGGGGGTCGGAGGAGGCGATGAATGAATGCTTTATTGTTATGTTTATGTAACTTTTCAATCCAAACTAGGGTCGGCTTCCTGCCAGACTGTGAAGTGGAAGCCGCAGCGAAGGAATTCGTTACAGCAGATTGTAGCGATAACGCCATCTTTTCGCTGAATGTCACATCCACTGGAGTATCGGATTGTGCTTTGGAAGTATCTAAAGTTAGATTAGAATGCTAGAAAACGGCCCTACAGCTCTATAACTCACCTGGAAGCTTCCGGACGTTTATCTGATCCTTGGACGTGATTGATGCCCTCCATAATAGACCATTGATTAATCCTCAACGATGGCATTGAGATCCAAAGGTACTCCAACAAATTGTTATCACTATTCAGCCATGTTTGGATAAACTCTCTCAGCTCCCAAGTCAATTGTGTTATGTTAAATCTTGTTTCCAGGAACTGAAGCTCAATAAGCTGACACCTCTGCGCCATTCTCCATGCATCTGGTACAGTAATCCAGGAAGCAGGGGTGATGGTGATCTTCGAGAATCTATCCACAATTGCCTCATAAGCATAGCCTTCCGGAATTCGAGAGATTTCGAGCTTTTCAGTGTAAAAGTTGTCAAAGATGTTGGTGATTTGGGGAGCGGAAAGTGTGGAAGCAACGATTTGGATTGCGTCTGCTGAGTAGAGGATTTGGGAGCTTTGAAATAACGCGGTAAAGATTGTATGATCGATTTCCAATTTGAGGTAGGAAATGTGGAAGTTGAAGAGCTTTTTGAAATACTTGAGCCAGCGCAATGTTTCAGTGTCGTTGATTCCAATGACTCGGAATCCAGAGTCCCATGGGCTTACCGTCCAAACTCTTCCATCAAGTTTTCTCTCCACGAAAGTCTTTGAATCCGCTGCCCAATAGTCTCTCCGCATGTGACTGCTCCACGAGAAGTCCTTCTTGTTCTCCTTCTTCAAAACCATAGTTCTACTGGACCGTCTCAAAGTTATATCGCATGTTATCCCGGTTTTGAACGGTTTTGACACTGCCATGATCATGTTTTCCATTCTTCGAGAGCAAGACGCCAAGTTGACACTGTAATGGTTTCGTTTTGGGGGCATTTTGAAAGTGAAAGTTTGTCTTACACATCGAGGAATTCCAAGTGTTGGAAGACATTTTCAAAAGGGGCAATTGGCAGGAGGATTAGATGCATTCTGGGGGGAATGACGTGTCTCTTTGTGACGTGGCAGAGTGAGATGACCTAGATAGATAATGGCCGACCCTCTCCATTCATTCATTGACTTTGCACTCAATATGAGAAACCAATAAGAGAAACAAAGAGTTCAAGTTCAAATTCATTTTCAACGTCCCAAAAAGCATACAGGAATACGACGAACACCTTCCCAATCCTTCTTCCCCTCCTTCCAAAGCGGCGGCGCCAATCGAGCAGCAGCAAACGCCATCTTGTGGTAGAACGCGAAGAAGTGCTTCTTGTTGATCGCCGACTCCTTATTGTCGTTGGTGAACCAGATCGCAATGAGTATTGTGGTGTGCGGGTTCACGAATCCGATGGGTTGCGCGACGCGGAAGATGTCTGTCGAGGTGCATCGGATTTTGAAGGTTTGGCGTTTCGGGAGTGGGTTGTGCAGACGGATGATCACGCTGACTGGCTTGCCGAGAGGGGCGAATGGGAATTCGACCTGAAAAAGGGAAAGATTTGGAGTCCAACTGCTGAAAACAGATTGACCACATACAGTAGTTTTCAAACTGTCATAACTTTGCTCAAAATGGTCCATTTGAGCTCATTTTTGGAGGAATGTTAGTTGAAGGGAACAGTTATGTGTTATCAGTTTTTGAGAATGATACTTCTAATCACTGATAATCTAAGTTATCAGAAACTTCGAGATCAAAAAAAAGTTCACAACCATCTTTTGAATCTCGAAGTTTCTGATAACGTAGATTATCAGTGATTAGAAGTATCATTCCTAAAAACTGATAACACATAACTGATCCCTTTAACTAACATTCCTCCAAAGATGAGCCCAAACGGACCATTTTGAGCAAAGTTATGACAGTTTGAAAACACACACATCATTTTGCCCGCTACTGTACCTTATTAGCATTGAGTGTCATTTTGAACGGCGGCTCGTCGGGTTTGTTGGCCAACGACGGATCCTCACTGGCACCGGCGTCCAGGAAACACGCTTCGGACTTTTTCTAAAAGAACAGGGATCATTTGAAGCAGTATACCGTTTGAAAACTAACCATTTCAATCGGAATCGGAGTAGTCATCACTTTTCATCACTTGAAAGGCGTTGAGAAATGAGGGAATTGATGAGAAACTGATTAGATTAGATTTTCGATTGGTTTTCCACATTTCTCAAGGTCACGTAAAAGAAAACAGAACACGTTCAGTATCACAAATCAAAGCTTTATTTCCCAAATCAAACAACAGGTGCAAACGGCCATGGATGCTGCCAGACCACAAACAAAAAGTTATTCCGTGCCAACACCGTCCCCAACTTTCCATCGTGTCTCAACAAATCCAGACCATTCTCATAAGGAACAGGATAATACTCCGAGTATGTGGTGGCTTCTTGTCGCTTCCGAGTCCCCCGGTACGTCATAAGACCCTTCACAATCTCGTTCATGTCCAGTTCCTCATAGCCTTCCATTCCGTATATCGCTCCAGGTTCTCCGTTCCCTCCTTGTCTTCCGCTTATCAATATGTACTCAAGTGTATTGTTGTCACTGATAAGCCATTGAAAGAGGAAGGCGTTGATATCAGTGGCGGTAAGGGTAGAGCAGTTCAGTTCGATTCGAGCGCAATCCAAGGAAAGCAGGTTTTGACGGGTGAGCCAGGAGGAGTTGTCGATTTGCAGGGTGTTCACGGAGAATCGCTTGTCATACACAAAATCCGGTCCAGGATGACAACAAATCACCAAATTCTCCGTTTGAAATCTCTCCAAAAACGCTCGCATCTCTTCATGACTCACAGCTCCATCCCAAATCACTAGTTCTCGAGATTTGTGCAGGAAATCCCAAGACAAAACCTCTCTCAAATCGTCTAACTCAATGATTCGAATTCGTAAGATATTGAGTTGATGGGGAAAGATGCACATCAAGTAGAAGGCAAACTTGAGAGCATCGAGTTGAGGACGATGTGTCAAACAATACCGACGTCCTTCTTTGTCTTCACAAAAGGTGTAGGGGAGTCCGTGGATCAGTTGAATCCTATGATTTCGAAGACCCACGTTTTTGTGGTTTCTTGGTGTTATGAATGTCCATTTTTCACCGGCTAGGGTTAAATTGGGACCTTCAATGTTCAGGATCATTGGGTCAGAAGAGGAAGTGAATCTCTGCACAAACCGCTTCATTTTCAGAGAGCACAGGGACAAGTGGAATCTGGAATTTGGGGGGGTTGGAATGATCATTTTATCAAAACTTACAAATCCAAAACACTCAATTCTCGCAAAATGTGTTCTCTTTGTAGAGGAGAGAGAAGAACGAATCTAACCATTGCTGGGTTAACGAATGAGGGTACAGAGGTCTTCTGGGACACCAGACAAAGACATTTATGAGGGGGTAATCCATCTGGGGTCCATCTGGGGGTCAGCAGAGGTAAGAGGGGGTTAAAGGGGTGAGAGAAGAAGATGATTGACATGAGAAAATGAAGGGTTTTAGGGCTGTAAGGACGCTTTTGACCGGTTAGGGCCTTTTTGGCTGATAGGGCTCTTTGTGGCTTTTAGAGTGTTTTGTACAGGACATTCAAGATAAGCTTCATTCAACATTAGGATTCGGATCATTCCACACAATCAAACTGATTTCTCTCCCTATTCCTTCATCCTCATGTTTCAGAATCGTCGCCAGAACTCCATCTTCTCGAAGAATGTCCAAACCATCTTGGTAGTTGTCCTGACACATTATATGCCTGGTAGCATTTCTCTTCTTCTCTCTTCCAGGCATCGTTGGAAGTCCTTCGGTGACTTTTGCAATGTCAAAATCTCTACCCTCCCAATACCTCGAAAACGTGATCCCAGCCAACTGACGATTGTCACTCGCCCACCAGCTCTTCAGAATCACATTGGTATCTTCATCACTGATCCGTGGATCCATGAAATTTAGACTTTCACCTTTCCCAAGGTTACTCATAAAACTCCCAAGATCTTTGGAATACCAAGCCGACGTCAGCAATCGAGGGAATCTGATAGGTTTCTCGTAGAAAAAGGTGTCTTCAACTCCACCCTCCAAGTTGAAACTTTTAGCTTCAAAACTATCCATCATAACCTCAACTTCCGTGTCGCTAAACTTCATGTCGATTAGCCAAATGTATTCGGCTTGGTGTAGAAGGTCGGTTTGACGGAAGAGTTTGTCAAAGTTAAAGTGATAGCCGTTTTCGTATTGTGCTCGGTGGATTTTGCAGTTGAAAAGGTCCTTGAGGAAGTGGACCCAGAAAAGGAAGTAATCTTCATTGTAATTGGTTAGAAGTCTCCATCCAGTATTGGAAGGACTCATTATCCAAATTCTTCCCTCAATCTTCAAATCGACAAATTTTGTCATAAGAGCCGTCATTGGATCCCTCCTTGTATGCAAACTCCACTTGAACCTTCTCCGATCCTCCTCGAAGGGATTGGAGGGCTCTTTCTTCTTACTTCTCAACTGCAACGCCATACTGGTTTCCTTGACGTAGATATCCATCCAGGTGTCTTTTTTGTGTTTTTCGATGGATTGAATCAAGTTTCGAGTGGATTTGGAGCATTGGGAGAGAAGGATTCTGAAAGTTGGAGAAGATAGATATTTTGGGTCTAGAATAGGGAAACTTACACCTCCTTGAAATCCAGGAATTGATAACATTGGAGAAAGGGAACTTTTGGGAGGTAGAGGATAGGAAAGGGCATTCTAAATGAGTGTAGGCAGCCACAGATTTGGTCTGTCACACAGTGCTAATGAGTCTGAGGTCTCAATAAGTCTTCTTTGTATGTATTGGGTCTGCTCTCCCAGTCCTCCCAGACACCACAGACCCTTTACACCATCATAAAGATGCAATTCCCTATTCTCTCCCTTCCTAACGTCGCTTTCCTTCATTGCTATGAGTTCTTGAACTATAAGGAAATGTAAGTTGAAATCCAGGCCCTTCTCCTTTATTCTAAGTACCCTTTCAGAATCCTGCTCTCCCAATGTTCAAAATCCACTCGGAACTTGATTCAATCCATCGAAAAACACAAAAAAGACACGCGGATGGATGTTTTAGTACAAGCTACCAGAATGACCATGCAAATGAAATGCGGGAAAAGCTCGTGGAAAGAGTTTTCTTGGAGTTTGCATACCAGAAGAGATGCAATGGTGGTGTACATGAATGAATTTGTGGATGTGAAGATTGAAGGATATCTCTGGAGAATGAGGTAAGAAGACCTTGTAGCTCAAAAGCCCACACAATCGATCAAAATCCTTTCAGCCCACACGAAACCGGGTTCCGAATTCTTAGCAGATACAACGAGGACCTTTTCCTCTACTGGATTCAGTTTCTCAAACATCTTTTTGGCTGCAAGTTAAGCCGTGTTCAATTCGAAAATTTGAATCACTTCAACTTCGACACGTTTTTCTGTCAACCCGATATTCTTCATGAAACCGAGGCGATGATTATTTGGGGTGTAAAGTTGAGCGATTGGGAACTGAAATTCGTTATGGATAACGTGCATTCCAAAGTTTTACAATTTGAAGGCGGAGTTGAAAACACTTTTCTCTACGATCGACCTATAAGATTCCCAACTTTTTATTCATCCGCCTGGTATTGCTCGGAGTTTCGAAACTTTATGAGCTATATGGAAAACTGTGAGAAGGCCTATATAACGGACCCAAGAATCACGTCTGAAGACATCAATGCAATTCTGAAGAGCTGGTGGTCAAGTGAAAACCGGAAATTGACTGGGATAACATTTGGAAAAGAAGATGATCATGTTCTGGACGGTTTTGACATGGACAAAATTCTCGAGAGAATTCCAACGGTTCCAGGGAAAATGAAGAGGAGGGAAGCTACCAAGTTAGTTGGTTCAGATTTGAACAAGTTTTGAGTTTATTTTGCAGGCACCGACCAAATGAAGAAAACTACAATGAGGGTTGGGATTTCCGTCGAAAAGATGGCGTTCTGGGTACGGTACTGCCGGGGATTGATGAGGGGATTCTGAGAGAAGTTACTTTGGTTGTATGGGATGATCCGAATCCTGATGTTTCTTCTTGTGAATAAATTTTGCTTTGTTTGGTTCAAGACATCTCCAACAGCTAATAATAGACAATCAAACTGACATATTTACTATAGATTAGAGTGTGTCAATGGTTGTCATCTCCATTTGCACCTGTGAGCCTTTTATTGTCCCCATAAGGGTTCGTCAGACCTCTCATTCCCCCACTTCGTAATGACTGGATTTCCTTTCCAATTGCTGCCTCAAAAAGAGCTCTTCTTGGTTTTGAATCGAGTGAGCCTCTTGGATATGTGAGTTTTTCTAAAAGGTCGGTTTGAGCCACTTTCATTTTTCAGCTACCACTTATCTCTGTGCTCCCAGAGAATGTGTAACTTGGTAATCACCTACACACGTACCTTAAACCCTCTTCCAATCGACATCGATGACGGTTACGTATGCATTAATGGTTGGATATGGAACTTCATAACAGCTAGAAACCCGAAAAACGTTGGTCTTCGGAACTATCGTAATCGATATCTTCATGGCAGGCCGTTTTTCTTTTACGATAACGCAGCCGGCGAGCGATTTTGTGTGACGTGTACTCCGCAGTACTACTCATTACTGTTCGCGTACTATCTGATGTGCGTTTTTCCGTGTCAGATTCAGAACTTGAGAATCCGAATCGACGAGTTTGAGTGTTTGGAGGAGATTCAAACATGGAGATTTCTACACGCATCGCAAAAGTTAACAGTGTATGATGGAGCTGTGAGCCATCGGGAGATGTACGCGTTTTTGGAGAGGTTTCTGACGAATGAGTTGGTGATTGAGTGTCATCCGGGAAAGCGGTTTGTTTATGAGAAACCAATATCTGTTTTCAAACTAGAAATTGCCAACTCCAGCTGGCTATCTCGATACAACCTGCTCAACTTGAACTGTTCTCGGGTCACTCTTCATCAGTCGACTCTCACCGAAGCCGACCTCAACGCTTTTCTGTATCAGTGGCTTTTCTCTGATAACCAATTGTCACTAGAGTACATTCATATTACCGGAAAAGCGCAAGAACGTGGAGAAATCGGATCGACTTGCGGAATAGAAGGTTTCGAGGATCTCGATATGGATCAAGTGCTAATGGGTCTCAACACGATTTCCGGGACACATAAGCGGGCAGAGTCGACTACGTTTGAGTGGCATTTCAAAGTGCCTTATGAGGATGGTGTGGATTTGAGAAGGGCCGACGGGAAGCTGGGAACAGTTTTGAAGCATCAACGATTCGCGGAATGTAAAGAACCATTTTCGAAAGAGTTCTCGTTTCTGTTTGTTGTTTGGCAAGATCAGTGGCCTTATGCTGCGCCTAACTGGCACATTCCTATTCCGAGAGTTTTGAATTGAATAAAAGCTTCATATTATTTTTTATTTTTCAAACCAAACAGTCATCATAAAGTCAAAAACATCCTCTCCTTCGTAGAAATGAATTGTTGCAATCACCCCGTCTTTCCTTTCAATGTCCACTCCTTTCTCGTACTCGACAGTGGACTCCAGGTACCTAAACAGGTGTATCTAGAGAATGATAAGAGATGGCAGAAAGTTGTCAACTAACAAAATGATCTCCATGAAAAAAGGTACAATTTTGTAGTTGACCCGACTTACTCAATGTTTCCCGGCTCCTTCTTTGATCCCTTCTTTGTCTGGAGACCTTCGAGAATCTGATCCTTGTACAGTTTCAAAGGGTTTCTTCTGCCAGAAGCATTCATACTATACTTCTGATTCCGAATAGTCAAATCTCTCATCTTCCAGCTATCCCCACTATCCAGCCACTTCTTGATAAACTCATTGATCTTTTCACTTGTCAATATCGAATCTCCAATCCTTATCAGCTCACTGTTAGTCGCCAAGTTCTCTAGCATCTCAGAATCCACCCAGAAAGCATTTCCGATTTGAATTGTCGGGAAACAAATTGGTCTAGGATGTCGGAACGTTTTCCCGGGGTATCCTTGACATAGAAAGTTGGTAGTTTTGAAGGTATCCAGCATGAAGGACATTTCCTCGTGGGAAAGGCCACAGTCATCGATGAAGAATTGAAAGGAGTCGTGGAGCAAGGTGGTTTTCACAAAGTACCGGTCAAAATCAAAAAAGGAACCTTCCATTTTGATAGCGACCATGCTGAGACCGTTGGAAAACAGTTCACTGAAGAATTTGACAAGGAACAGGACGCAATCGTCGGGAGACTTGGCGTGGGATTCAAAGGAGTTGTTGGAGTACTCACTGAAAGCCATAATGTAAAACTTTGAACCCCTCTTTTTTACATACCAAACTCTAAACTCCATATCATCAATCTTGATATCCTTTTGCACATGATTTCCACTCGGCTCGTGATGACTATCCATGTGGAACCACCAATTGAAAAGAGGCTCTGTTGGATTTTCAATGTGAACACTTTTTGAGAAGCCATAAGTTTGCAGCTTGATTCCTGTGTTTTTCCAGAGATGCGAAAGTGCTTGGATCCGGGATTTTGAGGCTTTTGAGCACTGGGAAAATTGGATTCTGTAAAAAAGACGTCTGGAATTACAAAGACCCAAAAGATAGAGATAGATAATAACTTACATTTCAATGTATCTCATGGATTGGAGGATTTGCTCAAAAGCTAGGTTGGGGAGCTGGAGGATAGGGAACTTGGAGAGAGACATTTGATGGTCTGGGGGTCCAAAATGGTCCAACAGGTCTTTCGGGTCTCCTTAAGGTACCTGGCCATTGAAGAAACAGATGTTCTTAGCAGATGATTGATGAGGGACAGCAGCTGTTCATCTCACCTAATCCTCCCCAGATCAAGATCAAGATTACCACCTTCATTACTCTCAATTTCTTCTATCATTCTTTCCTAAAATGAATTGCTTCCCTGTCCGAAACCTTCCTGACATTCCTCTAACCCTAGTATTCGAGAACTTTGAGTTGGATGAACTGTAAGTTAATATCTAGGTGCATACCTTGATTACAAACGATTCCTTTCAAGGTTCAACATCTCCCTTTGCTCCAAAAAACTCCGCAGCATTGTCAAAGAGTTCACAAGCCTTCAAAAAACCCGAATCCCACTTTACATTCAATTCGGCAGTCATTCCCATCTAGTCTCATTTGATCATTACTGGTATTACCGTGAGCCAGGGTTCCCACCACTCTTCAAGTTCTACAATAGAAGGCAGAAAGATTCTCCAGATGTCAATTTCGATGATCCAAGAGTTTTTCGAATTGATAACACTACTTTCAAGTTTGGAAAAAGCCAATATGATAATGTCGTTTGTGTTTGCGAGCATCCCGAAGTGGAGGCTCTGGTGCTCGCTGAGTATCTCTTCGACACTTTCTCAGCGGAGTTGATCCGATTGGAGATTGATAAGAACTCAATTGGGAACTCTGATGCGATTATGGAAAGCCCATTTCTCAGAGAATCAAAGTATTTGAGAATCAGCAACAATTTTGTAGTTGGGAAGGAGTTGCGGATGTTTCTGGGCGATTTTGAGACGGAGGTTTTGGATCTTTGGTGTGATTCTACTGAAGGTTTTGTTTATGAAAAGGTATACTGGCAGCTGGAAACCCTACAACCATCCTTATTACAGCCAATCTCATTCCCCGAACTTCATATTGTCAACGCCACCTTCTTCAGCCGTCAAAACCTCCTAGAATTGGACTGTTTTCGAGCAACCATCAAAAGTCGTCTACTGGTTAGCACAGACATTAATGACTTTCTTCATCAGTGGCTCAGAAAAGAAGACGACAAGTTGGAGTATCTGCTCATTTCAAAGTGGAAAAGTTGGGAGATGGATGTGATATTGGAAGGGATTGTGACGATTCCTGGAAGCCGAAAGAAGAAAGAAGCAACTAGCGTGTCTCGGAGATACGACAGAAGTTTCCCATTTGAGAATGGCGTGGATATCCGAAGACAATCTGATGGAAAGTTGATGACAGTACTGATTCAGAATGATTCTTGGCTGAACATTGTTGTCTGGCTTGATCCTAATCCATTTTTGTAACCAATAAAGCAGTTTTACCAGATGTTCCTAGCAGATGATTGATGGCGTGGAAACACCTGTCGATCTCACCTAATCCTCCCCAGATCGAGATCCAGATTACCCCCTTCCATTCCTCCCAATTTCTCCTATTATTCATTCTTTTCTCAAATGCCCCGATTCCCTGTCCTCCACCTTTCTGAGAATCTCCTAACACTAGTGTTGGAGAACTTTGAGTTGGATGACCTGTAAGTTGATGTCTAGGTTGATACCTTGATTACTAAACTATTCTTCTTTAGGTTCAACATCTCTCTTTGCTCCAAGAAGCTCCGAAACATTGTCAAAGAGTTCACAAGCTCTCTTGAAACCCGAATCCCACTTTACATTCAATTCGAAAGTTTTTCTCATCTAGTCGCATTTGATCGTCACTGGTATTACCGCGAGCCAGGGTTCCCACCACTCTTCAAGTTCTACAATAGAAGAGATAAAAAGTCTCCAGATGTCAATTTTGATGATCCAATGGTTTTTCGAATTGATAACACTATTTTCAAGTTTGGAAAAAGCAAATACAATGATGTAGTTTGCGTCTGCGAGCATCCCGAAGTGGAGACTACGATCCTGGCCGAGTATCTCCTCGACACTTTCTCAGCGGAGTTGATCCGATTGGAGATTGATAAACGATCCATTTGGAATCTAGATGCGATTATAGAGAACAAAAACTTCAAGAAAACCAAGCAATTGAGAGTCGGTCAGGGTATCGTGACTGATAGAGTCATGCGGACGGTTTTGGAAGATTTCGAGGCAGGGGAGGTTTTGGATATTTGGTGTAGTTCTGGCTACAATTTCACTTGTGAAAAAGCATTTTCTGTCGCCTATCTTGGCATTCATAACGCCTACTTTTTCAATCGTCAAAATCTCCTCACCATGAACTGTTCCCGAGTTACCATTGGAAACAACTCACTTGTCAACTCGGATATCAATGAATTCCTCAAACAGTGGATCAAAAAAGAAAACGATAAGCTTGAGTATCTGCTCATTACAAACTTCCAAAACCTGGATGTAAACGAGATGCTCGAAGGGATCGAGACGATTCCAGGAAGTCGAAAGAAGAGTGAAGCGACTAGGTAAGCAGAGCAAAAAACCCTTGGAAGTTACATACAAACTCTACTTTTCAGCTTGTACGAGAATTACGAAGCAGGTATCTTCCCATTTGAGGAAGGTATGGATATTCGAAGACCATCTGATGGAAAGCTCGCTACAATACTCAATCTTCATGAGGAATGGCTTATTTTCGTGGTCTGGCTTGATCCAAATCCGTTTTTCTAGTGAATAAAGTGTCCTTTTTGATGTTCTTGTTGGTTTCAAAGGGGTCTAGGATATGGCAAACATCTTTCTTTATGATCTAAAGTATCGATCACACAGTTTGACAAACATTCATTATCAAGAAAAAATTAGGCATTAGGATTCTCATCATACCACACCACAAAGTGCACCTCTTTCTGATCATTGTTCTTGTAGAACAGTACAGTAGCCCAGAGACCATCTTTCCTCCTTATGTCCGTTCCTTTTTCAAATTGAAGTCGGGATTCATACTTTCTGAAAACCAGTTGTTAGTCTGCTATAAACTTCTGCAAACTTACTTTTTAGCCGTTTTGCTCTTTTTAGTTCCTGGGTAAGTTAGGATCCCATTGAAAACAACACGTTGATCCAATGGATCTGACCTTTTTCTGGCCCTCAATCTATCCAGTTTGAGGTATTCAAACGTCCAGTTGTCACTTGCCAACCAGTTTTTGATGAACCCATTCAAGTCTTCACTTGTATAGTTTAGAGGGTAAAGCTCCATCTGCCTAGTGATTCCTGATTCGGCAACTAACGAAACCGTATCCATAGTTATCCATTCTTCAATTCTGCCAGGTACTTCTCGACCACGTTCGGAAGAATGGTCTAGATAGAGTTTCTGGTATCTACTGAGTTTGGATCCGTATTGAAAACCTTCCGGAAGTGACCCGTGAGTAGAGAATTCCTCGAATCTACAGTTATCAACTATGAAAGCGAGGTGCTCTATGGAAAGGCCAGTTGTATCCAGTCCGACACAATTTCCCTTGTGAAAAAGTTTTGTTTCAATCATCAACCTTTGGAAATCATGTTCGATTCTCAAGCCATTTTCCATTCTCAAACCAAAATAATCGACTCGGAAGCCGAAGATTCGTTTGAGAAACTTGACCATTAAAAGGAAGTCATCTGCGCCTGCTCCGATAATTAGCAGCGAATTCCCATGCATGCTGAAAAATAACCTTACAACCATTAAAATTCCAAGGCATTTAGACTCACTAGGTTAGTTTTTTGACTCCGTTAATCACTTTAGATTTACACAAACAACTCGCCCGACGAGGTTCATCCGGATCTCCGGTCATCAGTATTTCGTAATCCACGCTTTCCCTGAAGTAGCACATAAATTTTGCGCAATTCGTTCTGAACAATGAAATAGAATTCTGTCTATTTCCGAAGCATAAACGTGCAGTTGGTGGTGTTATTGAGGAGCTTCCGGCGTCCAGGACCATGTTGGTAGCTCTTTTGGAGAGAAACGCGAGATGGATTCTGAAAATTCAACTTTCAGAGTATTTGCAAGCCCGCTCCAATCCTTCTAGACAACTTACACTTCTGTGAAATCCAAATGACTCAAAATCTTTGAAACAGGTACACTTGGAAGTTGGAGAACGTCCATTTTCCCAGCAATGAGACCGCTAATGACGAGAGTAGTCTTCTGGAGACAATGACGTGGCAATCGACCTAGATCTTTGTTTGCTTGTCGAGATAGATGACGTGGCAGATGGTGACGGTCTCTCAACCATTCCCACTCAAGATAATCGCAGTGAAGAGCGATTTGTCATCATGAGATAGAGAAGACAGGGGGTTACAGAAAGAAAGAGAGATTCGTAGCACATTTATTCAACAATCAGTACAATCAGGCATTAGGATTCTCATCATACCACACCACAAAGTGCACCTCCTTCTGATCATTGGTCTTACAGAACAGTACAGTAGCCCAGAGACCATCTCGCCGTCTTATGTCTGTTCCTTTTTCAAAGTGAACTCGGGTCTCGTATCTTCTGAAAACCAGTTGTTAGACTGCTATCAACCTCTCCAAACCTACTTCCTAGCCGTTTTGCTCTTCTTGGCTCCTAGGAACTTTTGGATCCCATTGAAAACGACTTGCTGGTTTAATGGATCCGACTTTCTTCTAGCTCTCAATCTTCCCAATTTGAGGTATTCAAACGTCCGATTGTCACTTGCCAACCAGTTCTTGATGAACCCATTCACATCTTCACTTGTATAGTTCAAAGGGTGAAGATCCATTTGCCTAGTGGTTCCTGAGTTAGCAATGTTCCAAACCTGATCCATTGTCATCCATTCTTCAATTCTGCCTGGCACTTCTCTACGACGTTCGGAAGAATGTTGTAGGTCAAGTTCTTGGTATCTACCGAGTCCAGAACCGTACTGGAAGCCTTCTGGTAGTGACCCGAAAGTCGACAATCCCTTGAAGTCACAGTTATCAAATGTGAAGGTCAATTGCTCTGGGGAAAGCCCAGTTGTAGTCAGGCCATAATCGTTTCCTTTATGGAAAAAGTGTGTGTCCACCATTAGCTTTTGAAAACTTTGAACATCGTTCTCAAATCTCAGACCCAAGAAATCGATTTGAAAGCGAAAGATTCGTTTGAGGAACTTGAATCCGAAGAGGAAATCATCGGCGCCTGATCCAATGATAGATAGGCAGAAGTCGTGGAAGCTGAAATTTTCACAGCTACAAAAATTGAGCCAGTTGGACTCACCAAACTCTCTTCTTCACACCATCAACCACTTGGTCCCGGAACTCTTCTCTCGGGTTCAACAACGGCTGTACTCCCCAATCCTCATCCTCCTTCAGGTACCATATGAACTTTGTACGGTTTTCTCCTAACAACATAATATGGTCCGGTCCACCTTCACAACGTATTCTTGCTGTTGGTGGGGTTTTCAAGGAGCTCCCGGCTGCTAGAACCATGTTAGTGGCTCTTTTTGAGAGAAATGCGAGTTGGATTCTGAAAATGGAACATTTCTAGCATCCGCAAGCCTGCCACAATCCTTCTAGACAACTTACACTTCTTTGAAATCCAAATGACTCAAAGTCTTTGAAACAGGAACACTTGGGAGTTGGAGAACGTTCATTTTCCCAGCAATAAGATTAAAGACGAGAGTGGTCTTCTGAAGACAATGACGTGGCAGATGACCTAGATCTTTGTCTGTTTGTCTAGATAGATGACGTGGCAGATGGTGACGGTCCCTCAATAATTCCCACTCAAGATATATCCCTCTGTGAAGAGCGATTTCTCATTACGAGAAAGGGGATACAGGGTGTTACAGGAAGACGGAGAGATTCGTAGAACATTTATTCAACAATCAGTACAATCAGGCATTAGGATTCTCATCATGCCACACAACAAAGTGCACCTCCTTCTTATCATTGTTCTTGTAGAACAGCACAGTAGCCCAGAGACCATCTTGCCTTCTTATGTCCATTCCGTTTTCAGAATGAAGTCGGGTCTCATACTTTCTGAAAGCCTTCGTTAGATCGATATAAATCTCTTTAGACCTACTTCATAGCCGTTTTGCTCTTTTCGAGTCCCAAGAAACTTTGAATCCCGTTGAAAACAACTTGTTCGTTCAGTGGGTCAGACTCTCTTTTGGCCTTCACTCTATTTAGTTTGAGGTATTCAAACGTCCGATTGTCACTTGCCAACCAGTTTTTGATAAACCCATTCACATCTTCACTTGTATAGTTCAAAGGGTAAAGCTCCATTCGCCTAGTGGTTCCTGAGTTAGCAATCGCCCAAATCTGATCCATTGTCATCCACTCTTCCATTCTGCCAGGTACTTCTCGACCACGTTCAGAAGAATGGTCCAGGAAGAGTTCCTGGTATTTACTGAGTTTGGATCCGTATTGAAAATCTTCCGGAAGTGATCCATGAGTCACGAATTCCTCAAAGCTACAGTTATCAACTATGAAAGCGAGATGCTCTGGGGAAAGGTCAGTTGTATCCAAATCGACACGATTTCCCTTGTGAAGTAGGCTTGATTGAACCATAAGCTTTTGGAAATCTGCGTCATTTTTGAATCTCAAAAACAAACAATATGTTCGGAAGCCGAAGATTCTCTTGAGAAACTTAAACATAAAGAGGAAGTCTTCTGCGCCTGCTCCAATAATTCCAAGAGAATAATCTTGCATGCTGAAAAATGACATTACAACTACAAAAGCCCAGATTCTAACACTCACCAGACTCGTTTTTTGACTCCGTTAATCACTTGATCTTTCCACTCCCATATCGGTTCAACGGGTTGATGCGAAAGACCAATCGTTCTCGTTTCAAACTCTTCATTCTCTCTCAAGTAACACACAAACCTTGTACGGTTTGCTCTGAATAAAGTGATAGAATCTCGTATGTTTTCACAGCATAACCGTGCTATTGGCGGAGTTGCTGAGCAGCTTCCCGCGGCTAGGACCATGTTGGTCGCTCTTTCGGAGAGGAACGCGAGCTGGATCCTGAAAATTGAACTTTCCAGTATCTGCACCCTATTCAACCCTTCTAGACAACTTACACTTCTTTGAACTCCAAATGGCTCAAAATCTTGGAAACAGGAACACTTGGGAGTCGGAGAACGTCCATTTTCCGAGAAACAAGACTGCTAATGACGAGAGTGGTCTTCTGGAGACAATGACGTGGCAATTGACCTAGATCTTTGTTTGCTTGTCGAGATAAATGACGTGGCAGATGGTGACGGTTCCTCGATCATTCCCACTCAAGATAATCGACGAGGGGTATGTAGAGGGTTACAAAGAGGCAGAGATATTTGTAGCACATTTATTCAATCAACAAACAATCAGTACAATCAGGCATTAGGATTCTCATCATACCACACCACAAAGTGCACCTCCTTCTTATCATTGTTCTTGTAGAACAGCACAGTAGCCCAGAGACCATCTCGCCGTCTTATGTCTGTTCCTTTTTCAAAGCGAAGTCGGCTTCCATTCTTTCTGAAAACCAGTTGTTCCAGGAATACAACTCTCTCCAAACCTACTTCATAGCCATTTTGCTCTTCTTGGCTCCTGGAAAAGTGTGGATCCTATTGAAAACGACTTGTTCGTTCAGTGGGTCAGACTTTTTTCTAGCCCTCAATCTATCCAACTTGAGGTATTCAAACGTCCGATTGTCACTTGCCAACCAGTTCTTGATGAACCCATTCAAATCTTCACTTGTATAGTTCAAAGGGTAAAGCTCCATTTGCCTAGTGGTTCCTGAGTTAGCAATGGACCAAATCTGATCCATTGTCATCCACTCTTCCATTCTGCCAGGTACTTCTTGACCACGTTCGGAAGAATGGTCCAGGAAGAGTTCCTGGTATCTACTGAGTTTGGATCCGTACTGAAAGCCTTCTGGAAGTGACCCAGAAGTCGACAATCCCTTGAAGTTACAATGATCAAATGCGAAGGTCAATTGCTCTGGGGAAAGTCCGGTTGTAACCAGTCCGACACTCTCTCCCTTGTGAAAAAGTTTTGTTTCAATTATCAACTTTTGAAAATCCGCGTCATTTTCAAATCCCAAACCCAAATAATCAATTCGAAAGCCGAAGATTCTTTTGAGAAACTGGGCCATGAAGAGGAAGTCAGCAGCGCCTGCTCCGATAATTATCAGCAAATCCCCTTGCATGCTGAAAAAAAAATATCACAGTCATGACATCCCAGACATTTAAACTCACCAGATATATTTTTTGACTCCGTCAATCACTTGATCTCTGAACAACTCACTCGCCCGAAGGGGCTGATTTTGATCACCGCCAATCAACATTTCGTAATCCACGTTTTCCCTGAAGTAACACACAAATTTTGGGCGATTCACTCGGAACAATGAAATATAGTTCTCTCTATTTCCGAAGCATATGCTTGCTGTTGGTGGTGTTGTTGAGGAGCTTCCGGCGGCCAGGACCATGTTGGTGGCTCTTTTTGAGAGAAAAGCGAGTTGGATTCTGAAAATTGAACTTTTGTGGTATCTAGAAAGCAAATCCTCTTCAACTTACACTTCTTTGAAATCCAAATGATTCAAAACATTTGAAACTGGAACACTTGGTAGTTGGAGAACGTTCATTTCCCCAGCAATGAGACTGCCAATGATGAGAGTGGTCTTCTGGAGACAATGACGTGGCAATTGACCTAGAAATTTGTCTGTTTGTCGATATACATGACGTAGCAGATGGTGACTTTTCCTCAATCCTCCTCACTCAAGATAATGGACGAGGGGTATGTTGAGGGTTACAAAGAGACAGAAAGATAGGTTGAACATTTATTCAATAATCAGAACAATCAGGCATTAGGATTCTCATCATACCACACTACAAAGTTCACCTCATTTTTATAGTTGGTCTTGAAGAAAAGCACAGTAGCCCAGAGACCATCTCGCCGTCTTATGTCTGTTCCTTTTTCAAAGTGAATTTGAGTCTCATACTTTCTGAAAATCTCTCATTGATTGCGGTAGACCTCTCCAACCTACTTCATAGCCGTTTTGCTCTTTTTAGCTCCTGGAAACGTTTGAATCCCATTGAGAACAACTTGTTCGTTCAATGGATTTTTCTTTCTTCTAGCCCTCAATCTATCCAATTTGAGGTATTCAAACGTCCGATTGTCACTTGCCAACCAGTTTCTGATAAACCCATTCAAATCTTCACTTGTATAGTTCAAAGGATGAAGATCCATTTGCCTAGTGGTTCCTGAGTTAGAAATCGACCAAACCTGATCCATATTCATCCACTCTTCAATTCTTCCAGGCTTTTCTCTACCACGCGCCGAAGAATGTTGCAGGTCGAGTTCTTGGTATCTACTGAGACCGGATCCGTACTGGAAGCCTTCTGGAAGTGAACCAAAAGTCGACAATCCCTAAAAAAGTTTGTGTCCACCATTAACTTTTGGAAACTTTGAACATCGTTTTCAAAGCTCAGACCTATGAAATCGATTTGAAAGCAAAAGATTCGTTTGAGGAATCTGAATCCAAAGAGGAAATCGTCGGCGCCTGATCCAATGATAGATAGGCAAAAGTCGTGGAAGCTGAAATGATGACAGGTACAAAACATCGGTCAGTTTGACTCACCAAACTCTCTTCTTCACCCCATTAACCACTTGGTCCCTGAACTCGTCTCTCGGGTTCAACAACGGCTGTACTCCCCAATCCTCATCCTCCTTTAGGTACCAGATGAACTTTGTACGGTTTTCTCCTAACAACATAATATAGTCCGGTCCACCTTCACAACGTATTCTTGCTGTTGGTGGTGTGGTTAACGAGCTTCCGGCGGCCAGAACCATGTTGGTGGCTCTTTTGGAGAGAAAAGCGAGATGGATTCTGAAAAAAGAACTTTCCTAGCATCTAGAAAGAAAATCCTATTCTACTTACACTTCTTTGAAATCCAAATGGTTCAACACTTTCGAAACAGGAACACTTGGAAGTCGGAGAACGTTCATTTTCCCAGCAACAAGACTGCTAATGACGAGAGTAGTCTTCTGGGACAATGACGTGGCAATTGACCTGGATCTTTGTTTGCCTGTCGAGATAGATGACGTGGCAGATAGAGACTGAACCAAGAATACCTTCAATCATTCATCCTCTCTTGAGAATGGACGTGACCCGTGGATTCCCATTGCTCTCTGCTCCATCGATAGTTTTTGACAATTTGCAGAGGTTTTTTGGATTCCTTGACTTGTAAGTTTTCCAGAAAAAACCTATCCAAATGCTTGTTTCAGAATCCACATAGCAAATCTCTCAAAACGCTGCGAGATTTTGGTGCAAAATTCAGTCAAAAGGTGCAAAAAGGAAGTGCAGGTGTCCGTGAGTATGGATCAAAAGAGTTGCTCTTTGAGAATAGAGGGTCAAAGTCGGAAATCGTTCACATGGGAGTCAAACGAAAAGATTGGATACTGGGATGAGGAAGTGTTTGTGGATCGGAGGATTGGAGATGTGGTTTGGGAGTTTATGTAAGTTTTGGTGTAAAGGGCTTTTTTGCAGCTTCCAATTCCCAAAATTTCAGATCCTTCCATGGAGGCTACAAGTCAATCAAACCGCTCAACCTCCAAGATCTCATATTCTGGCTCAAGTACCTCAAAACCTTCCGGAACTTTCGGATCTCATACCTCGAATTGGATTTTCCAGAAGGAACATTTCCCATGTTATTCCAAGAAACCACTCTGCTTCATAAAGCAGACCAGGTCCACTTGTCGTCTGTAAAGTTGACTCAAGACCAAATGACCTACTTTTTGGATCATATCGTAGCAAATGACCTGTACAGTCTAGCCAGGATCCAGGGGGAAGGATTCCAGTACCCGAAGAGTATAAGCTATGACAAATTGCATTTGGATGCTGACTGGATCACCATGGAGAAGTTATCGGATATGATGAAGACTTGTCGACAGATTACTTTGTTTTCTAGAGCATTTAGCAATCAAGAAATCAACACGCTTCTAAAAAGTTGGCTAGAATCTGATAACACAAAGTTAGAGCTCCTATACCTCACAATGACCAGTGGCCAAGACATGGCTATTCCTGATCTAGATTATGATGAAATTTACGATGGAATCGAGTGTTTTGAAGGCTCTAAGAAAGTCGTGGAAGGCTTGGAGTACTTCAATCCGGAATTCGCGTACGAGAATGGCGACGACATCCAGAGACAAGATGGACTTTGGGCTACAGTAATCTTGGAGAAGCCAACGATTTTCAAGTGTGAAATGATGTTTGTTGTTTGGCATAATCAGAGATTCTTTGATTTGGTTGTTGAATAATAAATGATTCCTTTGAATGTACTTTATTCCCATCAAAAACACAATCACAAAAGTTACTCCTCATTAGCATAAACCTTATTAGGATTCGGGTCATACCAGACCGTAAAGTGCACTCCTCTAATGATTGAATGCCGATCCTCCTTGGTCCAAAGAGTAGCCAACAATCCATCCGATCGCTTGATATCTCTTCCATCCTCATATCGAATATCACTTCGGTAGTACCCCACAGCGGCCTCCCGTCGTTTCTCCCGTCCTGGGGTGCTTTCAATGCCATCGAAAACCGTGGTATGCTCCATGAAAACATTGTCTGGGTGACGGAATTTCAAGTAATTCAAGGTTTTGTTATCACTAGCCAGCCAATTCTTGAGCAACTGGTTCAAATCCTCAGCTCCACATTCGATGAGGTCAAGGTTTATAAGTTTACAGCTGTCCGCCATGAGCCAAAGATCCTGGAGGCTTAGCCAAGTGCTCATGATCATTGTGATTTTTGGGAATCTTGTGATGGGTTTCTCGTATATGTAGGTCATTTTGGGTTGAGCCATTAGTGCCATGTCTTCTGCGTTAAAGTTATCCAGGATGAAGTCCATTTCATGGGCATGAATGGAAGTTTGATGGATGCTGAACTTGTCGGTGGCAGTGCGGAAGATGTCAGTGTCCACGAAGAGTTTTTGGAAGTCCACGTTGGTTTGTAGCTCCAATTCGACATCAGTGATCTTGAAATTGAACATCTCCTTGAGATAGTTCGCCCAGAAGAGCAGATCGTCATCGTTGATTCCAAGGGTCATCCAGCCATAGCGCCAAGGGCTGACTCTCCAGATTCTTCCATCCACTTTCCTCTCAATAAAATCCACCGCATTCGCCGTGTAATAGTTCCTGGGCGAGTGAGAGCTCCAAGAAAAGTTATCCCGATCCTGCCGTTTGATAGTAATCATCCGACGAGTCTGTCGGATGGACACTTGACAAGTGGTAGTGTTGCGTTTCGAGTTCTCCACGCGTTTCACATAGGTTTTCATACGTTTTGAGCATTCCGCGAGGTTGATTCTGGAAAGACCATAATTTGATGATCATAATTTGGAAGAGTACATTGAAACTTACAAGTCAACAAAGTCCAGGAACCTGTACATGTTTTCAAAAGCTAGAATCGGCAGGTTTAGGAGCTCCATTCTTCTATCAACGTTGACGTTTTCCATTGCGGATTGAAAGGGAATCGTTAGGAATCGTTAGGAATTGTATGGGGCAGTAGCGACCTCTTAGCCTTTCTTCCCAAGAGACGTGGTAATCCATCTAACACGTCAATTGGGAGACAAAGAACGGTGAGATTAGATGTAGGGGTAATTGCCACGTCATAAGAACAACAGGAGGCTAGATAGCTCTTGGGAAAACACACGGAAAACTCACGGAAAACACACTTTATTCAAACCAAATTCAAACCGCACTCGGATCAAACGCTTGCCAGACCACAAAAACAAAAGTACACAATTCCCTATGCTGATCCTGAACCATACAAGTCGCCAGCATCCCATCGGATCTTCTTCTGATATCCACACCAAGCTCATAATTTGGGACGTTGTAGTTTTGTGCGCGGTACGTAGTAGCAGCAGCACGTTTCGGTGTTCCTAGCATTGTTGGGATCCCTTCAGTGATTATGGACATGTTACGGAAAGCTGGCTCGTCTTTTCCATGGATCACAAGGTACTGCAGTTTCTGGTCTTCGTTGGAAAGCCAGTTGATGAGGAAAGAGTTGAAATCGGCGGCTTTGAAGAGGGTTTTGCGGAGTTCCAGTTTCTGGCAGTCCAGGTTCAGCAGGTTTTGACGAGTGAACCATTGAGCTTCATTGAGCAACAGAGATGCAGTGGAGATGGGCTTATCATACAGAAACTGCCTTCCTGGATAGCAAACAAACCGCTTTTTGGCTGCCGGAAACTCATCCAAAAACCGAGTCATCTCCTCTTGAGTCACAGCTCCATACCCGACTTCCAGGGACCGAGCAGTTTTCAGAAACCGATTCTCAAAGTACAAATTGATGTCGTCCGTGTCCTTGAGCCCAAATTTGAAATCGTTGAGGGTACAAGCAAAGGCCTTTTTCAAGTGGTTCACTACAGCCAGGAACTCCACTTGTGGCATGTCGGAAATAACGCAGAATTGCTCCGGAAACCTGTAGAAGTCAATTTCGACCCCGCTAACTTTCATGGGTGTCGGGTTCTCGACTTCCAGGGCTCCAGGAGTTCTAGAATTCGCGAAGATCCAGTAATGGCTCATGTAGGTGTTGTGAAGGGAGATCTCGCGGTTGGTGATTTGGATATTCATCCAGAGTTTCTTCGTGTACTGCGAGGTATGGGTCTTGACGAGGCGTCGGGTTCTCTTTGAGATTAGGGAAAAGATGAAGCTGGAAAAAGGCATTTCCAGATGGTCAGAATGGTTTTGAAGCAAACTTACAGATCCTCCAAGTTCAACGACTTCAACACATTGTCCTTGGACGCGGGGTCCAGGTTCAAAAACGCGATTTTCATTGCGACAGGGTCCATCGATTCGTCAAGGGGAGAGGGTCCGTAGAGTGCGTCTTGTGACGTGGCAATGAGAAGGGTCTGTTGACCTTGATTCTATCACCAATGACGTGGCAGGTGGTGCTAATGGACCCGTCAGATAAACAAAGAAAAAGACCTTTATTAGAGACAAGAAAAGAGTCCACATTTTGAACATAACAATAAGATTTTATTCATTACAAAAAAGGGTTAGGATCAAGCCAAACCACAAAAAGAAGCCATTTATTATGAAGTTTGAGTACTGTAGCCAACTTTCCATCGGATTTCCTTCGAATATCCACACCATCTTCAAAAGAAAAATCGCTTGCGTCGTGACTCCGAAAAAAGCTAGTAGCTTCTTTCTTTTTTCGACTTCCTGGAATGGTTTCGATACCTTCTAGGATCACACTGACATCCAGGTTTTGGAGATATGTAATGTACAAAAACTCCAATTTGTCATCTTCGTTTTTGAGCCATTGATGGAGGTATTCATTGATGTCAGAGTTGACAAGTGAGTTGTTTCCAATGGTAACACGTAAACAGTTCATGGTTAGAAGGTTTTGACGATTGAAGAATGGGTTGTTTTCAATGTGGAGTTCAGCAACGGAAATTTGCTTTTCATAAACAATATCTTCTAACGTCCGATTCCAAAGGTCCAATCTCTCGGTCTCGAAACCTCCCAAAAACTCCAAAAAGCACTTGGAACTTATGGCACCACCGGAAACATTAAGATGTCTCACTTTGCGAAAACACCTCATTGCCAAGATCTCATTCAAGCTCTCAATTTTGTTAGTATACACTTTCAAATAATCCAGGTGACTCGAAAAAACGTCCATCATGTATTCAGCAAAAGCCACGGTTTGAAGTTCCGGGCGATCGCAGACACAAGTCCTATGAATTTCATCAAGTCCGAAAGTGATCTCTGACTCGAAATTTGGGATTTTGAATGTTCTAGAATCGTCGAAACCAACATCAGGAGCAATCATGCGTCTTCTATTGTAGAAGTACCAATGTGAACAGCATTCTGTTTCATTGGGAAAAAGATAGGGACTCGGAATCCGTGTCGCGAGTATGTAGGAGGGGTCAAATGATATTTTCAACATGATTCGGGGGTTCAGACGACGTGTGATTTTCTTGACAAGGGAATGAAGTTTTTTGGAGCAGAAGGAGATTGTTAACCTAAAAGTTATCACTTTGTTATGGAGCTATTAGCTCCAATTGACTTACAGATCTTCCAACACAAAGTTCTCGAAAACTAGTGTTAAGGGAACGTCTGGGAGGGTGAGGACAGGGAATTGAGGCATTTTAGGAATGGACAAAGAACACATGAGGTGGATGGCCTAGATCTGATCTTGATCTACATAGGATTAGTACAGGTGTTGTCACGTCATATGGACCATCTGGCTATAGTCCAGGTACCCTTTGAAGGCCTGAGGGACTCAGACTCATTAACCCATTAACCATGTCTCTTTCCAACTTTCCTTTTCTCCAACTCCCAAAGCTCCCCTTTGAGCAAACTTTGAAATCTTTGAGATACATTGAATTGTAAGTTATTCCACGTAGATTTCTCGGATTCAAAGTGTTCTTCCAGAATCCAACTCTCCCAATGCTCCGAAGCCCTAAAATCCCGGATTCAAGCCCTCCTCCACCTTTGGAAAGGCACTGGAGTCAAACTACAAACCCATGGATTCATAAAAACTGTCCACATTGAAAACTCGAAAGGTTCATTGTTTTGGTGGATGATCGGTTTGGATAATCAGCATAAACATAGTTCAACAGATCAGATATTGGACATGAAGATTGATGGAATGGAGTTTAGAGCTGTGTAAGAAATCTATCTTCCTAAGCCCCGTATTTTTCAACTTTCAGAGAGTCCCAGAACGGCTACTACTCCTACGTTGAATCCCCCGACGACTATGTTCTGTTTCTGATCAAATTCTTCTTGGACTTGTTCTCAATACCCCTTAGCATGATCTGGATCCGAATGGATGACTGCTTTTTTGATTTTGACCGTTACTTTGTGAAAACCACCCTGCTCCACAAATCCCAAGAGTTCTTCTTCGATGACTGTGGCCTTTCCCACGAGGAGATGTCCTTCATGCTGGATACATTCAAAACTACCAATCTTCTATGTCAAGGATACCCCGGAAAAAGCTTCCGGCATCCAAGACCAATCTGTTTTGAAATGATCCAGATTGGAAATGCTCTCTGGGTGGATTCCGAGATGCTGGAGAACTTGGCAACTAACAGTGAGCTGATAAGAGTTGGAGATTCGATATTGACAAGTGAAGAGATCAACGAGTTTATCAAGAAGTGGCTCGATAATGGGGATAGCTGGAAAATGAGAGATTTGTGGATTCAAAACAAAAAGTATAGCTTGAATGCGCCAGGAGAAGTGAACCCGTTGAAACTGTACAAGGACAAGATTCTCAAAGACCTCAATACGAAAGAGGGATCAAAGAAGGATCCGGGAAACGTTGAGTAAGTCAGGTCAACTACGAAGTTGTTCAGTTTTTTACAAGGATCATTTTTGTAGTTGACAACTTTTTGCCATCTTTTATCAATCTTGAGATATACCTGTTTAGGTACCTGGACCCCACTAGCGAGTACGAGAAAGGAGTGGACATTGAAAGAAAGGACGGGGTGATTACGACGATTCATTTTCACGAAGAGGAAGACTCTTTCAACTTTATGATGACTGTTTGGTCTTAATAAAAACTTTATAATGACTTTAATCCTAATGTTTATTGTTGATTTTACATGAATAAAACAGATTTTCTTTTTAATCTTCATTCATAATTAGCAGGAATCTCAATAAGAAACGGATCAGGGTGATTCCAAACAGTAAAGGAAATCCCCCTCTCTGAAAAATAATCGCATACTGCAATTGTTGCCACAACTCCATCTCGTCGACGAATATCCATGCCAGTTTTTATGATATCTTGGTGGAAAATGTGTCTAAACGGACAAAACAGTTAGATATACATAACTTAGCTGCTAGAACCTTACCTCGACGCATTGACCTTTTTCTTGGATCCGGGGAAAACTGGCAGGTCTTGAATAACACTTGACAAGTCAAACTGTCCGAGTTCATTCTTGTGCGCTCGCTCAAAAGAAATCTTCTCCAATTTGACATTATCACTTTCTAGCCATTGCTTGATAAACACCTTGATATCCTCCTCGCTTTTTCTTGTATCGTGAAACCTAACAGTTTCACAATTGGCGATACTGCTTAGCAAATTGTCAAAGTTGTCACTTGGCCATTCATTTGTTGTGAAATGCTTGAAACGAATCGGTTTTGTATAACGAAAATCGCTATGGGAGAAGCCACAGTTCTTGAAGTCCTCGACTTGCAGTTTTTCCAACAGGAACTCCATTTCCCAGTTGCTCAACACATTTTCCTCGAAGTGAAACTTTCTGACGGTATGCAAGATGTTAGTGTGTATGAAGAGCTTTTGAAAGTTGAAATTTCTCTGAGAATCAAAGTGGAGAAGACTGATCTTGCAGTTGAAGAGCGTTTTGAGAAATGTTGTCCAGAAAATGAGAAGGTCTTCGTTGTAGCTGCTAAGAATTCGGAATCCAGATTGAGATCCCGGGCTCACTGTCCAATTGATTCCATCGATCTTGACGTTAACAAAATTGCGCAGAAAAGGGGCACGCTCGTTTCTTTTGGTGTACAAACTCCATTTGAATGTTTTTCTAGATTCACTTGTCAATTGCAGGTGCATATCCATCAAAGACAATTCGACTTCGATGGTGTTATCATTAGATCTCTCGATTGCCTGTATTCGTTTACGAAAGGATTTGGAGCATTGGGAGAGGGAGATTCTGAAGTGAAATTTGTCTTTATTATCACTTGAATACACTTACAAATCAATGAATTCCAGGGATTGATAAACATGATGGAAAGGAACATACGGGAGACGAAGGATGGGGAAGGGCATTTTCTTGAGAGACCAACAAGAACACAGAGAACAATGAGAACAACACCAATCAAGGTGCAAATGGATTAGAGTGTTGCCATACAACAAACAAGAACGATCGCAGCGCAGAGGCCACTCGTCCTTGGAGAAGAACAATGGTTGCGAGGGTCCCATCGGCCCTCTGTAAATCTACACCGTCTTCAAAAGGGATTGAAAATCGTTGATAACTGCAGGCGCTTTGATGCTTTCTAGACCCCGGGATCGTGTTGAGACCCATAACAATTTGATCCCAGTCCAAGTCCTCAAATCCTTCATCTTCTTCAATAGGTGTATGGTATCTTGGACATGGTTTTCCGATGATTTCTAGGTACTGAAGTGTTCGATCCTTGCTTTGATTGTAAAGCCACGAATGGAGGAATGCGTTGATATCAGTGCTAGTAAGAACAGAACGTTCCAGAATCAGTTGAGCGCAATTCATGTTGAGCAGGTTTTGACGGGTGAACCAGATGGAGTGATGGATGTGGAGGTGGAAAAAAGAGATGCATTTCTTATACACAAAATCCTGTCCTGGATGGCAATTCAAAACCATGTGGTTTGTCTGAAACCGCTCCAAAAACCCATGCATCTCTTCATGGCTTACAACTCCGGTCCAGACTGTCATTTCTTGAGATTTTTGGAGGAACTGCCAGCTTTGAATTATCAGTAAATCTTCACATTCTGGGATATCCATTTCCAATTTTCCGAGGTAACATGTAAAAAGGGACATCAAGTAGTAGGCGAATCGCAAGACGTCAGTGTCGGAGAAGTTCACAAGACATGTTCGTTGGCCTGTTTGGTCCTCTCCCCACTTGTATTCGACCCCCATCATTGATCGGTTATGGGTGTTTGTAAGTTTGAGAACATCCGGGTCTCGTGGGCACAAAAACGCCCAGGAAAATTGATGGAGCCTCACTTTATCAATGCCGATGTTGATTTGAAGAGGTGGTTTTGAAGAGAGAAAGTTTCTGATAATGTGATAGGATTTTGTGGAGCAGAAGGAGAGATCGACGCTGAAAATTTCCAGTGTACAAACGATCAAAGCTACTTTGAAGAAACTTACAGGTCATAAAAATTGAATGTGGTCAAAATCTTCAGAAATGGAGTTTCAGGGAGTTGAAGAAAGGGGAATCGGATCGAATTTGTCATTTCTGAGAGGAACTGCCAAGAAGACTAATTGCCACGTCAAACAGAGATTGTCATCTGTCAGGCAATGTGTTGCTGTCTAGGGTGTTTGTACCCTTGATCTCTCCTAAACATCCTCTAAAAGGATTGACTGCTGCGAAAAGGTTCTTTTCTCTATTCAGTCCCAGAAATGACTGATTCTATCCGCTTCCCATTCACCCAACTCCCTCCGAATTCGTTGACCAAGATCCTAGAGTTTCTGGATGTTTTTGACCTGTAAGTTTTACACAAAACAAAAAGAACCCCTAATGGTTTTGCAGATTTGATCTCTCCTTCTGCTCCAAAAAGTTCTACCAAATCGTTAGAGACTTCGCATCTTCGAAACCGCCACTTCAAATCATTATCAACACCAATATCCGCCCTACAGTGATTGTTCAAGAGTTTCAATGGAATGTCAGAGATGCTAGATCCTCTATTGCTTTGGATCTCAAAAACGTCCATTATCGAATGATTGGAGGTGTGAATATGAAGTTCGGCGTGGATAAATTCGGTAAGCGGGCCTTGATTGAAAAGTTTCACGACATTGACGTCCTTCGACTTGCGAACTACTTGATGCGCCTCTTCAAATGTAACATAGAACGATTGGAATTGGGAGTCCCAGAATCTGAAGACCTACTTGTGATTCAAAGCTGGCAGTTTCTCCATAAGTCCAATGATTTCGAGGTCGGCTATGGAGTTGTGACCCATAAAGAGATGTCTGGGTTTTTGGACAAGTTTATGTCGAATTACGCAACTTTTCGCTGTTATGCGGGACCAGATTTTGTGTACGAAAACTGCATCTCATTTTTTCACCTCCACATCTTCTACTCTGCCTGGTTCACCCGTCAAAACCTGCTCAACATGAACAGCGCTCAGGTCATTTTGGAACGCTCAAATCTCACCAGCACTGATATCAACGCGTTTCTCCATCGTTGGCTTGATAGCAGAGATTGTCACCTGCAATATGTTGAGATTAGTGGAAATCCGTATTCCGGTCAAAGTCAAAACTGGAACGATCTTCAAGAAGGCTACAAGACGCTGAATCGCGATCAAATTGTTATGGGTCTCGACACGATTCCGGGTTCTCGAAAGAACAGAGAAGCCTGCAGTTATCAAAGGTTCCAAGGAATCTCGTTCGAATCTGGTTTAGATATACAACGGGCTGATGGACTCCTTGGGACGATTTGTCTCCATCAACGCTCTAATGACCCTCTCAATCTGGCCTTTGTCTTTGTTGTCTGGCAACACCCTAATCCATTTGCACCGTGAGATCAGATCTTGTCTCTTCTTGTCTCCCCCCCCC